>BQMF02000369.1:0-442275 GCA_027922465.2 Turritopsis dohrnii | reverse complement strand
TGGTGGGTGACATTTGGCACCAAAAATTCCCAATTCTGGTAATACGTGGTATTTTATTAAGTTCTGGCTAAAGCCCTGTACTACTACAACAACTACGGACGAAACAGCAGTTAGTCTATGATGTACTGTCTGAGAAGCAATAACTAATAACTATCAAAACATTCTTTTATATGTATTTTAGTATTTTACCACTTATTCACTAAAAAATAGACAATACTCCTATTAAAAACACACTGGAAACTTCAGTTGCACCCAATTTGAAGCATTGCTTGAAATAAACTTATGATTTTATGTCTTTGGTAACATCTTGTGCTTCAAAGTTTCCTGCAGTTAATAAAGATTCATCGAAGTATTTAAACTTTTTAAAAGCTTTTCATATTTTTCAATTTCCGCACACATTAGCATAGGAAATTGCTTGGTTTACACAACCTATCTATCTGTCTGTTTGTCTGTCTGAAATATTTTAGGAAGTTATTTTAGCTGTCTTATGCTAAAAACTTCCTTATTCAATCTTTAAAATTTTTATTAAGGAGTCCTTAAAATATGCTCACACAACACGTGAAGTGTTTTTCAACCAATTTTGTTTATGTTTTGTGGAAGTTGTAGAAGTCACTTCATAAAGCGTTTTAAGAAGAATTTAAAGGCTATTTTCCCCTTGATACCTACTATTGTCATCCAAATATTACCATAAGGTCTGGTACAACAAGGCCTAGTATACGTTGATTTTAACCTGATGAAGTCAAGTAAGATGACAAAATATTGTTAATCAAAGAAGCTGTTGTTTTTATTATTGTTTTTAACCTATCTAGCTTTTCGCCGTTTATATATTATATATCTTTTGTTTAAAACATTTTCCCACAACCTTTCGTAAAGTTTTTAAGGAAAAGAAAAAGTTGTTAAATCTGATGTTATCTCATTTTTCATTTTCTAATAAACCCTCTAATGAAAACCAACTTCTATAAAATGCTGCAACCAAAAGTTGGAATTTTTAATATACACCGCAGCATTTATTAGAGGAACTAAAGTATCTCAAAATAGTAAACTGATCAATTTTATCATGAGAGCACAGTATAAATTAAATTGTAAAAACAACGACTTGCCTGGTTGATTAGGGATACAAATCGGTTGGTTGCAGTATCAATCAGTGGCAAAGGTGGATCTCCACGATACATTGCACCTGCTACACCAAATCTCTCTCCTTTATTTCTCCACAGCTTTCGTGTCACATCACTGCTTTGATCTAAATGTGAACCAGGACTTCTGTCAGTTGTTGAATCGTCATGATCAAGTAGTTTTCCTAAGATACTTTGTGTATCTGACTGGTAGAGTGATACAAATTGCTGGTGGGTATGCCATAGCAAATCGTTATCATAACAAGGCACAATGAATGTGCTTGGATTATCTCGCTTTATCATCAGCATTATCTTATAACGTCTTACTGCCTTCTTAAGGAACTTTAAGTCTCTAAAATGTGGTAATGATGAATTGTAGTTAAAACTTCTTTGTCTTTGAGCAGCACTTATCACATTGTATGAGCTAATTTGTTGATATTTTTCATCAATTAATATTGGATTAGGATTATTCAAATCCACATCATATGGAACCTCAGGATACTTCTGTTTCCAGCATGACTTTGATAGTTCCCTTCCTGATTCTACCATGTACATTGGTTGATGATCAATTACTTTTTGAACAACTCTTTTGCAATCTTCAATATACTTTACAGGATTCAAAATATGACAATGCCAAACCCATTCGATATCTAAAGGTGCCGGTAACACTCCCTGTTGTTCAGCTGCAAGGGGTAGCCAATATTTTTCATAACGGTACATTGCATTTTGCAAAGTTGGGGTACTGTAGAGAGCTGGGTAACTATCAACTAGTCTCAAAAAATCATATTCAGCTTGAGCAGCAGAAGACAGGTTTAATTGTGATGGAAATTTAATCAGGTTATTCCCCATCTTTTTAATATCTAACTAAATAAACAACAACAGTTAAAATGTCACAAAAAAACTCCATTGTCATTGCATAACATAACATTTATTATTTCTTGCCAGCTGGAACTTAATAAGAGAGAAATATAGTATATAATGAAAAAGTAAAAATGTTTGAGAAATGACTTGTGAATGTTTACACACCTATAAGTTACAGAGCCGTAGTTAGGGTCAGTCAAAAAACCTGGAGGAGTTCAGCATTATCAGTTAGGACCACCCGACCAGAATTCGTCGCTAAAATAATCGTGATTTATTATAAAGAATTGCCTCGATAATTTTATTTTACTCTCCTATTTGAATACATCCGATTGAATGATGACGATCTAGCATAGCAACCGCATAGAAACATAGCTCTAGGGAAAATTCGACACGGTAAATTTTTTTTATTTTTGGGGTGGTGAAACTTTATGCAAAAACAAAACTTTTTACCGTGTCAAAATTTCCCTTTCGGCTTAGTTCTTCAGAAAATGAAGAAAGAAGAAAACGAACAATTTGTACATCTTCGGAGGAGTACTGCTTTTCTAGCGATACATTAGCATAAGTTTCAATAATGGTCGTAAAATTAAATTTGCGCTATTGTGTGGCGTATCGACAAAACGATTATTAAAATCATTAACATAACAATACCAAACATTGCAATAATAAACTTTCGGGAAGCATTCGGAATGAATAATTCAAACGAACGAATGGTTATTACATGCTTCACCAGAACATATATATTTCGTAATTATACGCTCAGTCTTCCCCTTAGCTTAAACTTAGTGTTCTAGAAATGTTTGGTAGTATATCCCTTGAAAAATTGCTTGGTAAAAAGGCCAACTAAATCCGAGGGTGGTGCGATCGCACCCAAAGCAACCCCCGAATTACGCCACTGCCTACTTATCTTGGAGATCTGAAAACGAAGTTATTCAATCTGAATACGAAAATAACACAAAAAGTCACGGGCACCCTTCACCCTTCAAAGAAATGGCTGCAAATCCATGAAATGTTTTTTGTGAAAATATTTAAAAGTCGCCAGCATATAAAGTCGTGAATCCTAAAAAAGCAAAATGTCGCGAAAATCGCGAGAATTTTTGTGTTCCCGATCTTTTGTGCCTTTAATACTACGATGAACTTCGTCTGTATCTCGACGAATTCTATTCACATATTCTCGGGCTTCATAGAAAAAATACGAATAATTTGTTCTGGACAATTTATTTATATCAACGTGAATGTACAAAGTAAAGAGTCCTAAGTTACAAATTAAATCAGATTGATAATTACTTCTTTCACGATTTTACAATACATTTCTCAATCTTGTATTCTCAAATCAGAAGAAAACGTTGTGAATGCACTTCGTCGTGTGGCTGTCATAAAGTAGTATGAAACGCTTTTTATCGCAAGTTTTGGTTGAGTGGTCCTAACTGATTATGATATTTCTTTTCAGTCTTAAGTATAATATAATAGACAACAACAATTTAAAATTCCATATTTATTTAGCAAAAGCTTTTCGGACTATGTCCATCATCAGTGCATAAAAATATACTGTATGAAAAACTTTTTTACAATTTACAAAAAGAGACATATGGTTGCTATTAGATACAATAATAATAAAATAATAAATATGGAATTTTAGATTGTTGTTGTCTATTATATTATATATAATAATGAAACATGGCAAATTTATTTCAATCAGTCTTAAGTGTCGATTAGGTTACTTGCACGCTTTCCTTTTCTATCCTAAATGACTTAACTCTCCTCCACAAATTTTGACTGACCTCTGGCTACGCCTCTGAGTAATACTTAAGTGTTAAATAT
This sequence comes from Turritopsis dohrnii, assembly GCA_027922465.2. NCBI lineage: Eukaryota > Metazoa > Cnidaria > Hydrozoa > Anthoathecata > Oceaniidae > Turritopsis > Turritopsis dohrnii. The sequence continues at coordinate 438,484 of BQMF02000369.1, read as the reverse complement.
TATTCTGTGTATTATTGATGTATTATAAAGCTGCAAAATGATGCATTCTTTACCTGCAATTAAGATAACTTTAATGGTTACAATTGACAGATTTTCTATAGTTTAAAAAATATAGAGCATACACAGTTTCTTGTAGTACACAAAGAAATTTCAATAATCGATTCTAAAACAATCTTTTTACTCTTCTGTCGTCTCTCTGCTCTGACCGATCGTCGGAAACATAATGTTATGAGACCATCAAACTTGGTAAGCTGGTAAAAGGAACATGAATTTTTAATTTTTTAGAAAACATATTTCATATAGGGCACTACATTTAAAAAATACCAAGAATAGGAATTACAATGCATTTTATAGAAATTTCTAAAAATTTACAGCCCAACTTCTGATTACTTATCTTATCTTATCCGGTTAGTTGTCCGATTTACCGATACCGTTTGCTAAATCGGGTAATTCATGCGCATGCGTCAAGTACAGTTAAGGTTCTCTTTCACATCTGCATTGTCTTCTCTTTTGCTTGCTTTACAACGTTGTACAGCAGGATTATCGACAGAAAAAGCTGAAGTAAAAATGATTCGAGGGAAAGGCGGAAATAGACGTTCTTTCGATAACAAATACAAGTAAGTTTTATTACTAATTCAATCATTTACGTAGATGTCTTCAGATACAACTTTGTAGACTGGATATTTTGTCACTATTTTAAAAATACCTTCAGACATAGTCAACCATTACTTCTGAAACTTTTGGAATCATTACTTTACATTTTTCTTCCATTTCAGTACAAAATGGCGCTATTTCATTTTCGCACCCCTCTATTTTTTTTACTGAAAACCATTCTATACCGTCAATCGTCCTAACTTCGGACATCTTTCCAAACTTTGGACACACTAAATAAACAGACCTGTCTGGTAAACGAAATGTACATAATCAAATAATCAAATAAGCGTGTAGAAAATAATTGATTTGAAAATAACGATAAACGTCATCCTCAAGGGATTGCAATAGCAATCCTGTCGAACAACTTAAAATAGTATTATAGCAGACGATTTCTACTTGTATTAACTTTTGAAATAACTATAAATCTTTTATATATATGTAACTGAATGAGAACCAGGTAACCAGAGAACCAAGCGAAAAACCAGAGAACATTTAGCGAAATGTTTTGTTTATATACATTTTTTTTTCGACTTTTTTCTTTGATACTAATCAATTGCGTATGATGATTTTACAATACTCCTGCGTTTGTTTGTATAATACTCTTCTCTACGTAATGAGCACCTCCGTGTGTTTGTATTTATGTCCGTAGACAATTATCCATAGTGGATATTCGCCTTTAAACGCACAGTGTAATTATAAATCACGTTCGTCTCAAGGGTACCGTCAACTAATTTAAGTGTTTCATTTTTGTTAAGTTTAGTTGTGACAAGTTTAAGATGTATAGTTTAATTCACAGTGCAGTATGGACTTTTACTGATGTGGTTTGTATTTTGCGGATATGTTTTTTTTATGTCCGAAGTTTGGAAGGATGTCCGAAGTTAGGACGATAGATGGTACAGCACAACAAACATGTACATAGTGAAAAAACATAATTTTATTCCAATTCATGAAAAAAATATTTTAATACCATTTTTTATAAAGAAATTAATGTCTCAGAAGAAAGAAACATTGTCGCTGAATCACTTGCATATCTTCCTCCGCTCTTTTGATTTTTTAGTACTCTCCGTCCTGGAGGCCGTTTTCGTCTTTCTTCTTCTGTGGTGTTGCCAACGCGTCGCGTCAACGTGCATAACCAGCTGGATGCAGCTGGTTGTCTCAGCGCGTCTGCGAGCTGTCTACTCTTTCAACATACTTTTTCTTCTTTTCAAATTATTTCTGCCTTTTTTTTGCCTTTTTGTTCATTTCCTCATACTGCAGGTGTAAGCCTATAGCCTTTTTTGTCCTGGACTAGACACTATAAAAGGGACGAAATGCTTACAGAAAGTCCTTCTCGCCTTCAAAAAACCTGTTCACGATGGCTCGAAGACCTGACATGGCTGTCTTTGATAGTATATGTTTAACTGAAATTGTGGCAAGATTTAAGTTTAATGGTGACGATTGTATCCGTTGGTGTCGTGAGTATGGTCTTCTGGCCACGACAATGGACTGTCCACAATGTAATTGATAATGCTATGAGCAGCAATACCCACCTGCAGTGGATGGGATAACTTGGCGTTGTACTGTTAAAAGGTGTAAAAAAGTCATCAACATCAGAAAAAACAGTTTTTTTTGAAGGTTTGCATCTTCACCTTTGGCATATTCTTGGTCTCACATACCTCTGGACTTGCTCTGCTGGAAGTAGCAAAGGTTTGTCAGTGACAGACGTCCAGCACGAGCCATACCTCTGGACTTGCTCTGCTGGAAATAGCAGAGGTTTGTCAGTGACAGACGTCCAGCACGAGCTAACAATTGGAAGTTGCGACTGGGAATCTGTTCCTGACTATTTATCGGAGTTCATGTGGAACCAATGATTTGCCGACCACAGCTTCTTTTATTTGTGGGATCAAATTGCGACTTTATATCCAGTTTGAGGATTCTCACTGAAAAATAGTTTTTTAAACCACAAATCTTAATAAAAAAAACATTCATTATTGCCGAAGATTTGTTTTCTTTGTTTCAAAAAATCACGTATTTTATCCCCGAGATGGAGAGCCAACTTGCGAAAATAAATATGGCAGCGAATTTATGAGAGAGGGAATTGTTAAGAATTGAGGTATTTGAAAGCTTAAAATGTAACCTCATTGATATCTTTAAATATATCTTTTATTAATTTTTTTTCATGTTTTTTCACTATGTACATGTTTGTTGTGCTGTATAGAATGGTTTTCAGTGAAAAAAATAGAGGGGTGCAAAAAGGAAATAGCGCCTGCAAAATTTCACATTACTTAACTTGTAGTTCTAGAGAAATAATCTGATTTTTCCTTGAAAACAACAACATCGATTATGGGGTGAACTCTTGAATATGGCATAGAGCACTGACCAATCTGAACGGTGAAATTTTGATGTTTTTTTCAACGTTAATTTCGGAAGAAATTGATCATTCCACTTAAAGACAATTCTGTTTATATTTTACAATGTGAATCTAAATGAAAATATTAAAAAATGTGAAAAATGCACTTTAATTTCAAAGTTTAAACAGGTTCTTTTCACTGATCGAAGTTGCCCCGTTTTACGGTACATTTTCTGTACATCTCTGTGAAATGAAAATGCATACCCTCCACCAAAGAAAGATATCAACCAATTTATTCATCTTATTTCGCCCCTTTGCTAAGATATCATTCAAAGAAAAAGCCACTTTTTGTTGGCATAGAAGCATCAAGCACGACTTTGCAGTTTGCATGACCCATTATCAGATTTCAGAACAACTTTTGGTTCTTGCACTTTGGACAAACAATGGAAAATTTGGATGTTCTTGGCTTATGTTGAGAGTGATTGCTTCATGATACATCAAGCTTTATAGTGTTCCAACCAAATCTTTATTTTGCTTGTCACACACAAGAACATGCTTCTTGGTTGGTTATTTGTCATGTGATTGATGCTTGCAGATGAAATCATGCTGACACTTCCCTTCTTTGTGTTTTCCTTGGTCAACTTTTGCACCAGGGTACAAACATTGAAAACACAACCCTTTGGTTTTTAGAAATTGGAAATGTTGTGCTGACATGTCAACAAAATGTCTTGCGTCAGAAATATTGAGCCAGTTTGATACCTCTAGGTCCATTGGGTTGAACGTGATCGAATGCACCACATACAATACAGTTTGTTGACTATTGATTTTCAATGTTGAGTGAACTGCATTGATGGGATGAAAAAGATGTCTGGAGATATTCCAGCCAAAGACTTTGTAGATATTGACTTCCCTGTTGTTGATTTGGACCAACCTGAGTCACAGCTTGGTGGATCTTCATCTCCTTTTCAAGAAACTATCATTTGTCTGCATTTGTACCTCCCATCTTTCTGATTTTTCACTGGATACTGTGAGCCATCTCATCATGTGGCTTTCCTCAAGTATGCTGACAACCTTATATTAGGCATCACTGTAAAGGAGTACTCTTTACTCTTTTCAATACTCTTGACCAGTGCTGGTGAAAGTGGGTGTACTTTATAGTGAAAAATCAGAGAATGTATAAAATATAATAGGTTCGTTGTTTTTAAACTACATCTTCACAGCAAATCCTCTGCCGCTTTAAATCTGGTAACTTCTTGTTCCAGATAACACTATTGATTTATAATGTATTTAGTTTCTGTTTTATTACCAATTATTCTACACCAATATTTTTTACTGGAATAAACCAATCCAGTTTTGTCGTCGTTAACATCTTACATGTCGGCATTTTTTGCCGTCATAAATAATGATGTGCCATCGCAATTTTTAATTACGACTGCATTTTTTTGCTGTCAGTCTTTTTTCCTAATTATAATAGGGCTCACCTAGATATGACTTATTACAGAACAAAATGACACAGAAATTGGCATAAAAACCAACAAAATGAAAAGCATTGAAAAACATGAAAAATAAAGACCAAAGTAAAAAAGCCGTAGGAAATGTGTAAACAAACTGAAAATGGACTAGTTACATTGTATTGTGAAGACACAGTTTCAAATCAATTTTCATTATATGCAAGACAACTCCTGTTTATCTTGCTAATTCTTGCATAGGAAATGAGGCTTGTTTTTTAATCACAGTGATTTTTCTGTTTTCTTCCCTGTATGTAAGTATTTTTCTCAGAATGAATGCATTACTTGGTTACTTTTATTTGGCTTATGTATTTTGATTCTTTCACTCTGTAAGCTTTCATCTCTGTTATCAAGATTCACTTGAAGACATGAATTCTTTATTTAAAATAGGAATCTTGAAACATCATTTACAATAAGATTTTGTTGATATTTCTACTACTTCATTTAAAACTGGAAATCACCTTTTTCTGGATATCCTGAATAATATTGTATTCTCCACTACTGATCATTATTTTCTATTTTTCAATTACAGGCCTGAACATAGTAGAGACCGAAATTCTGGGAATTTCCACCCATATAAATCCGAATTCAACTCCCCAAAAGATCGAAAAACAGAATGGGTTTCGTTTCAAAGAACTGGTAACAACAGTGATAAAACAATTGTTAAAGAAGAACCCAAATCCGAAGAAGACTTAAGTACCATGTCTGCTCCTGGAACAGAACCGACGAAAGAAGTAACTAATCTCCCTAATGGTAGATCTGTTACTCAAGCCATTGACAAAGTCCATGACTTGACTGACAGGCCTCAGTCATCACCTGAAAGAACTACTGCAACTAATTTCAGAAGAGAAGTTGAAGTGGCAACTCCAGGAAGTAGCAGATATGTTGGTAAAGATGGTGAGAAGAAATTTAGTGGTAGATGTCGGCTGTTTATTGCTAACATGAACAACAGCACAACAGAAGAAGAACTGCGGGCTTTGTTTTCTGAGTTTGGTGAAACTGGTGAACTATATATCAATAAAGACAGAGGCTTTGGATTCATCAGATTGGTAAGTGTTTTTGTGTTTGTTGATGTCAAAGAACTATTTTAAGGAATACCTTGTAATCTTGTGACGAATATTTGTCCACACAAAGGATTATCGACACAATGCTGAAATGGCTAAAAGTGCTCTAGACAAAAAAATGTTTAAAGGCAGAGTGATTCAAGTTCGATTTGCTACACATGCGTCTGCTGTTGAGCTTCATGGGCTTGATCAGTTTGCATCTAATGAATTTATTGAAAAAGCTATGAGTCAGTTTGGGACAGTTGAACGAGCTGTTGTTGTGTGTGATGATCGAGGACGCTCAAAAGGTTATGCAATTGTTGAATTTGAATGGAAGAAATCTGCACAAAAAGTTTTGGATCGATTTAAGGAAGAAATGTTTGTTTTGGGAAGGTAATACATTTTAATGTTTTTTTATGTAAAAGAGTACTGCCTTGGGATTATTTAATTTCAAACATATTGTGTGTTTACTTAAAGGTTACCTAAGCCAGTATTTGCTAAACCAAGAACTCAACAAGATGAAGAAGAAGGACTGCATGAAAATGAAGTTGAGAAGAATCCTGCTACAAAAATGTAAGAAATTCTATGCAGTTACTGTAAGGCCTCCTTTTTTAAAAAAAACATAACATTTTTTGACACAATGTATCATAAATGATATCATAATGTATCAGATATACAGACTAAATAATAATGGATTCAATATCCCTCCACAATAAATAAATATGACTACCTTCACAGTGCTCCGAAATTAAATGCTATACAAACGTGAAAAAGTAACTTTTTAGAACTGTAAGTAAATTTGCTGCTACCGTTTTGTGCCACCTGGCTCTTGTTTTTATTAATGTAGATGCAAGAAAATTTATAATATGGGGTTTCAACATCCAGTGCTGAATCCAGAATTTTTTTGGGCATAACGTTTTCTTATATATATACTGAATGCATGGTTTAGTGTCAAACAGGTGAAATTTACGAATTTCATCAAGCAAAAATAAACAATGTGCTTGACTCTCTATTTTTACTTCCTTTTCTTCTTGTCATTGATAAGAGATAATGTTCGATATCAATTCCCTTGAGAGCTTTTATCTCTGTATACGTTTGTTAAATAACTTTAACAGTACACTTTTAACGTTAAATCATGTTTTTGTTTGTTCTTGTAAATGGTACTTGTACCAAGAACTGTGTGTGGATTATATGTAAACTTTTAATACTCAAAAGATACATGCAAAGATTTCAAAGTGCTTTAACCTTATTTGTTTTACCAGTATTTGTTTTCCGTTTTTACGACATATTTTCGATCACTGTATTTCACATTCTATTTAGTGAATACAATTATGCATATTCATTTAGTGAACGAGATTTTTCACCACGATTCATTTCCCCAAGCTCTTTTGAGTACACATGGGCAAAGAAATGGCGTGATTTGTTCATAGAAGAAGAAGATAAAAAAGCAAAATTGGAACAGGAGCTACAAGATTCACGGTATGCTCTGGAAATGGAAATGGAAGGTGCACTGCGACAACAAGAAGCTGTTAAAATAAGAGAAGGTTTGCTTTTACGGTGCTTACATGCAGTCCTTTATATTTCAAAAACACCAATTCTCATGACCCTGGTCTGTATTCATTCTTTTGGAGCTTAGCTTTTGACTTTAAGAAGACATCTTGACTAGCTATAACTTGACCATGCACTACAAATTTAACAGAAACATGATACAGTGGTCATTTTATGAAGGTGTTTGTTCATCTTTAACTCTGTTTGAATGATAGAACTGCAAAGGAGACAGGAAGAATTACGAAGGATTGAGGAAGATATGATACGGCAACATGAGATGTCTCAACGAACTCGAGAACAAATTGATCGAAACAGAAGTAGAATTCAAGATGAAAGACGACAAGAATCACCACGACATTCAAGGTATTTATTATCAGTAAGAAGTAAATACGTTGTGAAATTGCTGGCATTGCATTCTTGCACAAATACAAAAAGTGAGCTTTCAAAATTTAGCGTGAGCTTATTTAAAATTTTTGTGCAAATATTATGATACCTTCAGCAACCCATAACTCTGATCTAAAACATTTGAGTATGTGGTACTTAAGAAGGTGACAAAATATGCTGATGAATTTCAGTACGCAATACTGTTGTGAAATAGTCATGCTAACAGGAGAGTCTTTTATAGGGGTGGACCACCCAGGAATACCGAGCCATTTCCTATACGAGATGATGTTGCCAGGCAAAATGATATTATACTTCAGCAGCAGGCAGAATTAGAAATGAGACGTGGAGAGTTGCTTCGGGTAAGTTGCATTTCAACCATGTGCAGCTCAAAATATCACAAAGCTTTCCTGAGACTATTTGAATATATAGGATCATTTCTCTACTGAATGACAGTCATTTTTATTATAGGCAGCCGGCGTTCAACCTGGAATGGTAAAATATTTATTATACCCTTTACTCTAGTTATTTTGGAAATTCAATTTTGAGAAGCCACTGATCGTAACTAATGCCATGTTTGTTCTTTCATTTCATTTCACAAGCATTTTAGTGACTTTATGTTTTGTAAATATCTTTTTATATAGCTGGGGATAAGACCAGACATGATTCGTCCTGGAATGCCTGTTAACTTAGGAGTCCCAATTGTTGGACTTCCAGGTGTTGTGCCACCAGGACCTCGTGGTCCACCACCACCCGGTATGCCTATGCATGGTTTTGTGGTAAGCAAAGGATTTTTATGGTGTGATCAGTTTGTATGAGTATGTTTGGTCAGGGTGTTAGCTAGGGCGTTCGTAATAGTGGCTACTCTTCCCACTTAAAAAAAATTCTTAATTTTTTTGTTCTTTTGAAAGTTTATTGTTGTGAATACTTGTTTTATGTATGGTATCCTATAAAGCAAACACTTTTTGTGTTCAGTTTTATAATGTGGTCTTAAAAGCTTGTTTTGTTGTATTTTCTCTTATAAAAGCCTTGGCACGTAACCTACAAAAACTGGATGTTAGATTTTATGTGCTTCTTGCCATCTTACATCTTTTGACAAGTGATGTTATTGATGATTGTGATATTTCTTGCATATAAAGTAAAATTAAATTGAAACTTAAAATTTATTGTAAAGTAGCAATCAAAGTCATAACTCTACATTATCTGTTAACATGCTCAGTGGAACACTACCTTTTAAAAACAGCTGTTCATTGTGAAGAGCTGAAGCAAAATATTATTTTGTTAGTTATGATGCTGAGATTTAAAACACCTCTACTTTATCAAGTTTTTCAAATTTATACTGACTGTTTCTAGCTAACACCCTTTAATTGAGTAGATTTGATTTATGTTTATTTGGTTTTGTTTGTGTGGGACTGCAGGAGATAATTTTGTGGACAAGCAACAAGTTAAGTTCTAGTTCATTAAAGGATTTATTATAGCGACTTGTTTGGTACACTGACAATTTAATGAAATCACTATGATTAAAAAAACTAGTCCTACATTATGTCCTTCATTGTCTGACCTATGTGTAGTGTATACCCTGTTTCTAACTCATCACAGAAATAGGAATGGGTTCTGGGAGGTTATTGATAAGGTCTGGGTAACGTTATGGTAACGAAATCTTCTGTTTGGGCTTCATAAATCCAATCATAGATGGTTTGATATGCTTTGTGTACATTTATAACAAATAATAAGTTTGATATTAAACAACAAACCAGATTTTGTTAAAAAGGATTTGGATATATAGATTTTAATTTTTTCCTTTGTGGAACTTTGACTGATTTTATTAAAATTTTCAAGGTCCAGGCACCTTTAATGGATATCAATTAAGAGGTTGTATTTGAAATATTTTGAAACATACATGCAAATGATTATTAGATCTGTCACAATAATTGATTGTTGTATATTTGAAGCTTACTCAAACTGGAATATGTCCTTTACATCATCTTATTGATCAATGAGAAATTGTTTTGATTGATTGATTGATTGATTGCATTATTTGTTGTGGCTGCTGTTTTGTTTTATTTTGTTTTACTTCTTTGAAGAGAATGATTTAAACATGGGGCATGTTTGGTCTGCAATTTGTAGATTAGCATCGTGGCTGTTTGTTTACACTAAATTGATTATTCCATCACATGACATTTGTCTTGAGTTATGATTAAAATTTTGACGAGCTTAACATAGTTGAAGCTGTATATTTCTTTGATTTTCAGATATCCTTCCTTCTTTTGGTTTTTTAGTGGAAAAGCGATTAATTTTGAAATTGTGAAAAAATGATAAGCCATGTTATCAAATCCATATTATGGTGAAAAATCAATATATTTATATTAAATTTAATATGTTTACAATAAAATATAAAGTATATTGGTCATGATTTCATGTGAGATTTTCCCGTTAGCTTATCAAACTTATCAATTACAATAGATGTTTGCTATCCTGATTTTTTATGTTTAACTGGACATAATCGGTACAAAGTAAATGCTTTTGTTGATTTGAGAAAGTTCTTTAAATCTCCTGCAGTCCTTTCACTTTTCAGCTTCATACTGGACGTTGTTTTTACTTCTGGTTTATTTCATTCTGCTACTAGCTTGTTGTCACTGTTAATATTGCAATGTTTTAGCGACCACCCATGATTCATGGTCCTAGAAGAGATTTTCCACCCAGGGGTGGAGATCGTTTTGATCATAAACGACCACGAAGAGAATAAGACCATTCAAATATATATTGTGAAATTAAGTGCTATGGCATGGTGAAACCTATTGGAAATATCTCGTTTTACTTGATCAAGACAGTACTGAACACTTTTGATGTATATATAGACAACCTCATTATTGGAGTGTTCACGAAAGAAATCAACTTTATTTATGCAGACCTCAGGATTTACCATTATGGATGTGTGTAGTTCTTATGTGAAAATGAATATGTTTTTTTCACAATGCTTGCATTCAAGTATTTTGTATCTGTTTTTGTCTTATTTCCATAAATATTTTCAATCTCCTGGGTATTTGCTTTTTCATGTTTTTGTAATTGTTTTTTGTCCTCTGCAAAACATGGGTCTGTTGGGTTTTTTTTTAATTAAATGTCGGACAGAAAAATCGGTAACTCTGATGGCAATAGAAAATTACTGATAAGAGAATAACTGATGTTTCATGCATTAATGAGTCAGCTATAGATTTATTTTGTTTGACTAAAAAAAGGAGTTTATTTTAATGTCGGATGGAATCGATAAAATTACGATTTTAAATTTTTAGAATCCATACTTGATTATCGAAACGGGACGTAGTTAGAAGAAAAGAGAAATATATGTTTATTTCTAGAGTGTATACTGTTTTTTGAACAATAATTCAAATCTTTTTAGTTTGACAATGCCCGGTCTATCAAAAAATAATAACATTATTGAATGTCAGGAAAATTTTTGTTTGGCTTCAAATTCTATCAAAAAATGTGATCAATCGTTAAAATAGATTAATATGCAGTAGATTAAGCCAAATTTTAAGAAACCAGTCTAGTCACTTTGAAGAATTAGACATTGTTTTTTCAAGGTAAGTGATGACCAATTTTCAAACAGGCCCCCATGCAAAAGAAGGAACTTGTTTGCTTCACACATACTGTCTGTCAGAAATGGAATGTGGAGATCTGATTGATAAACAACCAAACTCAAAAAATTGGTGGCCAGTTTTGTTACCACTATACAAAAGCTTTACTGCAAGACGGGAAAATTTAAATTCTTAATACCAAAAGTTCCCTAATCTTGATCTTGATAATTGATTTAAAAAATGTCCTGCAAAAAAAAACAATAACATACATGACCTGATGCTGGTTAAGATAGATTGTAAGCAGGACACTTGTGAAATGGACAAAACAGTCATTTAATTTAGATAGTATAGTGTAAATCCCATTGAAAATACAATATTGTGATTTTCATCAAACTTCCGTTACCATGAACAAAATCATGCACACTGAATCAATTGATTGAATTCTTCAGAACTTTTCAGTTATTGAGGAGAGATTGTTACTATACGTACAGACTTATGATTATTAACTTTGAGTGTCGACAAAAAACACAGACACACAAATTGGTATATGCTTGTTGGTAGATTCATGCTGACAGTCGTTCCATTCTACATAATCTGTCTGCCATCCTTATGAAGAAGAACGCTGCAGTCATCTTTCAATTGGTTTACTTATTTTGAAAGCTAAAAATTCGCAGGAAATGATGATGTAAAGAAACAAACAGTAAAACCAATTAAAGACAATACATATGTATGTACGAAATTTGACACTTGGAATGTGGTATTTTTTATGAAGCTGTTACTATCGTTGCAACAAATTGCTGACAGCTGATGAATGGTACCTCAATGTTTAAAAGCTGCAAATTAGATATGTTTGATAAACCATGTTACTTATTTCCTTGGTAGTATAATTTGAGATCTATATAATCTAATCTCTCATCCCTCACCGTCTGTATCGAAGTAAAATTTATTTCTGTTAAAATTCTGTTAGTAAATGTTCACTGAAAGTCTGTGGTAAACTTGCATTGTGTGGTTCTGTGACTTATTACACTGACAGGACAAACGATAAATTTCTATGTTGAAAATATGTTTTGACATGATTTTGAAGTACTTTGAAATCTTTTTCCCAGAAAACAATGTTACGATCAGTATGTTAGGTTGTATAGTCAACTTGAAATTTACTGAAAATAAATTGTGTTGTGGAAAATTTTGCCTATTTTTTTAGGCAAATTTATATGTTCTTACTTTCGAAGTTAGCTTAAAAGTCGACTTTTTGTACTTTCATCCTTCTGTAAGCGTAAAAATTTAAAGGGAGCTTCTATTCACATGTTTTTCTGCTTGGAAAGGATCAGATGGAAAAAGAAACCTTTTTGAGCACTTGTTGTTGCAGTCCTATTCAATCTGTTCTAAAAGCAGTAAAAAAGTAACAATGGAAATTGTCATGGAGTTTTTTGCATTTCGTCATTGAAATTAAACTGATAGATAATGTTCAAAAATACTGATGTCATTTCGTACTTAATTCCTAAAGATATTTAATTCTCCATATCTTTAAGCATTTGTTTTTTGTTAACGATTTTTTTCTTGCACATGGTTACTTGTGATTGATGGACCAGCATGAAGTTATGAGATTAAAGACTTTGAATACAACATGGTTTTTTAAAAACTACTGGATGCTATATGCAGGAAGGTTTGTGTTATCATTTTTAATAAAGTTTTTAGTAACATAGCAAAGAAAATGTTTCGTTCTGAGCAAATGTGCTTCTATGATACTGTTCCAGGAGATTTCACTAACCCAATATGTTACGATATGTACCTTCTTCTATTAGAAAATGTTTTGTTTGCGTGTTCTGTTTTTGGTTTTTTCTTTGCTTATTCATTTTTCTATCACTGAAAAAATGACTAAAACTGATTTTCATTGGCCTTACATATTGAATACTTCACTTTTTTGATCACTTATGAGTTCAGAGACAATAACTTCTTTGCCTTCACTTTCATAACAAACCAAGTAAATTCTTTCAACATTTGATATGTGCTACCATGTTTGTTTTACTGCATGCAGTGGTTGTCATATCAACAGAAATTGGTTTTGAATTTTGAAGAGACACCAAAGACATTTTTTTTCTTCTACTTGTGTCATTCTTTTCAATTTTCTGAAAAGCATTGAACTTGCACGATTGATAGTGTATGTAATTCTAGTCTCTGATTTGTCCTTTGTTTTGGTTCTGCTGTTCAAGGTAAGATTATTTCTATTTTAGTTTTTGCTAATAATTTTATTAGAGACTGAATACATGGTGTAGTTAACCACAGTTTCATGCTGACATTTTTATGAGTTGCCTTTGTCGTCATCAATTATTTCAAGGGTTTTGGTACACACTCACTTGTTTACCTAATTATAGTCTGATTGGGTTTATTCATTCAATTAGAATTAAATGTTTTTGATTGGTTTAAATTAAAGTCAACAGAATGTTAGGGATTTTGTTTGATTCTGTTTGATGTTTTGAAGTTAACAAAGTTTTACGCGTTTAATTCTAAACTTTATCTAAACTGTATGTTCATGTTTTGTGTGAGTGAAAAGTGAATACAGTGTGTTTTTATTGTCTTGTTGGTGGTTTTCTATCTTCGAGAAACACATTACCTTTAGAAATGTTGACGAAGTAAGCCGGATATTGGTAAATATCATATCCACACGATACGTCTGTTGCAGGCGGACGCTGTGTTGCTGATTGTTGATTCTTTTATGCTGATATATGGAACTTTCCATGTGCTTCGTAAGTATTTTTCTTCTTCTTTTTATTGATGTTGTGCAATGATGATACTTTTTTCCCGAATATGATCTAACGATGAAATTGAGTTTATCTGACGCACAACCAAAACACTCATCTCCAGCTTCCTTTATGGAACTTGCATCACGCCTTGATAAATATCACATTCCTATGAACCTGTCATGAACCATATACACGAGACACTTTCAAGTCGATCAAAATAAGTTGACAGAACTAATTCATGTCAATGGCTTTTGATACATTTTTAGATTCAAATTTATGAGCGCCATCCCAGCATTACCTTTTGTCTGACTTCAAAGGATTACTGATTGTATTGACAGTTCAATGGGGATGTTCTCGAGATACTGTGAAGGTAACTGATCTATTGTTCATCGTATTGTTTTGTGCTGCCACCTTGCCTGTCACGTGACCATTTAGTATGGATGAATTAATAAATGAATCGATAAATTTTACTATTATGTCAATACTTACTAACGCTTAAGTTTCTTGACACGGTTGTATGTTTATAGTTTTCGCAGTTGCCAAGAAAAGGTTAGCGCAAACCAATCCATCATTACAACCAGCATTTTTTTTTAAAATATTGGATGGAATATTCGATTAAAATTCGAACGCTGGATGGAATTGCATACTATATGCTATTTGTTTAGGTTAATCGATGTCATGGCAATGCCACTGAAATATCAAACCGATATAAGCAAGAAATAAGCACTGATTACACTTGAAGAATCTAAAACAAAAACCTGTTCAAGTTTTCGAGGATGATAAAAGAAAAAGAAAAGCGAAAAAAGGAAAAATGACGATACTCCAAAACAGAAGAGATGGAGAGGTTCTGGGAGTGAAAAACTTATTATTTCCGAGAAGATAAAGTAGTTGTAAATTCTAAAGATGCTTGATGAGAAAAACATGCATCCATAAACTTGATTTCTTTTAAACTATCCCATATCACAGCAAAGATGCATCTGTTTCAAAGTAGTCGGTTGTGTAAATGTGAAGAGTTCTAAAATAAAATATCGTGGTCCTATGGTTCATCACCCACAAAACAGCCGGTAAGCCTGAAGAACCCCCTGTTATGGTTTACTGCTTTGCCCATTGCTGATTATGCAGTTTTCACTTGCAATATTTTGCCTTAGGGGGGAGACAATTTGGCCTGAAACTGCAAAATTTTACTTTTTTAGTTATTTGCCAAATTAAATTCCCGCCAAATTTTATCCGTCAAATTTCCCGTTTATTGTCACTTAAAGGACTGGTATCATGAAATTTTCGAAATTTCATTTTTTGTTGTTTTCTTGTAGTTTAAAGGTAGAAAAATTAACTATTGTCAGTTTTTGTAACAAAAAGTGCTTTTATCCCCTCTATAATTAAAGTTAGAAAACTAATAATTTATTCCTCATAATTAAGTGACGTCATTGAAGAAGTTTGCTTCTAAAGAGAGTTGCCGTTACAAGTCAACTGTTCTTGCATACAGTTAATCTAACAAGATCCGATCATTAAAGTTTGTGGTCAAAACTTTGTTATTTACGTCTGTAATAAACGAGCAAAACTGTTGTTATTGCCTCGTTCTTTCAAACGCAAATAACAGACTTTTAACCATAACGATAGCTACAAGTTACAAGGTCTGTCCAAAATTGATGTGAACTATGATATATAAGAATAGACCTTTCCCGAATTCTGTTTAAACACCGTGTTATAGCCTAGCCTCTAAGTTTCGCCTCTTTTTCAAACTCTTGATTACTTCTAATTATTCCACTGGGGAATTGAAAGAACAAGTAACTATTACTTACTGAAAACATTATGCAATTAGAAGAACAATGAAAAACATAGAAACGAGGCTAAACTTGATAACTAAGCATTAACTCGGCATTTAAACAGAAATTCGGGAAAGGTGTATTCAAGACTACTACACAAAAATCAGAAAAACAAACCGGTTAATGCGTGAATAGCAGGCAATACATCGACAA
The DNA here is from genome assembly GCA_027922465.2 of Turritopsis dohrnii. Taxonomy (NCBI): domain Eukaryota; kingdom Metazoa; phylum Cnidaria; class Hydrozoa; order Anthoathecata; family Oceaniidae; genus Turritopsis; species Turritopsis dohrnii. The sequence continues at coordinate 422,729 of BQMF02000369.1, read as the reverse complement.
CACTCGGTTCGAGCTTTTCTGTTGGTCCGTGAATGGGAAATGCAGATGTCGAGCCATTCTTTCCACTTACAATCCGCATTTCTTTTAAGCCACAATAAATCCACCGATTAAAATGGTACAAGGCACAAATGACAATGTCTGTATCGGCAGAGGCAATTATTAGAGAGCTTTCATCTTTGATTGATTGATTGATTGAAATGATACATCATTCGATCTTCTGCTTCTTCGTCATCATTTCTAAATACAGGTACATCAAAACATCTTCTATTGCTTTCACGTACTTGTAAAAATGATGACAAATTCTCGGTATTTGCTCCTCCAAGAAAAATTGGAACATTATGTTGAGAATGAGAACCCATCCACTGAATGAAGGCTTGTTGAAACCTCATTTTGTTATCGGAAGAAGCCCAAAATCTCTCCAAATCAGCCGGCAACTGTTGAGTGATGTCTGAAATCTCGGTAAGAATCGCTTTACACTTACTTCTCCTCATTCTTTCACCTTGTTTTATACTTTGCTGAAGATACAAATCAAACGATATCTATACGGGCACATTCTTTTGATAAGGGGAGAAATATTTTTCATAATGCTTTGAAGGAATCTTCATACGTTTTCAAAGCCACCTTTTTCGTTGGTACTCTCCTAGCATAAGCCATAAGGTCTATGACGATCATTGACTTTAGGTTTGTTTCAGACGCAGGAATGGTTGCAGGACATGATTCCCCTAACAGTTTCTTCTCTTGCAAGCTCTGATTTGTGTGTCAGATTGTCCGTCTTTTGTCAAAAAAATGATGTGCTGGCGATTTCATACGACAGCAGATAGTTTACGTCGAATTCTCTCAATCTTAAATAAGGAGGCTAATTGTTTCTTTTTTCGCATCAAGTTGTTTTGTTTTCTTTCCCTTTTGTGCACAACCTCGTGTCATCGGAATAGTGTCAAACAGTTTTATTTTCTTCTCGCTTAACCTCTCTCTCCTAAATTTGTTGTATTTTTCTTTCACTAGCTCAAGACAGCTTACAACAAACGCTGTTTGGTGTTTTTCCAGTGTCGTTCCAGTAACCAAGATTTTTTATCTGCTTATCCTTTATATCGAATGGGTTGCCTTTTTCGGTTACACACATGACCAGTTGTTTAACACATTTTCGATCAATTTCTGTATGATGTTCTGAAAATTCATGACGTAATGAGTATTCATCTTCATTGTTGATAGCTGATATTTCTCTTAGAAAGCTAGTATAATTTGACTTCTCGTGTTTCACCAAATTCCACTTACACACAGCTTCTTTTCTGCGTGTTATTCCGATAATGCTAGATGCACTTTCTGCAGGCTTGTTGTATTTTGATTCAAGAGCTTGATCCATGACATCTGCCAGTTTCCTTCTCGGTGGGAACGGGTAACATCTCGCAATGCAGGAAATATATAGTCGATAAAGTTGCTCCAGTAAAGAAACTGGTCGCTCTCTTTTTTTCCACTGCGCTTGAAGTTTTCAAAGTTCTCAAAATGAAACCTTTCTTTCATTTTCTCCCATTCTTCAAGGCATTTGTCATCTTTGTTCAACATGAGCTGACTCATATCCTCAACATACTGCGTAATTTCTTGAGAACACGGATGCTTGCTTCGAAACTCATCTAACAATCATGGTTACAATACCTCTGACCAGATGACCATTCCACGTATCCCACGTACATAATTCCCTCCATTCAGTACACTTTTGACGTTTTCTGGACCATATACTTCATTTTCAACAATTTTCAAGGGTGTTTTTTCGCCTATTGACCACGCCCAAAAAAGGGAAACCAAGTTTTTTTGTAATCACTATGAGATGCTTATTCAGTATCAAAAGTTAGTTTCTGTACGCAATCAATTGCATACTCAAAGTACCTAGTTGTTGTTATCAACTACTGGAAGATCTGGCGTCGGTGACGCTATTAACAACAAGTCTGCAGCTTTACCCTCAATCGATCCTTTCCAAAAACATCGCTCTTCTGCCGACAAGTACAAGTGACGTCTGTATACAACATACATTGAAGCGAGGCGAAACTTGACAACTGCACGGTATTTAAACAGAAATTTGGGAAGGTCCTTTTTAAATGATGATCAGATATCCAATGTAGTCAAAAAGTCTCTGCGATGAAGTACATCGAGATGGTGTATATTTTTGTGAACCTTCTATAAAAATATACTCCTCCACAGTGAATTTCAAATTTTCCCTGTGGATAAGTTGTGTAATTGAAGTAAAGGTCATTCTACTGAAAGAATCTAGTTCATTCGATCGATTTTCATTACAGCTCAGCTATCGTACTATTTTTCTATTGTTTGTTTGTTGGTTTGTTTGTTTGTTGGTTTGTCTTCTTCTTATGAGATACAGGTTTACCATTTTTCTGTCATGAAATTTTTCGATGATCTTCCGCAATTCCGAAATTGAAGGAAAATAACAGGTACAAGTTTGTTTTTCCTAGACAGATATTGAGCTTAACGATCTGATGTTATGGTTTGACATGATGGCGAATTTCGATTATCAGATTATCATAAAATCATAAAAAAGTGTATTTCAATGATCTTCGAACTGAAATTCGGAAAGCAAAGATTGTCATCTATGGTCAACCCTAAAGCCGTATTTGCGTGTAATCAATTAGTGTCTGATAATAGAAAATTTAGTGGCGAAAAGTGAAGGTTAGCGGGAAGATTTTGTCTTCCAGAAAATCAGTTTCACATTGGTAGATATTCGAAAAACTTGGGATAACAAACATAAACACTTAATATCCGTTTCATTATCTCAAGTTATAATTCCTAAATTCAACCATTTAATCTGCTAATCCGTCTTGCCATCAGATTTTCCATTAGTTTCATAAATGCATTTCATATATGTTATTCCCTGAAATAAATTTTTACAAGGACCACAAGAACATAACGCTTGGGTGTGTCGAGTTGACCTGTCTGTTTTCGTTTGAATCATATAAAAGATCGTGTATCTATGCACAACCGTGTTCCAATTAAATAATTATATATGGTAATTAGATTAAACCATCCTTGAAATACCTGAAGTAATTAAATTCACAAAGCAGTTCAATAATATTTCAGAAACTAAATGTTTTTTAGTTTTTGTTCTCGTAACTTTTTTGTCTTCTTGCGAGCCATTCTCCATATTAATACTTGAGTTTCGAGCCTTTCCTTATATTACATGTGGTTGGCCATCAAACCAGAAACACTACGATAGAAAGCATCCTCAGAAATAAATTTGAAATCGTCTTCGATGTAATTATAACATGCATGTTTATATAATGATGACAGACAGAAGATTAGTTCATAAGTGACTTTACTAGAACAGAGATAGGCAGTAAACAAACCATTGATTGCAGATTGCAAGTATTAGGAATCATGTTTCGCTAGATACATGTAATCTTAGTCATGTGACCCACTTGATATAAGTCAGTTTCATGAGTAGACTCATTACTGACAACAAAAAAGCAGTCACATATCAAAACTTCAAGCCAGGACACTGGGACACTGAAGAAAAAAAGAAATATGCACGATTGCACTCAACTGCTGAGGGTGTAAGACTCAAAATTTTTGTTATTAGGATCAAAACATTTGTAACTTATTCAAATTTATTTATAACTCTTCACAACATATCTACAACTTGACTCGTTCAACCAATCCTTTACGATATATTAAATTCGCCACAAAAAGTGCTAACAAAACTGATTTGTCTCTGATAATGTTTGGGAAAAATATTTGTCTGGATTTACAACTGTATTAACTTTTTTCCTTTCACGGATTTCAATTTTTGAAGTTCAGCTTTTAGTCGTTTGTTTTCCTTCCTCAGTTTAAGAACTTCTTCTTTAATTTGAAATTCTCGTAACCGGCGAATTTTTCGTGATCTCCTCGATGCTTCGTTGTTTTTTCGTCTTTTCTCCAGATATTCGTTATAACTTTTGTTTTGAGGTGAAGAATCCGATTTGTATTCGCGAGAGCAAGGCCAACTATTAAGTCTGTTTTTCGAATAACTTTCCATATCTCCGGTATTCGCTTTCAAGTACCGAAAATCCATTACATTTTCAACCATGGAATTTGACTCTGTGAGCAAGGCATCACTATCGGAGAAACTTCGTATATCTTCTACATTCTGGCTGTTGTATACTTGATGTTTGATGTCTGGCAAAGATTGTGCAAATGGCGCAGAATGAAATTCTGGAGAAAACCCATGCTTTCCATCTTCTGATAGCGATGTTTCTTCGATGTATGGTTGATTGCTACACGAAGAAGAACCGGCCAAGTATTCTTCCTGATAAAAAAACTGCGGTTTCGTTGCGGCAGACAACTCGGCCAGATATTCTGAAACACACAAATAAAAAGCATAATGACAAGTCTTGCAAGAAGTATTCCACTACCTTGTAAGAACTCTTTATAACTTATGCTTAGTAGTTGAAAACTCAAACAGCGTTAAATCATAGTAATCGACATACCGATAATATTGGAGTCGGTGGAAAACGACATGTCTAACTGACGGATTTCGAACCTCATGTTCTCACTACTCCAGAAATCACAACTGTTCGATTTTTATGTAACAGGCACTTTATTTCCACCCCCACGTTCATACCTATTATCTCCGCCTTCGCAAACTAATCGTGTGCATTAACCGACAATGCTCGTTTAACGAAAGATTAAGTCGTAATAAACGAGTTCTCATTATAATTATTTAACGACCACTAACTACCTTATTCGGCAATTGTCGTGAGTGGGCTCGTATTATCATCTTACACAATGTGTATGGAATGTGCCTGCTGAGCGTGGGTTCATGTCATTCATTTACTTTAGACTTGACGCTAAAAATATCCTTGATATGATTCATCCAACTCACGAAATGGAGGAAACCTCTTTAATACCTAATATTTAATAATTATATTTAATTCTTTATGAAGAACATTTATTTTTACAGTCATTTTCCCAGATGGGGGCGGTGGAATCGACTCAGCCACGGATGGGCTTTATACCCGTCAACACAAGGGTATTAAAAGTAAGAATGTTCGCAGTCAGATGAAAATAAAGTAAAAACAAATTGCGTTTAGTTCACTTTCAAAAACGTCATGATATAGTTGCTCATACAGGAAAACGCGTGCGGTGTTTGTTTAATAATTACCATAGCAACCAAGAAAAAAAAGATTATCAGGATCGTATTTTCAGGAAAGGACGTATTAGCAATGTTTGTGTCTCTCCGATAAAATTCTGAGTATAACGGAACCTCCGCCAACAACGACTACCTATACATCAGTTCAAATCTCGTAAAGTTTCATTAGTAGCAAATCGTCCCCAAAGTTTAGCCACTTCCAAAAAAAATGATTTCATGTATTTAAAATGTCTCGTTTGTTTGGGAAAACTACGACCTTTTTTAAGTGTATAGCAAGTCGTTTGATAATAAGGCTTCCGGTAGAAGCAGAACAAAAATAACATAGAGGAAAGGGTTTCGATGCATCACAGCACGGGTCATTAAAAACCTAAGCTTCGACTTTGCGCTGTGACGATTAGCTACCGTAAACAAGCATTTAACAACACTGATTAGATGCCATTATAATTAAATATATCGCTTCAAAATGCTTGACGACGTCAATACCATGAATGGTGTAGGATGTAGATTAGCAGCTATTACCTCTCGTTGGCAACACGGAGTAAATAAACAATAAAATTTCAAAACATTCGTTTTATTTTCGTTTTGAGACATGTCGGTTTTTGGGGGTTTCCACAGCAGGGAAGTACCGAATTTTTTGAACAAGAACCTGTATTGTGGGATATTTCAGTTCACCAACCGTGGAATAATTGATCGATCGAAATCTTCGAATCGAACAAAAAACATGAAATTAACGAAGACCTTTTTTGTTCGATGATAAAATCAACATGACACGACATTTTAAAATTACATGATCCGACATTTTAAAATCCGTCCGTCAGTCTCGATCAGAACCTCCGTTTGTCGGCGGTAAGAAGTTCACTATTAGCGGAAGCAGTGTTCAAGTCTAGCACAATGTCGAGCAAATGTCATAAATTCTTTTCTGTGCATCAGGTTCGAAAGAATTTTCTGTTCTTGTGAATCATGTTCACCATTCGTTCATTCATTTTTTTCTTTCTCTTGCATCAACCTATCCCGTTCGTATAACAGATCGGAATATCGGACTTGAAGTTTTCGCTCTCGGTCCGTTTGACGAACCACGTCTTCTTCCAATGCCTAAAAAAGATTTTTTATAGCAAGTTAGTTCGGTTGAAGGATATGCCACTTCTACAAAGATTTTCGGGTACAACCCAGCAATATTTTGACACGTGTTTATATTGCTACTCGCTTCTACATATACATCAAACACTGCAATTAGCAACACTGAATCCTGGGTAAAACTGTTTTCTTTCTAATTTCGAAAACGTCCCTCTCGTTCCCGTGCGCAAACATACAGTACCAAAAACAGATGATGACGGAAAAATTAACAGCGCATATGTATTAAAGGAAGCATGGACGTTCCGAAAGCTCATGTTAATTGATGACTGCCAGACGATTTTCCATTCGTTAATTTTTGAACGATCAATCGTACTTTATTGATTACTTTTATGACTTGAGCATGCGTAAAAGAACTTTGCTTCGTTTCAATATGATGGATGGCGCGCTAACTTTCTGTCCAATCAAATTAGTTTTTGGCTTAAATCATCATCTATTTACTGTGGCAGCCATGTTTGTTGCTTTACCGGAAAATTATTTCCAACAGTAATTTGGTGATGGCCGATTTCCCTTTCGAAAGAAGCTTTCGCATAGTTTGTTTTTACTTCGAATTTCATGAAGAATACGTAAAAAACACTTCAGCGATAGCTGACGTCACAACACGCATGTATGAAGTGCCATCAATGACAATATAAGCAGAACTCGTTACGTCACAAACCAAATTGTATGATAAAAACGAATTATAGGTCATAGCTTGAGGTCATAGCATTAAATTGAATTGACAATAACTATTAAAAGATTGTTTCGCCATAAATTCGATGAACGAAAATCAATTCCAACACAAATCAACTTTGTAGCGTGAAAACGGAAGAGGATCCTTACAGCCAGTCTCCTGGGAATCGCATGGTTTTCTTGCTTTCGCAGTAAATCGAACGTCTCCGATTCGATTCGACATTGTTCGATTTGATCATGCAAATCACTGATTTGTTTACTCAATGCGATACCACGTGACTAAATTTAAATAAAAAAAGCATAAAGAAATAAATAAAAAAGAAACAAGCTGAAATCAGTCCTGTAGATAACCTCATGATGTTCTCAAGTAGCATTTCACCTGGTAGCCACCGAGTAATACTTTCAATTTCTTTTCCAAGCGAGCTGCTCGTTTCGCATCCTCAGTCATGTGATTGCGATTTATCTAAAGCAAATTCATCACTTTGTACCCACAACAACTTCAAGGGAATCACAATTGAGGGAAGGGAATCACAATCGTGGAAAGGGAAAGGAATAGAGGGAGAAGAGCTTCCATGGAAACGTACCTCCAACCGTTTCTCCACTGACTCGATTCGATCTTTCTTGCTCGCCAGCGCTGCTCTCGTGTACCGCTGTTGAGTCGGTAGAAACAGGAGCTAAACGACAGAGGAGTGAGAGTCGGTGTATATAACATAACTAACAGAACATATATTTTCAAAGATTAAAACCAAACCTGTCCATAACATTCGTCCCAGACTTTCGTGTATACTTCAATGGTTAAATCTCCATGGGCCATCGCACCTTTGACGATTTTTATTTCGTTATTAAGCATCTCCCGTGCGCTATTCATTTCGTCTTCCGTAATTTCATCCAACGGATCAGCTTCGAGTTCTTTCTTGTTCGAGTTTATGACGGCTAAGGCTGAAGTGCGGGTTTTTTTCCCGTTCAACGCATCAACTTGTCGTGCTGTCGGATGTCGGATAATATCTTGACGTAGCATCTTGATCATTTCGCTTTTTATCAGTTCTTCAGCCTGCGAGAATAATCGAGCACACCAAGTTAGGATGTGAACTCAAACTAGACAACTTTTAAACTTCAACTTTTAACTTTTCAAGCTTGAAATATTAACGTACCAGTTGATATGCGTTCAAATCTTTCTTCATTTCAGCCGGGCGTAGCACAGTGGGATTAACGTCAGACGGACGCGGCATATCACGTTGGACGGCTTGTGCTTGCCGACGGAACTCTGCCGCTTCTACAGGATTTACAAAATTTGAAAGAAGTTGTAATCAAAATTAAATTCATTGACTGTTTCAAAGATTTAAGAAGCAGCGAAAACTTCTATAGCAGAGCTTCTAAGCAAACAAGTGGCATGGAATATTAAATCCAGAAAAAAGAGAATGAGAATTAAGGAATTTTGAGTTTGATCGACCAATTCAAAATAGATGTAAATATATCATACATATCAACAGACAGTTTTGGAAATTACATCACAGGAGCAATCGCCTCACTTTCAAACTGAACAATAATGACATTAGCGTTCATACTCCAATGGAAAATAATGTTTAAAAACTGATGTTTGTGACGTAATTTGCGAAAAGGTCCACATGTTAGTACTAATCACGTGTTCGTTTCAGTTTGTAGGTTCAATTCTAATATTGAGGGGTTATTTACTTTTCAACCCTTAATTTTCTTTCAAGACATGATAAATCTTCATTCTCTAAATGCCTCTATATGCTTAAATTCTTTCATGGGTAAGATAAAATCAGCATGCTTATCTCCACAACGTAACCCATCGCTTTCGTTTTGACTGAAAACCGAAAAAGGTGATCCCTAATGTTCTATGACATGTCTCATAAGGAGGTTCACTGTTTAAATTCGCGACCAGCTTGAAATATTTGGTCACCAATGGAAACCAAGCATAATTGAACTTCTGTATAAGCAAGAAATCTTTAAGGACCATTCATGCTCTTATTTTCGTCAGTTCCTATCATTCTCTATAATAATTCTCTGATTTCGGACGTTCTTAGTATGTGATATGTAAAATACACACTTGTCTTACATTTCCACCCACACTAATATCCTTAAGACGATCAAAAGGCGGTAATTACTTGGTGTACGATTTGTTTCAGCATTTTTCACTTGGAACTTGACGACCTGATTATTTTTGATTTCCACTACACGACAATCTTGTATCGTTTGTCAAAAAGAAAACGATTAATGAGTATTTGTCGTTGCATTGAAAATGAATATTTCTCGCAAACCTTTTTCTCGCATCTTCTGTTGCGCACGCGCTTCCACATCTGCCGCGTCTTCAACGAAATCAGGATCGATCGGTTCTTCCATATTTATTTCAAACTTCTATAAAAGAAGTGATGTGAAAAGCAAGCTACAGAAAGAATGGCACTTCATTTCCTGCAATTAATATCCAACACGCTTACATCAGGAACGACAATCTCAAAGTCATTGCTAGGTTTTGGTAAACTCTGCAGACCGGACAGAAGTTGAGATTTCATCTCGAACTGTTGTTGTTTTTGATTTTCTTGATCGTCCATGAATGCTTCTTCTCTGTTTATATTCAGAACATCTCTGACAGCACTCCCAGGGGTCATTCCTGCACCTCCTCCTGCACGTGGGGTCATTCCTCGTGGAGTGAACCCTAAAAGATATAACAAACACGTCAATAATAACAATGGTCAATCATCCAACTTATAATGACCACAAGATGTGATTCAAAGAGACGCAAAATGGAATACATCGTGTGTTCTCGATTCGTCCTGCCTATCACACTGAATAACAAACTTTGTTAAAAAAGATCTACAGTTCTACTAGCATCTGCAGCAGAAATCCCAACCATCTTTACCAGGCTAAATCCAAACCATCTTTACCAGGCTATTCAAGAATTTTTCAAACGATGAAAAATGCAGCACATGAAAAAAATAAAATCAACTCAAGACAACAGCAAACAAGATAAAAAAAATCCACTTAACAACAAAGTAGATCACATAATTTCAACATAATTTCGTCTACTACCAACAAGGTGGAAACTGTTGAAATGTTATCTTTTCCATTCACTGTTATCTAGAATATCATGAAGCTTCTGATGTGGCTTATTTTGAGGTTACTTCTAAAACAATGCAATATTTTCTCAGAAACAAAACTGAAAAATATGGTCTGTAACACTTAGTTCACCTGAAGCTTATAGTTTATTGCTTGAACTGTTGCTTCAATTTTCTCTGTGTCTAAAATAATTATTTCTAATCTAATACAATGACGATAATGCAATCATGTCTACTCCCTGTTAAAACACTTCAAACATGTCAAAACAAAGCCCAGGTGCTTCTTACTAAATAACTGCTAAACATTTCTCTTACACAAAGTAGAACTAGATGTAAATAATAACAAATTTAAGAAAACTCTAAATTTTGCAGATCAGAAATTTCTTTTGCTATTTCTTTTTTCTATCGCTTAAGTTTTCCAAGTTTTCTAGGCCAAAAAGGATATTGCAGGTGTTTCCAGGACTCCCTGTATGAATGAAAGGTAACATAAAAATAAGTTAAAATTTCGGATTACTTACCAGAATTTTCACCTGCAGGTGTTCGAAACGGTGTTGCTATCATCATATTGGGTGTTTGCTGCACATGTCGTTTAGGTGTCGCTCCATCAAAATTACTTTCTAACATAGGAGTATTCACGCCTCCCTTTAATGGTGTATCAACTTGTTGAAGGTTTAATATATTTTGAGCTTCCTGAGAGAAATAACGTAAGGAAAAAAAGAGATTATCATGTTTGAACTTTTAGGTGATGCACATGTGAAGCAGTGATGAACATCATCCCACCTGCAGGACAGTATCTTGAATGGCTGGCGTTCTTGGCGTTCTCATTGGTAAGTTTGTACCAGGTGTGATGGAGTAATCGGAAAGCAGACCTTTACTAGCTGAATCCTCTTCATTTGTAACAAAAGATTTGGCTTGCTCACTAGCTATACCTAACTTGACAACCTTAAAGAAGAGGAGAATCATGGTGAAGACTTTCCTGTGCAATCCAATATCAAATAAATATTAGATTTTAAACAATACAGTTGAGAATTAATCACCAGAAAGGCTGACTCAGATACAGTTGTATCATGAGGGATTTTATGATGAACTTGTAAGCAGTTTATGTTACCTCTTCAAGCTCCACATCGGTGATTTGAGGAGATGGCAGCACTAACTTACTTCGCTTCTTCATAGGATCTTGATTCATTATTCTAAGTCACAAAAAGATTTAAGAAAAAGCAAGATTACTTTGTGGTGCTAGCACAACACACGAAGCAAAAAACTGACTGGTTGATGGATTTGATGGCTCCAGGAAGGTCATTTTCTTTTCTTTTCTTCTGTTTTTCCTTATCCTTTCGTCGATCACGCTGAAAATAATGCAAAATAACCATGCTGTTTAGTATGTACTTTTTTTCAACTTCCACTGAAGACCTATACCAACATCAACAAATTAGATAACATTTTCAAAGGTTTCTATTGGTTATTACAATTTGAATGACTGAAAACATTTTGAATCAAAGAAACGCTCATGAAGATACAAGGTTTTCCTGTTTCATCAATTCACCAACGCTTTACCAACAAATTGCTAACATTACAGAGCTCAAATACAGTTGTTTCAATTGAATCTCAAAATACATGGGCATTTTTGGTGAAAGTTTCACTGATGTCATGCACAAAATCGCCTTTCAAAGAATTTAATGCCACTGTAATTGGAAGAAACACATCACAAACAATAATTGATGTGACACTGCATTTCAAAAACATTTGAAATAAAATGACTGAGATATGTGTTGTATGTTTCAACGTGATAATCAGAAAATTCTCTTTTCTCTTTTTTCTCTTATTACGTCAACAAATTGAACACATAACTTCAATTGAAGTTCAGTTATACTTATGAAATGTATTCTTTTAATATTTACAATTGATTTTGACTGATATTCATATACGTTTTAAACATTTTCTAACATTTATGAAATATCTTATTTTGTTTTGAAAAATGGTACAATGCTTAAAATATTGGAGGAATTTTTGATTATCATTATATGATTATGATAATTCTTATGCCACATCTTACTTCTTCTTGAATGTCCCTTCGTTTATCATCCATATGTTCCTGGCGTAACTTTTTGTAATTTGGTTCTAAAGCACCCACATGTTCTTCAGTTGTATCATAAAACCCTGAATGAATAAAATGAAAGATGAATCGTAGAAAGTACCAATAAATTTTATTGGTTCAAAAAATACTTTATGTTCCAGATCAATTTCTTATGATGAAAAGTTGAACGATCATACCTGGAGCGGGTTTTCTTTCAAAGGGAATTTCCCTATTGTAATCCACTCCTCTTCTCTTACGGCGATAACGATTGATTCTATAGTAATATTACGTTCATAATGATAAAAAGAAATATCAATTAAGATATAATAAAGGCAGAAAAAAAACATAGGTCTAGGAAAGACAATCTGTAAGCAATCAGATGTTTCAATCAGTTTTATCTACATAAAAGAACAAACAAATCCCATCAAACATACTCAATGCCAGCAGCTCGCAGTTCTCTTCTTTTTTGTAATGCAGCAAGGCGCCTCGCTTCTTCAAGTTGTTTTTCACGTGCTTTACGCTTTGCTTTTTTACCCTGAGTATTAGCCAATCTTGCTCTTGCTTCTGATAACATTTCCATTTCTACAAACAAAACAATTCACAACTGGTACAAGAAGCACACAAATAATTTCAAATTACTATAAAATCATTTTTACCATCCTCGTCCATGTCAATAGGGTCAGGTCTTGCAGGTTTAGTTTCTGGAGCAGGATCGATTTCACCAGGACGGAGTTTTCGAGGATCTTCATCAAGTCCTTCTCCTTCTTTACGTTGTGCTTGGTCACTACAGTGATATAAGACAACTGACTGTTCATGCAAAAAAATTATCCTTGATTTGAAACAACTGTTTCTAAAGAACTTCAGCTAATTGTAAAGGAACTTAAATTTTGGTGTTCTTGGGGTATCGTCCAAAATCAGTATGGAATTCAATAATAAGGTTTGAAATGAAAGCTTAACAACAGTCTTGTTATGATGACGCTTCAAATACAAACACTTACAGCAAATATTCATATCTTTCCAGACACTGAGCAGCAGTTCGGCCAACTAGAGGTGCTATTGTACGCCATTGCGTGGGCATCAGCTTGGCAAGGTGAAGTAACTTTTCATCCTCTTCTCGACTCCACTCAGTCTAAACCAACAAAGTTGTGTAGCACAAAATGCCTAACACAAGACTTATGATACACAAGCTAAACAAAAACAAACCTTCTTTATGCTTGGATCTAGCCATTCATACCACCTTGCTTTGCACTGTTTACCCGACTTTTTATGCAAAAGTGATGCAATACGACTCCATTGGTTTTTGCCATATTTCATTACAGCTGCCTTCAATATCTCATCCTTTAAAACATAATATATTATGAAATTGATAAGATACAATAAGTTAAAAGGAAAAAAGACCATTTTACAAAAAGAAGAAACAAAGCCGTACCTCTGTGTTGGACCAAACTCCACCTTTGATAAATATTCGAACCATCTTGAACAGTTTTTAAATTTTGCAATATTTATCTAAAAACAAGCAGGTTTACAACAAAATTAATAATATATAAACATACAAAATGCAAAAACAATATAACTTAGCCTGCTTAAAAAGGAAAATGGTGTTGAAGAACTTCCTTGTCACTTTTTCACCCCCTTTAGTAACACTCCTTATTGTGAAAATTATTCAAGTTTCATCTAATTCCATGAAGATTGTTAAACTGGATACTTTCATTTCAAAACTTTTACAAAAAGTGGAGCAACAAAGTACTTTTCTCAATAGTTGGGGTTAGTAAGCTGTTGCTGTATGAGCAATTTTGAGAGTTTAATATGACTAATTTTGCATTAGAATCATGAATTGAATAATATTAGAGGGGTACCAAAGTGTAATAGTGCCTAAGTAATATGAAGGTGAAATTATTTACATATTTGAATATTTGACGCCATTTTAAGATAATTTTACCTAGGTTTTCACACCAAATTTCCCTTCATCATTTTCCAATTTCTAAAAATATTACCAAGCTGATTTTTTCAGCATTACAGCAATCACTACACACTACACTTCTAAAAAAAAAAAAAAATAGGAAACTTTTTTGGGGCAATTGGGTAAATCGGTCCCAGAAGAAACTGAATTTGTTAAAAACTACAAATCAAAGAATGTTCAAATTGAGGCTTTCTGCTGTGCTCATCCCCTTTTCAGTGTGTTTTTTGAATTCTACATAAAATTTTGATTCTAGATAGGTAACTTAATTTTTTTGTGACAATTAAGTGTGTCCGCAAAATGCAATATAAGAATTACATCAAAATGTAAACCTAGACTTAATATTGGAAACAGGGCCTTAATATAAATGGCTATATCTTGAGAACCGTAAGGAATTAGAGGCCCAAATTTTGCACAATTTATATTCTCGACTAAGGCTTTCTACAGAAAAAAATTGAAGAAAATCTGAGACATAGTGGTGCAAAATGTGTAAAATATCTGTTGATTTGACATGGAATGACTCAGATAGCATGTTGCTTGCAACCTTTTAGACCCATTAACTTAAACTTCGTGAAATTGTTTTTTGGGACACACAATAATAATGTTATAAAACTTAGAAATACGACATTCTGACTAGATATTTCGGCACTTGCGTGTCTTTTTCAATAGTGTGATTTACAAGAAAAGTACATCTTATATAGAAAAATTACTAGAAATGATGTACTAAAACAATACAGAAAATTTGTGCGTAAATTCCCAGCTGATCGTTACTTAATAGAGTTTCGTGCTATATTCACTGTCCAATAACGTAGAATCGTAATTAATCAAAACTTGACATCACCATGAGGGAGAGTTTGCCATGCTCTCTATTACTGCCACTAATATTTCAACGAGATTCCATCAAATTTTGATTTAAGGAAATTTTGTGCTATTCACAGTATTCACAGTATTTTTTTAATATTTTCAATAATAATGTTGAAGGTAGCTAATGCAATGAAAAAGAGACAAATAGAAATAAAGACATAATAATAATGGGATTGATTTTTTAGTTCAACTAGAAAACTAGCAACTGATGAAATGACAACTGATGAACGATATAATTTTGTCTTTAATTAAAGTTTTTAATCAAAATAATGAAAAGTAGTGATACAAAATCCAATCCAAGTACGAGGTTTAAAAATTCCTTCCAAATGATGATGGCAGATTCAGAGTAACTGAGAACAATAATATCTTCTTTGCTTTTTTATTATGTTTTTACTTCAACAAAATAGACAATCACGCACATGGCTGGCGTTGACTTTGCGGTCAGATCTGGGGGGTAAGTCCGGAGTCGAAGTTGTGAATAAATGTTATCTTTTGTATTAATGTTATCTGTAAATTAATGATGCTTTTAATTCCCTCTGTCGTAACACTGTTCATTCTTAAAAATCTGCCTAAACAAGTCAAAAATGTCACTTTGCAATTATCCAGTTTAACACCAAAAGCTTCAGTACACTAGCCTTTAGGTAGGAAATATTTTTTTTTTTTTTTTTGGGGGGGTGGAAGGTGGGGGGGGGGGGGGGGGGGGAGGGGGGGAGGCAGTTGGGTAAATCAGTCCCAGAAGAAACCAGGTTTGTTAAATACTGCAAAGCGAAGAATGGTCAAATTGATGCTTTTCTGCTGCTGCTCCCATCCCCTTTTCAGTGTGTTTTCTGAATTCTACATAAAATTTTAATTCTAGATAGGTAACTTAATTTTTTCTTTGCAAAACACAATATAAGAATTGCATCAAAGTGTAAACCAAAACTTAATTAATATTGGAAACTTTGCCTTAAGATACCGTAAAACGGGGTGACTTGAAACAAAATTCGCCATTTTTTTAAAAAAGATCCATTCATCTTTTGTCTTTCAGATAATGAAGTTTCAACTAATTGATGCATACCATCTCAAGTTATTGCTTCAGAAAGTACACCTACTGAAATTTATCGTGCAGGGGTGACTTGAAACGGTGCTGTTTGCACAAACATGTTGTTTTATATAGAGCGCCAAAACAGAAAACGTGATCTACGGTCACTTGCATTTAAAATATAAATTAAAATAATTTGTTAATGCCAGTTTCATTTTGATTTAAGTGATGGAGATTGTTAGTAAATTTTGAAAACTCGAAATTTCAGAATGGTAAAAGATTGTAAAAAATAAGTTCTGAAGCCATTAAAATTATTAAGTGTGTGACAACGTAATTGTTTTAGAAACACTATCAAAAGCATGCAAGATGAATTTGAATTTATAGCTAGTTTACACAACTGTACTTACTGAAAACTTGTAAATTTTTTTTTTTTTTTATTTTGTACAATATTATGTGAAATGACACCAAAAAAAATTTTTTTGAAAAATTCTTACCGGTTGGTGAGATATCAGCCTCCAAAATTTGACCCTTTCGGGCCAAAATTTGACATTTTGAACGAGGAACCAACTTTGAATGGAAATATCTTACTATTAAAGTCTTTCTTTTTAGGTTTTGTTGAAATATGGCAGGTTTTGTATAGAAAGTGCCAAAATTCAGAGTCTGAAAATTTTCGGTTGGCTAGAAATCATGGCCCAAAATCGCAACAAACTGGAATTTTGTTGGACTTTGAGGTGATATAATTACCAGGGCCAACACTGCCACATGGATTTTTTTGGTTTAAAAGTAATAAAAAGTAATAAATTAAAGAGCAATTAAAAGTAATAAATTTTAAAAGTAACAACACGCAGCCCGTCTATCGCCAATTCTACAATAAGTATGGTATGCCCTTAGCCTTGAGCGGAGGATATAATTGAAGCACCGATTTGTTCAGAACTGTGATTAGTATTCAGTTATGGTACTTAGTAAAATGCAGCCCTCTGAAATAGGAAAAAAGACTGACAGCAAATAAATGCCGTTGTATTTGAAATTTGCGGCGATAAATCATTATTTACGATGGCAAAAAAATGCCGCTATATGTAAGACGTTAACGACAACAAAACTTGATTGTTTTTTTGTTTTTTGTTTTTTCTTTAAATGGGTTGCTCCCTGCAAGGCCGAAGCCACTACTAGGCAGAGATGAGATGAGAAACAAGATGAGAAAAGGAAGAAAAGTTATGAACACAGATGAGAAAAGGAAGAAGAGTTATAAAGACAGAGCAAGGTGGCAGTTAACCTTGAATTTAAAAGATTGCAGATCATACTTTGCAGGAAAACAACTATGAGGGAGAGAATTTCAGAGGCGAGCAGTCCAAGGGAAAAAGCTAGATGAATAAAAGTTCTTATGGCATGTTGGGACCTGAACAGTCAAAGGATGAGAATTCGAAGAGAGATGAGTGTTCTGAGAGAAAGTCTTAGGAGAAGGGGTCAGTTGATGCAAGTCAGGCCTTGTCAGGACAGGTGTGCGATCGCACTCGCACGCCCCCACACACGCCTGAATTCTTCGAGGCGTGCGGTTGTTTGCACGCCTGTTTTAGCGTTTTTTATATGTGGCGTGCGATTGACCGCACGCCTGAAATTTTGTATATCTGCCTAATCTTTTACAGACAAGTGGGGGACATTTAAACTTGTGAACCCCAAACACAAGGACTGGCGTCAATACATTAAAGGTTGACTCTCGCAGTCTTAACTTTTCTTGTCTGATAATGTTTAAACCTGAAGTCCTCTGTGGCTAGAGAATAAATCTTTCAATAAGAGAACTAGTGGGGTCGTCAAAGTATAAGAAACACAGACAAGCAATCTGTTCACGAACGCATTTGATCGTACATGTAATTAACAATTATGAAGGAAAATCGCGCTTTCATAATCTTTGATCTTTTGAGAAAAGAAATGGAAATTCATTCATTACCAAACATTGATTGACTGCACAACGTAAAAAAGTTTCTTCGATAACTTTTGAAAAAAATGATCATTCATTTTCATTCATTTTAAGACGTCACGATAGTATTCCCAAAAGCTGTCAGCTGTCTTTGAAAATATTTAAGTACGAGAAGAAAAAAATTTTACGTGCTCCATTCGAAAAAATATCTATAAGCAAAGACAGGTGACAATTTCTGTTTCAATATTGCGAAACATGCTGCAACGTGATGTGATATAATCGTGATGTTATCGTGGTCGATAATGTCATCAAAAACTTCTTTTCAAGAAGATTAATAAATAGAGAAACGTTTTTCATGAACAAGATTAATAAAAGCCTTTTTGATATACAACTGGTACTTTAAAGTAAACAAATATTTAAATAAATTCTGCTGCGTCTAGACAGTGCCAGCTGTTTTTTTACGTTACAAGAACGAATGTATATAATCTTTTTAAGCTTCACACTCCATCACACGCCTAAAAATATTTTTGAAGTTTTAAATTCAGGCGTGCGGTAGTCGTACGCCGCCCTTTTTCTTCCTGACAAGGCCTGCAAGTCATCCGAACAAAGAGACGGGGAAGCAACGTTTCTCCGATGTGAGAGGGGGTGAAGATTAGCACAAATATCAAGGCCAACTAAGTTAACTAAGCGCTTCTGAATATGATCGAGAAGATGAAGACAATGAGCAGAGGCTCCACCCCAAAGCTGGCAGCAGTACTCAAGACAAGGGTGAATAGTGACTTTAAACATGATTCAGCCGAAAGTAAGTGACGGACCCGAAAAATGAGCCGACCTTCATAGCAGCAGATTTAGCAATGGACTCGATGTAAGAATTCCATGTGAAATTCTTTGTGAAGGTTAAACCTAAAAGACGAACATGAGATGACTCTGCAAGCTCACTTTTGTTCATAAGAACAGAAGGAATTACAGGGTCCCTGAAGCGATTAATAGAGAGAAGCTTAGCTTCGAAGCATTGAAGGAAACCAACCATTTGTGACCCCATTCAACTACTGTCCTAAGATTGTCCTCCAACTCAGCAGCCATTTCAACCTTATCAAACAAGTCCTTAGTCCTTTCTAGAGACGAGTAAAGAGTAGTGTCGTCAGCATAAAAATTTATGTTAAATATAATAAAATAAAACAGAAACTAAATACTTTATAAAGGAATAGTGTTATCTGGAACAAAAAGTTACAAGATTTAAAATTGTAAACTGTCAGGGATTTGCTGTGAACTTGTACTATTATTTGTTTGATAGTCATAGTTCAAAAACAACGAGCCTAAGTGTTAAGGTTTCCTTACTGATTTCATGGCAAGCGAGTAGAAAAGTCACAAAACAATCTGGATGGAAAACAAAACCCAAACTGACTTAAATAAAACTTATGAAGAAAAAAAATCCATCCGAAAACCAAACTCAAACTGACTTTATAATACTTTATAATACACATTCCTGTGTAAAGGCTCTCTATCACGTGCATATCGTTGCTTACAATAACAAAAGATTTTTTTAAGGAACATAATATGTTTGCCTTAAATCGAATACGTGAGGTAAACAAATATTCTATGAAAAGTTTAAACGAAAGATGTCAGGGGAATTCCCAGGAATTGCCAAAATCACCCATATGTTAGATAAAACTTGCCATTATTTTGCTATTGTTTACGTTGGGTTTTCCTGTGGCCACAGATGTCAAAGAAAAAGAAAATATTTGTATTCAGGCTTTATTTCAGGATTTTTAGCTGCTACCGTTTTTACTTTTAAGATTGAGTTTCATAACTGTTGTTTACCTGTTTGCTTGGACAGTGACACCCGATAGGCCCACCATGGTTGGGCCTGAGGGGTTGAAAAATTTTTGAAATAAGGAACAGCCAGATCGCCGAAGAATTCACTTCCCAGGAGAATTCTTACGTACGTGGATTTAACAAGAATAATGTTGTTGGCAACATTATTTCAGATGAAAATTAAATAATGCAGCCAAGTGGGGGACGTTCCAACTCGTGAACCCCAAACACGAGAACTGAGCTTCACAGCATATAGCTTGAATCTCTCAGTCTTAACTACCTTGACTGCGCATGGCCGAAATATTTAAGTCTGTTTGAATATATCCAGTGCCTTTATAATAATGATAGTTTTCTAGACGACTCTCTAGCAACGAGTGTTTTAAATTACGTACGCGATTTGTGCGTTGTTTCGAGACTAATAATATGGGAAATCATTGGTTGAGAGAGATAATTCACTTCAATAAGACGTTATTTTTTTTCTCCAGACTCAAAAAGAAGACATTCATACAATCAGCGCAAACGGTGCGCAACTTTTCTTGAGCTGGTTTTTGTATCTTTCCCTTGCAACCATTGGCCTAAAATTTCCTGATAGTCGTTGCGTAATAAAATGTTGCAAAAAAAAACGAAGAAAAAAAAACGAAGAAAAAAAAACCATTGAAAAAAGAAAAACTTATTATTTCGTTTTCGATTGCGTGATCACACGTGCAGCTGGTTACGCAATGATAAAATGTAGCATAAAAAACGAAGGAAAAACCATTGAAAAAGAAAAACTTATTACGTTATTATGGAATGAGAAAGGAATGTGAAAGATCAAAATGTTAGAAATTACAGGTGGTATAGTGCAACGAGTAGCGTATTTTGAGGTAAGAAAAAGCGCCGAAAATAATGAATTAATACATTCAAATTTATGGCTACCTATCACGTATGTGTAACAAAAGAAGTCTCTCGAGATGAGCTCTATTTAAAAATACACAATAGAAATAAAAATACGGCTGAAAAATACACAACAGACTGTCTGTGCGCATTCATAGAAATACATTTCACACTATTCAATTATCGTTCTGCAATTTAACAATCGCAATCGAAAACGAAATAAAAATGGAAGAGGAGCTAGGTGGTAAACAAGGAGTCCGTCTCTCTACACCAGCACATGTAAAGGGCGATGCATAAAGACAGAGAGTTTTTGAACAAAAAGAACACTCAACTACTGATTGTATTGAGTCAATGAATCCCTATTTGACAGTTTTTTTTATTTTTTCAGTTTTTTTGTTTTGCTCTTATTCAAGATTGAGTTTCAAAACTCAATTCAAGATTGAGTTTTTGCTACCGTTTTCCGGTAGCAAAAAACCCCTGAAAAAAACGCTGGTATTCAAAAAACACTGTCGTCAAAATTTTGCCGTCATAATCTTGATTTACGGCAGCTTTACGACGGCAAAAGCTGAATGCTGTCGTAAATTCAGAGGACTGAAAACGAGTCAATTGAGGTTCAATTCTTTAGATATTAACCCTTCTATTAATTGAACTTATGATAATTACTAAATGACTGATACCACCTTTGAAACTCCATCGGCTGAACTTTGTCACACATCAATGATTGGATTGCATCATGATTGATAAGAATATTTATGCAATAATGAAAGAGACGAAGTGTATCAAGTAAAAAGAAATGAAACATTTTAATGGCATATATTTCTTTCAATTTTAAATATTTTTCAGTAAAACTCCCTTTGACCTGGCTATTTTACAAATGCAAAAAAATATATATTGGCGATATGCTATGTCGCCGTGACGTGCTATTTTACAGCAGTACTGATTTTCGGTGCTTTTTTCATCTTCAGCTTCCGAAGAATTTCCTTGATTGAAAAACTTTTTCCATCGAATGTTGTGCTAGATAGTTTCCGAACGGAATCTGAAAAAAATTCAGAGTTTCATACACTATTTCATAAGAAATAGCATTTTTTCGACGCTGTTTCAAGTCACCCCGCTTTACGGTAAATGGCCATATCTTGAGAACCGTAAAGAATGAGAGGCCCAAATTTTGCATAGTACATATTCTCAACTAAGAAAAAATCTGAAGAAATCTGAGCATTAGTGGTATAAGCCATCTGTTGATTTGACATGGAATGACCCCATATCCCAAATTGATGTTAGATTTATAAAGACAACTTTAAAGGAGTTAAAGGAAACAAAAAATTTAATTTTATTAATATCGAAGTGATGAATAGGTATTGGAAACAATCTGTTTTTGTTTTTTTTTTATATCTACAAATGGAAAGTATCGACAAGGCAATTCAAAACTCTTAAACAGAAATTGAAATTTCTAAAATGTCACAATGGACCTTTGTCCTCAGAAAAAAAAACTGAAAGTGATTAACTCCTTTCTTTCCAAAAAAACACAACCTGGTTACAAGTATTTTGTTTTGTGGCTTATTTGCAAGTTTGTTGTTCTTGACAGTTTTACTGGTAAAAAAAGATAAAGAAGAAATTGATTTTTACAAAGGATGTATTGAATTAACAATAATACTTCTGGATTGCACATTTTATTGTATTTCTATGAATCTTTTTCAAGGACTTCTTTTTCTTTTTTTCTTCATAGTCCTCTTTCCATGATTTTAAAATTTTAGATTTTAGAACTCAAACCTAAAGTGCTACTTTGATTCGACTAATGACCACAATTTTGGACGTTCCGTGCAAAACTACTCAAATAACGCAAGTTCAAAAAATTTTTTTCCATTATTCAAAAAGAAGACAAGTCTCAAATTACAAACAAGTTAGTCAAAATACAAACAAGAAATACAGTTTACCTATTTATTTCAAACGATACTCAGAGGGAAACCCTTAATTAAGCATGCTATATTTTTGTAGTGTGACAATTTGTTTTGAATATTTTGGTGGAAAAAATAACCTTTTTCGCAGGAATTAACTTTCGTGAATGGCTCAAAACCACATATTTCGTGGGAATTAACTTTCGTGAATGAAGACATTCAGCATTTTTTGCGGGATTTTACTTTTTACTCGCGAAAGTTTCTTCTGCGAAAGTAATTAAAATATAAAACACAACACATTTTTTCGTAAATAAAGTTCTGGAAAATTGAAAAAATAGAGTCTAGAATTTATAGATAATCTTTTTCCATAATGTTTCCTTAGTGACCCATGAAGAATCTTAATTCAGGTTTTTCAATAATTTTTATTAATAATAGTTGGAATTCCTTTAATTGCATATAATTATATATTTTTAAAATGCATGCTGGATCAATTTTTCTGTTTTCCTTATATTTTTAAATTGATCAAAATTTTGTAATATGACTGAGGATGCAGAGCAAAAAAGATCTTGTTTTATGGCCTAAAGAATTTTTCTGTAAATGCTCTAATAAATGCCTACTCTCTATTAAACATCCCTCTCCAATGAAAGCCCACCTAAAAAACGAAGATTTAACAGTGATTTCATGTTGCCATGGAGATCAATGTTTGAGCAAAACCTTTAAATGGCAATATCTTGTGAACGAAAAATGATTTTTTGAAAATTCAAAAAACTGACTTTCATCATTTTTGAAATTTTTGAAATACAAAAAATATTAGTTTGATTTTTTAAGTTTTTACTACCCCTTTAATAAAATGTTATCGACTAAAATTTCTGATTTTTTTTCACAATTTTGCAGTTGATTTAAAAGACATTAGAAACAGTGCACATGATCTCAAAGTTAGCACCAAACAGAACAAAAGTGTGATTTGAAAGCATGATATTTAATAACACAATAATAGATATGCTGATTTTCTCATGTGTTCTTGTTCCCCACTTCGTTTTGAAGTAATATCAATTGTAAAAACTTTGTGCATGTGCTTCTTTTTAAAAATAATGACCTTCAAAAACTGCCCGCATTTGGTTTTCATGTACTGGTTCTGTGGCTCCAATTTCACAAGGTTGTAACTCAGAGCCAAAAAATTCAGAGCAGAATATTTGGCACAGTTACTAATCACAACATAGGAAAAAAAATATCTCAAAATAAGATAATTTCGTGATGGTCACTATCACGATGTACAGAAATTGTCTGATTCTTACAAATAATTGCTCTTAATAAACATCCAGTCGCTATTGAATGCCCATCTCTTATGAGCAGCCGCCCTAAAGGTTTTGCAGTTAATATAGTTGTAGCCTTTCTCTCTCGGAACACTCGTCTCTCTTCGAATTCTCTTTGAATTTGCATCTTCTCTTCGAATTCTCATCCTTGGACTGTTCAGGTCCCAACATGCCATAAGAACTTTTATTCATCTAGCTTTTTTCCTCGGACTGCTCGCTTCTGGAATTCTCTCCCTCATAGTTGTTTTCAGGTTGAGTATGATCTGCAATCTTTTAAATCCAACGTTAACCGCCACCTTGCTCTGTGTTTATAACTCTTCTTCCTTTTCTCATCTTGTAGCTCTCTGCCTAGTAGTGGCTTGGGCCTTGCAGGGAGCAAGCCATTTTATAAAAAAAAAAAAAACAAACAAAACAATGCAATCATTTATCACATGCATATTTTTATCTACCTGCATTCCTTTACTTTATGGGGAAGTAAGGTTAAAAAATCAAAATCAATGTTTTGATACCATTTGGAAGAATTTTAAAATGATTAAAGTGTGTTTCTGAATTTTCAAAACATCTTTTTTCATTCCCAAAATATTGCCAGGTTTAAAATGTTATCTTCGTGGCAACATGACATTATAACATTCAAAAAGATATTGCAATTTTGAATTTTTAAATTTACTTTCCCTTTAAGTTCAAATTGTCCTGTGCCAATAAAACCAATCCAAGTTTCTTGGATCTCTCAATAATTTTAAATTATTGTATTATAGTGTGTTATAAGTATATGTGCAAAAAGATAGTATTAGATTTTTGTCAGAACATCTTAAATTTGACAGAGAAAAGTACTTTA
This sequence comes from Turritopsis dohrnii, assembly GCA_027922465.2. Classification (NCBI taxonomy): domain Eukaryota; kingdom Metazoa; phylum Cnidaria; class Hydrozoa; order Anthoathecata; family Oceaniidae; genus Turritopsis; species Turritopsis dohrnii. Next base: position 398,162 of record BQMF02000369.1, on the reverse strand, counting down.
ATGTTTGTTAAGTTTAAAAATTATTTGAACTGATAATGCTGGTGGGTGTTTTTTAGAGTGTTTATTTTTTTTCACAGCACACATGATATTTGAGAAGTCTTTATAAAAATGTGATGAACTATCATCAGTTGTGCCTCGTATTTTAGGCCATCTTTGAAATCTGAAAATGAAAAGAAAACTGGATGATTTGTCGATTGCTGAAACAAAGAAAGGAAAGCCTTCTCTTGAAATAGCAGATAAGGTTGCTGCTTTGAAACAAAACCTTAAAGAAGAACAACATGAGTTGACAGGTATCATATTTCCTGAAATGTTGAATATCTTGCTTTGATCTTTTTCAATTTTTTATAAGAAATAACTCTTTATACCGTCAAAGATTATAGGAATTGAAAGCCTTTTTTCAAAATTCTTTTCGATGAAATTCTTTTCGCTTTTTTTTGTTATTACTGCAAGATATTCCGATTGATTAAATTTCCTAATTTAATCAATCTTAATAAACGCAAAAGCAAGGTGATCTTAGAACATGAAAATTAGAAAAGTAAGAAATGGTTCTAGAAATAAGAAACTGTCAAATATTAAAATAAACCAACGAACTACATGAATGATAAGTTCTCTTGTGGAGATTCCCACAAGAGATTTTTATTTGTATAATTAATTCTCCATGTCGATTTTTACATTTTGGGCTTAAAGTGCTCCTAGGTTGAGGTGATAGGCCTAAATATTTCCCAAATCAATCATGTATATAGCCAATAAACTTAATTTCTATATAGCATCCTGTAAAGTAGATAAGAAGCTGAAAGTTGTGAATGTTACCAGAACTGTATATTCTATTATATATTATTACAGGTGCGATAATAATTCCTACTCTATTCAGTAAAGTACACTTTTTGCTTCAGCTTTAAAGGGATTTGTGAAGGAAGCAGTTGGAGAAAATGGAAAGGAATTTGTTGAAATTTATCTGAAAACATCCCCAGAATGTAAAGAGATCTTTTCCTTATTTGATGTTGATGGACGAATGTTACATGAGAAGGTATAACTAACCTTTATCTTCTTTAAAACATTGTTCATGTCATGATTGAATAACATCTTTTTTTGATACGATTCCCAAGATTGTGGCAAAAGGGCATGGATAACATTGTTTTTGAAAATTGTAGTCATTAACTTTCTAGTTTTGTGACAGTAGCATAATTTTGTTAGCAACTATGTTCTGCAGTATAAAAAGTGTTTGTAAGTACAAATGTATGTATTTCAGCGACAGTTTTTGTCTAAGTTTCAAAGCAATTTCAATGACTATTTGGATTTCTGCAAAAGCAAAAAATACATTAAAACTGGCTTTGGTTTTTTTGTTTGTTTTTTTTTTCTGCTGTCCAAACCTAGCGTTTTTTTTTAAATTTCGTGTGTGCCTTTACGTGAAAACTACCAAAACATTCTTTATGTAAGTATTTTAGTGTTTTGCCACTTTTTAGATTTCTGCGAAAGCAAGAAAGCTATTACAACCGGCTTTCGTTTTTTTTTTCTTCGTTTTTTTCTTACTGTCCAAACCTAGCGGTTTTTTGAAATTTCGTGCGTGCACTTACATGAAACCAAAGCACCGTGCATGGCATGTCAGCGATATATTTACAAAAGTTTCTTTGATCAATATTAAATATATTTTAAGACATAAAACATTATTTTCAGTTAAAAAAGAAAATTTGAAGAAGAAACTAATCACTATCTTGGACTGTGATCATCGTTTCTTACTGAAAATAAATTCTCAACGTTTTGTAAACAGAAGAGTCAAAACGTTTATAATACAATAACGAAATACACGTGCTTCCGTGGCGCAGTTGGCTAGTGGACTTGTCTGATAACTGAAAGGTCGGTGGTTCGAGCCCACCTAGGTCGTTCAACATTTTCTGTCGAATTTTATAAATTTCATAACATATTTCATTTTTCATGCTTCAAAAGATTTTGCAGAAATCTTTCTGCCCGTAAGGGCATCTTGTTCATGAAAAAACAGACATTTCTCCCACTAAAAACACAATGGAGAACAAATCTACAAAGAAATGTCCCTTAGGTTTTCTTTACAAGATGTCTTTTTCATTATGGGTTTTTTCAATATGAACTATTGAATTTCCTGGACAACTAACAAGAAATCTGTGTTAATTGCCTTCATTTTTTTCCCTATTTCATTTTGTTGCTGGAATCGTTTGATCCGCTTGATATCAAGATCCACATGAAACAGTTTACAGATGATGTCTTATCTGAGTGATCTGTCACAAGATGAAAAGTTGTTAAAAGTAGAATGTTCTCATAGAAATAATGCTCTTCTTTTTTTTTAGTTATCGTTAATTTGGGAAGCCTTCGAAAGTATTTTGTCGCAGTTAAAGCAGTATAATAAAGACTGTGCATTCCATTCAATTGGTTCCTTCATTGTCACGAAAATCGTTCAAAATCATTTGAAGTTATTATATTCCTCACTAAGTGGGAGTGCTAGCAATCAACTGTGCAAGTCAGCTTTGAAGTGCATGGCATTAATGCTTGCTCAGGGATTACACTGTGTGAAGGAGTTTCTCTCAAGTTTTGACTTCAGTTTAAAAGGTCTGAGAGCTGTTTCCAAGAAAAGAGATCGAAAGGTTATCATCAGCACGTTCAGTTGTCATTTCTGTCATGTTCAGTTTTATTTTATTTGATCAATAATTTTTTTTCTTCTTTTAGCAAAAGCCAGACCCTCGTACTTGTTTAGTGAGGTTTTGTTTGGCTTTCTTTGTTTTTGGTGACACTTCTGTCATAAAAGTTATCTTAGAAGAAAAAGGTTGTTCATATAATTAGTTTTCATTAATTCTTTGTTGAAGGTCTTCAATGAAAGATAAGCATGACCCATACAGCTGGGCACAACAGAAAATATTTTAATAATGTCAAGGCATATCAGTGGCATTCAAACTGATTTTTATTTACTTATGTGACATGATTCTGAATTTGTACAAATGTGACATGTTTATTTCAAAAAATGACAGCAACAAAGGAAAGAAATTATCATCTAGAACACATTGTTGATAATCATATTTTTAAAAAAAATAGTTATTGTAAAAAACACTCAATCTCACCTTACGAAAAAAGGATTTTATTTTTATGTTGTGTTTAGATATGGCTGCTTTAATCCTCAATGATCTTCATTTGGATTCACCAGAAACAATAACAGTTACATTACAGACTCTATATGAACACGTAAGTTGTCCCAACTATTATCTGATTATCATCACCATTATGACACAGAAGTGTTTCAATATATTTTGCTTTTTGTTTGCATTAGGTTGTGAAAGGACATAATCTGCTAAAGAAAACCAAACTTTTGTTTTTCAATGCTGGTATTTTATTGAAAATCACCAAGTTATTTCGAAACCAGAATGAAGATATCCAAGACATTACACTTGATATTCTAACTACTCTCTGTACTGATAACAAATATGGTATTTGTTTTGTCCCTACCAAATGGTCTGCAGGTGATAGGTATACTTCAACACAATGTCTTATTCTCTTATTGTTGCTTCAAGAAAATTGCATATCTTGTCAATGATTATTGACTTTTAGACTATTAAATCCTGTTCTTCTCAAATTTTTGTTATCGATCAAACAAGAAGCAATAGTTCAAGATGTACTCTTTCAACTCACCTTGAAAACCTTAAAAACTTGCATGGATGTCATTTTTCCTTATTTAAATGGTTTAAATTTGCAAATGGAACCAAGGAAATCAGACAGTTGGTATCAAAGTATATCATTTGTTATCAAGGTAATTATGCTTGTTTTGTTACTAGGACACAATTAGTTGATTTTCTGTTTTGTATGAAGTGTAGACTATATAGCAACGTAATCTTGGTGTTCTAAGGTGTTCTAAAATGACAGAAAAATCAAATAAAACCTGTCCTTTTCATCCCTTTTTTCCATGGAGGCATGGTAACAAATTGTTTTGTGAAGAAACATTGTGTTTTTTTCCAAACCACTTTTTATCATCAACAAAATATTGCAGTGTTTTGTATAAAACTGATAGTATTAGTTATGTAGTATATAGTATTTTTTAAAGGTAGATAAAATGTTGTTAAAACAAATCTTTTTATGTAACTGTTTTACTTTGGTTAACACAAAACAGAAAATCACGATATTCATTAGTACTGCTTTTACAGAAGTGTTTACCTAACAGAAGTTGTTGTCAAGCTTTTAGAAAACTTGCCGTTTAATGTGAATGCAAAGAAAGAAGAAGCAATAATATTAACATCAATACCAAACATTATGTCACGTGTACAATTTGTGACAGGACTAAAAGTATATTCACTTGATTTTACAATTTCCCAATCTTATAATGTATGTGGTAAAATGATGTTTATTTTTGTTTTCATAGAGCAAGTCCAAGAAAGTTCAATTGTTAACATTGCATTTGTTAGAAGCTGTTCTATCCAGGTGTTCCAGATTTAAATCTGAACATGGGTACTCTGACACAAACTTCATTGCAAAGTTGGTCCATTCTTTACCTGATGTGAGTGTTGTCATTGCAATACGACAAGTTAAGATCACTGACGTGTCCATTGATGAGATGGTTACCACTGATATACCCACTGAAATAGATGAAGGTATATGTAACCCAGTTGTAAGTTCTAAGCTGAGAAAAATATTAATCCCAGATCATGTTATAGATAGATCATGTTTTTTTTCAGTTGAAAATAATGGGAAAGCCATTCTTAAATCAGCAATGAATTGTTTACTTTTGTATCAAAAGTTGAGTCCGGGCATTTTGACTGCATCTGGTTTCAATATTTGCAAACTTCTTTTATTCGCTGATGATGACCAAGATGAAAATATTGTCAATCAGAGTCTACAAATCCTTCTTTGTGAAACTATTGGAATACGAGCTTGGCTTGAAAAGGTAAATTCAATTAAAGTTCGGGTTTTTTTTGCACGCCACAAATTTAGCCATTTATTTTCAATATCTGCTTCTCTTTGTTTGTTTTTTGATTGATGTTCATTTCTATGCTGCTAAGCTAGTCTCAAGATGAAGTGTTATTGCAATTTTTTGGAAGTCATCCCATGAACATGAAGGTTCTCATTAGATTTGTTGATATATTATCTTTTACTAGAAACTTTCAGGTTCAGAAAATGTTCTCCAATCCTTACTTTTGATAATGCTTCAGTGGATGAAGAATGAAGAAATATTACATAATGCAAAGCTCTTATTTTTCAAGGTTTGTTTTTATGGAATGAATCAAGTTTTAACATTATCATTGCTCCATATTCCAGAACTGTTTATGCTTGTTTAGATTTTAAATGTTTCTAATCAATTCTGTGATTTTGTCGACGAAATTGATACATGGTTAAAGTCAATTCTTGGTGCTTATGATACAAATAAAATTCAAGATGGAAAGGCTTTATGTAAAGTGTTTAGTGAATGTTGCATAAAGTCTTTGAATGAACCGTTCATATATGTTCAAAAGATTTTCACATCCTGGCAAAGTCATGGTATACATATTTAAAAGTTTGTTTTAAGTCATCTTCAATGCTGAGCTATTATAATTAAATCAGAAGAATCAATTTATAGCATTAACTAGAAGTACTTTCTTTAAAACAATGACCAAAGTTTTCGACAAGTTATTGCGACCGTGCCATCGTTTGGCTGTAAAGTGTTGTGGCACAGATGATGCCATAAATTGATGTTTCTTATTTAGTTATATTTAAAATTTCTGTTTTAAATTTTGCCTTCTGTAGTCGGTTCTGGTAATGTTAAGATTTCAAATATTAAAAGAAAATAATTTTTATCTTATTTTAGAAAACTCTGATTACCAAACAAAAAACATCAGGTTTTAATCAATCAATTTTTACTTTTTCTACCAAAATGAGTTCATTAATGTGTTAAGATTCCCTTATATATGTATTTTTTAGGATACAATTTAGTCCACTATCAGTCATAGTGATGAAATCATTCAATTCCAAGGATGTCATATTACATGTTATTTTGCCTGTAATAAAGACTATTTTAGTTACTCAAGAACATCCTGAGCCTTTTATCGAACTTTTAGTTGAGCAAATAGAAGCCAACAACCAATTGCATTATAATGGTTTCCTTGGACTGACTCAGAGGTGGTGTCAGGCAATGAATGTGAATTATACATTTCAGGAGTCATCTATTGTTTCCAAAAATAGCCTCAATGATGAAGGTATGACTAATTTTGAAATAGAATTGGAAAAAACTCATTTTGAAATCTTTTTTTCTTATCTTAGATTCATTTATTGATAATCTAGTCATTCACTTATTAAAGATGGTAAATGCTAGTGATGTAGAAGAATGGGAATCATGTACCAAGAGTCTTAAGGAAGTATTGGATACAAACAGTGCGTTCTTTTCATCAGCATGGATTCTTCGTAATGTTCTCCTTGTTATTCACAATTCATGTGTTAAAAGGAATTTCAAATCTTTGAACAGCAACTTAAATGACATACAAAACAGTGTTAAAGATATTATCCAAAGGATGCTAGAGAACCACAATATAGAGCAAGTCATTGAAATCATTTTAAGTTTATCATGGCTACGTAACTATAGCAACAACAACAACTGGATGTGGTTTGTTATGAGGTTGTATGAGATGTTTTTAGAAGCTTGTCCAACTTTCAGAAATTCTGCTCACTTTCAAAACTATACTAGGTCCTACCTTAATGACATTCTCAATTTTGAAACGAAAATCAAACTTGAAGATCTAACTTTTTTGCAATCTGTTTTGAATGTGTTCACAGATGAACCATTGACTGGAATACTCCAACAAATATTTAAAATTTTGTTTACAAGTGACATTCTTGAGAAAGGGCAAGATTTGAACTTTGAACTCTTAAATGATGTGTTAACTAAGACTGTCCAAAAGGGATCCAAAATCAACATGATCATAGATTCATCTATCCTGCAAAGTTACTTACTAAAATCGTTGAAGAATAAATCACGTTTGTCACTGTTTCTAACGTACCAACAGATCACTTCGACTGATGTTGCTGTGGATGTGTCAAGGAAAGAATTTCTTTATTTGATTCAAGAAAAGAAAGAGAAATTTGCAGAATTTGCAGAATATCTATGTTCGAAAAATTTCAAACTTTTTTCTGTTTTTATTGATATTTTTCTGAAAGGAAAAATCTCATCTGACCAGCTTTGTGTCCACCTCTTGCCACTGGTTGTGAGCGTTCTAAAGTTTGCTGAAAAAGAAGACAGATACCAGTCCTTCTGTAAGTCTGATTGTCTTTTTGTTGCATGTTTTGCTCCAATAATTATGCGTAGTAATTGTGTGGAGATTGGTTACTCTCGAACTGAACGAGGACCAGAAATTAGTGAACTCAACTAATTATGAAGAATATGAATATGAAGTAAAATTTACTAAACAAACCTTTTTTAGGAGATTATTAAAGAAATACAAAGCTATCATTATCGTGTTACTATGTTATGAATTTTCATGTTTGTTTGGTCGTTACTTCAGGATTTTTCTTCTATTTCGCTTCTCATTTTGCTTACATTTTTAATGTTCTTTTAAAATTATTGATTTGTTTTTCCTTTCCATCAGTATTTTTTTAGAGCTATGAGCATTTCCATTAAGCAAGTAGAAAAAAAATTAATAAGCCATATTGAAAAATTAAGAACTATAAAAAAACTTAATTCAAAAGAAACAAGAAAACGCTCGGGTTGTTGCGCGGCTTCAAAACTGTGAGAAATAGGCCAGATAAAACATACATTTGAGCTTGTGATACTCATAGCTTTTGAACAAAAGACTTATTATTAACTAATTATTAATCCAGAGAGTCATTATTGGGTTTACACAGACTACAAAACTGTGTAAATTATGTATAATGACACAGTAAAAACCGGATTCAAGAACTGGGTTTCTCCCAGTTAAAAATGTTTTATTCAAAAATGTTTGCAAGAATGGAAAGGAAACAAAATGTAAATACTCAATTTGTTTTGATGTGTATCTTTCTTACATCAGGTGAAGCATGAAATATTTCTACGATATGAATTTATTTCTTGCTATATCACAAAGAAGGATATTTGTGCCAAAATGGATTTTTGACATCCACTTTTTTTAGGTCAATACTTGGTAACAAATCACTGGGATGATTTGTTGAATTGTCTCCATGTGGAAGTATCGTCTCAAAAAGCTGTAAAGTTGATGAAGTTGCTTTTGCCATTCACTACAGATGATTGTAAATCTCAAACTGTACACAGCTTAAATGAACTCTTACTTTCGAAAAGAAAACTTTCATTGGAGATAACCCAGAGAATCTTTTCTGTCATTCATTTGATCTTGAAACTGCTTGCTGATGAAGTATCTCAGCATGTTTGGAGGACTGTTAATTCCTGTATGTCACTTGTGGTAACAAACGTCGAAATGCAAGAGGTTTATTTGGAAAACATTCAAGAATTAATGACAAATAAATTATGTATGATGAAGTCGAAGCATCTAGAATATGTCAGTGATATCTGGAAGAAATTTGTGAAGTATCTGTTGAAGCACCATCTTTCTGATAGCTCATCAATGTTAGTATTGAATCATTGTGTGAAGTTATTGTACTCCAAGAAAAAATTTTTGAAGATGGTTCCTTTATCACTTGATGGTATCCATCAAATGATCATTAGCCATTCCAAATTTACAAAATTGTTTACTGAAATTGACGCTGTAAAAGAGAGATGTAAGTATTATCCTGTTGTGTTGTATAAACACTTCTAACATGTGAATGGCCATCCATTATTGATTATGGCAAAATTAATATTGTTTTCGAGATTTGACTAATTAAACCTTAGCCAAACTAATAACATTGTCACATTCTTTCAGCATCCGTACTGAAGCTAATTTCAAGTATAATAGATCTGCAGCCTGGTTTGTGTATTTCATCACTCGTACCCTTGTTGTTAATGGTTTATCAAGCCACACAGTCAGAGCATGGTAAGTTGTTTTATGGTTACGAAATATCACAACTGCATATTGCGGGAAGTAATATAAGCGATGCTATTGTTTTTTAGATCAAGTTATATTGCATATTTTGCAAACTTATGAGGACAATTCAAATGCATTATCACAATATTATCCATTTGCATGGGGAAGTGAAGCATACAAAATGTATAAAGAGAAACCCACTAGTCACTCCAGTCTTCTTAAAGAACACTCTTCATCACAGATGCTTTCTGTTGTGGATTCGAAACAGTTGCTTAAAACTGCTCTGCAGTTTCCAGTTTCCAGAACTTTACAAGTGAGTCCTATTTATCATTAGTTCACCAGATGTTTTTGCTTTGTGAAACAAATGTTGACAACTTGGTTGTCATTTCTGGCATAACCAATCTGTAATGGTGATAAATCTTTATTTACTTCAGGTGAAAAATGATGAGCAGGACCTTCAGAACACATTCAGTAACTTGTATGACCCAAGATTTTTTCTGCCGTTATTCGCTTCTCTTCTTCAACCTGGTATGTTTGTTTTTCTGTTTGATTGTGAAACCATTCAATTATCAATTACAATTAGGTGTCTTCGAATTGAAATATTACATGAAGGATTTCATGAATTTGAACTCTTAAAACCTAGTCTAATTGAACTCTTAAAACCTAGTTTAATTATTTTGGTTAGTACTGTTGAAAATAATGCTCACTGAAAATTGCACCTTAATTGTTCTGATGTGTTATTTAATCAGGTTTTCAATTTGATTGTCGTCATTTCCTTGACTCTGGTTGTCTTGCCCTGGTTTTGGCTGCTCTTTCATCTCATGAATTGGCAGTACGAAAACTTGCTTATTACATTCTGCATGCATTTTGTGATCAGTTGGAAGGGGACAAGTTTCGTGAAAAGAGTCAGGTAACTTGAATTTAGTAAGTAAGTAACTGAGAGTTTTTAGTCCTTGGGCTTCCATCCGTAATGGATGGCTATTCTGCCCGCCGACTTGCAACTAGTAGTTGACTTACCGCCAGAGATGCGTATAGCATTGCTCTAACTTGCCCGAAGGCCAGTGTGCAGTCAATCGATGGCTCCTAATGGGCTGATACACTGCTTTCAAAGCGCATCGGAGTGGAGTATCGAGATACGACATGACTGGACTCGAACACAGGTCGCAGTGGTCGCACTCAAAAGTACTAACCATCGCTGTACAATTTTGTAGTGAACATTTTCTCATTCAACACAGTCACAATCTCTCAAACAAGAGGTACCTGATACTATACTGAATATTTCTGTATCCAAAAACCATTTTAATACACAACGCTAGTTAAATGTAGTTTTTAAAAACTTTATAAAAACTTCTTTTCTTGCATGTGAAACCATCTTACTTCCTGGTACTTGGTGAATTCACTTTCAAGTTTGATTTGCCAAGTAATTACGATCTAATCATAAAAGTTTTCTGTAGGTTCGTTATCTCATGGTGTTACTGAAGAATTCTGTGACAGAAGAGTTTATGAGAATCCCTCCGGTTTGGTGTGTGTTTTTTATAAGATATCTTCAAGTTGTATTTCAGCCAGGTAAATCCTTTTATATATTTAAATATTTTCTTTCTATATCTTTCTATATCCTTTTATATTTAAATATGCCTTTACTGGTTGAAGACATTGTTTACCTCTGCTTTTCTTACAGACCAACATATGTATCCTGTCGTTAGTAATTATATCCTTCTGAGACCAGTCATCAACACAAAGGAACTTCCTGTTTTTTTGCCACTTTTCAACAGTTCAAGCATGCAATATTCAGTAGAACGTGCATGGGTATTGAGATTACTTGCAGATGGTATGAAAGATCAATCAGACTTTTATTTGTACAAGAAATACCACGTGTTTGAGTTGCTCATGGCATTCCATGATTCTAAACTAAGTGATCAACAAACAAAAGTGAGTTTTATGATTTATTTCTCTGTAATTTTTTCTTCTACCGTTCTTGTGTCTGGCAATTTTCACCAGCACATAATTGCATAGCTTCATTGTTATCTCATTTATCAATTTCATTCAGTCGGTTATAGTTGAGTTGTTCACAAAAACCTGCCAAAGTAACTGTGCTTCATACGACTTAGTGAAAACCCATTCTATATTGTCGTGGATACACAGCAATTTCGTCAGGTCAGCATTTTTTTAATTATAGGCACAGTAGAGTTGTTGTGTTTTTCGAACTTGATAAAATTCAATTTTAGAGGTACAAACTTGGAAAAGGAAAGTTTCTTGAGCCTCCTTCATGAATTGTTGCATTCATTGGATGCTGTAGAAAATCCAGCTATTCCCAGACTTTTTGCACATGAATCAATGCTGATTTGCAGAGCTGGTTTACATGAGAAGTATGTATTATGCTGATGGAAGTCTTTCGTCGTTACGCAAGTGATTTCATGATCAGCTGTTTTCTAATGAAGCTGTTGAGTATGAATAGTTTTCTTGGATTTGTTTTTTTTTTAGATCACTCTCCAAACATGGTCAGAAATCTGTTTGTGAGATCTTCGTAAAGCTGCTTGGTATGGATACATATTTTGGTGACATGTTTACATGGGTGCTCGATAGTGATGTTTTACTAGCATTTGAGTTGAGTTGCAAATTATTTATGGGCGGTGAGATATGTTTGACGGGCGTTTTGAATAAAGTTGCCCACTTCGTTGTGCTCCAGCCCAGTGTGCTGAAGAAATTCGATCATTTGGATTTATGCAATGAAGTCAAGTTGAAAGCGGAAGACATGAAGCTGGAAAATCTTGTGCTAGTCTATGAGGAGCTTGAAAAAAATGCGATGCTTAAGGACAGGTTATCCTGATGTATAAAAGTGTTTTATATAAAGAAGTGTATGATAATTGCTAGTTGTACTATCCATGTTTCCATCTTAACATTTCTTCTATATGATCAGAAGATCTTTCACTAAGTCTTCCTTTGAGTCGGTGAATGATGAAATCATATTACAGTAGACTCTCGAACTCGAACCTCGAAGGGGAAAACAAAACCGTTCGAATTATGGAGAGTTCGAGTTATAGAGAGTGATATTGCTAGGTTTCAGCTTCAAGGGACTCACTGATTCAGTTCGAATTATGGAGAGTTCGAGTAATGGAAAGTCGACTTATAGAGAGTCCACTGTACAATAACATTACAAGATATGTTATTGCTTGCTCTGATTATAAATAAACCTTGTGTTTTTTTTTCTGAGGAATTTACAAATTTCTTGATATTTCATAACTATAACTACTTCGTGCGATCCATAGATCATGATAAATAAATAAAGCAATAAATAAAAAGCAACCATGAATGTAACTTGTCTACAAGTTGATGAAAAGAAAGTTATTTGCAATGGAACAACATTCAGTGAAGAAGAGCATAACCTCACTCCAGGCTCAACAATGTTTTGGGTTTATCTGGGATTATACCTGTTTCTTGTTTTGTTTGCAGGTATTTTGATTTCTTTCAAATTTTAGGGACCTGCTGTTTTGGTCCTATAAAGGAAAGTTATCTAGTGTGCCACTTAAGCTTAGGATGTCGTATTGTAGTGTGAATTCATTTTTAGGATTAATGTCTGGTCTCACAATGGGCTTGCTTTCCCTTGATAAAACACAGTTAGAGATTCTTCAGAAAGCTGGGAAACCGAGAGAAAAAAAATTTGCTAATAAGATCTATCCTATCGTGAAGCGACATCATCTTTTGCTGGTAACGCTTCTGTTAGCGAATGCGTTAGCTGTTGAAACCATGCCGATTTTTATGGATAAGATCACCAATCCTTTAGTTGCCATCATTGTGTCAGTCACAGCTGTTCTTATCTTTGGAGAGTAAGTACTAAGTTGTTTTTTATTTTGTCACTCAGCTGTCTTCCTCTTCGGAGAGTTGTTTCTAAGTTGTTTCATTAGAATCATCCCCCAAGCTTTATGTACAAGATTTGGATTGGCTATTGGCTACTACCTTTCTCCGTAAGTCTCACAGAAAACTATTCTTATCATAATTTGCGATTATTAGACTTTCAAGTAATCAAACTTATATGTTTGTCTTGAATATTGAATTTTTGTTCACCTTGATTATATGTAGTGTTACTGTTCTAATGATGTCAAAGCTATTGTTTTTTTCTCACCAATAAAGTGACAATGTTCTTACTTGATGATTTAGATTGATTCAATTTCTTATGGTGGTGATGTTTGTGCTAGCATGGCCGATCTCAAAGCTGTTAGATTGTTTGCTTGGTAGTAATCACACAGTTTTCTTCAGGCGTGCAGGTGAGACGTACAGGAGGACTTCAGGCGTGCGGTTGAAGCGTACAGGTGGACTTCAGGCGTGCGGGTGAGGCGTACAGGAGGACTTCAGGGGTGCGGATGAAGGCGTACAGGTGGACTTCAGGCGTGTGGGTGAGGCGTACATGTGGGGACTTAAGGTGTGCGAGGCGTATGGGCAGACATCCTTAGTTTTTGTTTTTAGAATTAAAGGAGTTGGTGAGCATGCATCAAGCTGTTGATGAAGAGAATGAGGAACCACTAAGTGTGGATGAAATAATGATTATTCAGGTAGTTTTATCTTAATCGTCATGAGATACATTTTCAATTTTGATGTCTCTTGTAATACGCTTGCCTTTAAGAGAAATTCATCTGATCGTTTTAAGAAGATATTGGACTTCTAAACTATTCTTTGGAAAAAACCTCCATTTATTTCCGTTTTTGAGTTATCCTAAATCTGAAATAATAACTTATGGGGTTTTATGCGATGTAAGGCCCTTGTATGTGAAGATGAAACGTTCCAGCTTCCTCATAGAAGACATCTTTTCAACTACGTGCTCGTTGCTTTAGGGAGCGTTGGACTTGAAAGATAAAACAGCTGAGGATGCGTTAGTTCCCATGGAATCAGTCTTCATGTTGGAGAGTTTGGAAAGACTGGATCTAGTAACTATGAATAAGGTACATAAGAAACGTTACGATGATGATATGGATTACGTTATCAACAATTTTGAGCATGTTTTATCATTATTAGATCAATGACAGTGGTCATTCGCGTGTTCCCATATATCAGGACACCAAACAGAATGTCATCGGCGTCATTATTGTAAAAACGATCATCGCGCTCGATCCGAAAGATGCAGTTTGCGTCACTGACGTCATGAGATCACCCAAGTCCCTGCTAAGATTTCAGAAAGAGGAACCTTTGTATAACATACTGAATGCTTGTCAAACTGGTAAAAGTAAGTAAGGCGGAAAAACCTCTTAATTTGTTCGGAATTACAATTACAATTACAATTACATCCAAAATTACATCCAAAAAAAACCTAAAAAACCTCTTCGTTTGACTTCAGGTCACATGTGTCTCGTGGAAGATGATAATGTGAGTATTTTATATATCGACACTGTTTCGATGATTTTCCTAAATTTCCGAGTCAACGACAGAATAAGCGCAATTGATTTCTTTCTCAACACCCTAAATGCTTATAAACATCTTATATGCACCACTATCTGAACGGATGTAGTAATAGTGTCTACAAAGACATCATCAAATGTTTGTACGTAGTCTGTTAGGATGGCCATCCTGAATAAATAGCCCTTCTTACTAACTTCCACCATATGTCACATAAAGAAATTGAGTCAATTTATATATATTAAAGAATACTGTCACTTGATTGGTGAAAATAAACAATAAGGAAAGAACATTGTTATTTAATTGGTGGAATTAAAACAATAGCTTTGTATTATCATCAGGAATTGGTAGGCATAATCACGTTGGAAGATGTCATCGAGGAAATTTTGCAGGAAGAAATCGTCGATGAAACCGATAAATATATCGACGTGGCGAAACGGATTCAGGTGGCTCGCATGATGAAACGCCGGTCACGAATACAAGTAAATCCTGCACTAACTGCCAGCATTCAAAATCCTGTACTTACCGCCAGTATTCAATCAAGAAATAGCTTAGTAAGTTGTCAGTAGTGATTTTGTTGTATCTAACGTGCCTTTTCTACCCTGTCGCAGGTGATGCAATTTATATGATTATCATTTCAATATCCGCCACAATAATTGAATAAGTGCCCTTACCGTACCTTGCTACCATTTTCAAAAAAGCGACCATTTCAAATAGCTGCATTTTCGTCGATTTTTTGACGTTCGATCTGGAAAGCGTAATTTTTCAATTTCCGCGCTTTTAAGCGTAGGAAATTGTTTGGTTTACACATTCTATCTATCTGTCTATGTAACACTTTTTTGCCGTTTTCGGAAAGTCCGTTCGGATTTCGGATTGTTTGTTTATTCTGAATAGTTAGTGACAGACCCAAAACTATATCAAAATGTAATACAAAAAAGGCCACTTTAAATATTAATTCACAAAAATAATAAGCTTTTTATACTTTTGAAATTATTTTAGAAGTTATTTTAGCCGTTTTATATTTAAAACTTCCCAATTCAATTATCTTTAAAATTTCTTTAAAAAGTCAGTGAAATATGCACACCGAACACGTGAAACGTTCTCGAACCGATTTGTTTTATGTTTTGAGGGTAGGAAGTTGTAGATGTAGAAGAAGCTTTGAAGAAGAATTTTAAGACTTTATCTACTATTGCAATCGAAATATAATCATGAGAACATTACTTATGGAGGAAATATTGATGTTTAGCTGACTCTGGGAACAATTCTTGAAAAAGAAGGTGAAGGTTTGATAGTAAACGAAACTTAGCTGTGAAAAAAACTTTCAATATCACAGCAGAAGTATGTAGTATCAACATTACTGGTGAATACATCTTATCAATAAATGCATGAAACATGATCATTTCATTTAATAAATATTACACCGAAAGTTGAAGATATTGAAAAACAAACAAACAAATGAAATTGTCATTGCAGCACAAATCACAGTGAATGAATTGACCCAAACATACATACTGAAAGTATAAACATGTGCAAGATATTGGTGAACGATGTGTCTTATAAAACTGTTTTTCTGGCTCCGAAACGTCATAGTGAATTGAAAAGCGGTAATAAATTAAAGAAGGGAGTAATTTGGGGAATCCCAGACTGTATCAAATTATTCATCACTGTACAATGCTCGGTCAAGTTATCACTTGTGTGGAACTGATTAGTTTTAAATTCACGTTTAAAAGATTTTAAGATGACATCGTTCAAAATAATCCTGCAAACCGCTCAATGGAGGCACAATGATTTAGTTTGAATATATGTCAGAGGAAAACAAACTTTGGATGCAGATTAGAATCCAACCAATTATATACATACAATGAGATCAGTAAAGCCTTGTGAAAATTTGGAGTGTAATATGTTCTAGGACACAATACGTTAAGGGGATTTTTTTTTTGCGTGGATTAAGTTTTGCAATAAATCCACGCAAAACGTCAAGACATAAACGATTCGCGAAAATAAATCCACGCAAAATTTCATGATTTTATTTGCCCATTTTTTGGCTCTGCGTACCTTTCATACATTAACTATTTCCTTGTATATACTTATCAAGCACCTATTGGTTTTGCAATGTGGCAGGCATGGAAATGGTGATTTTTGCTGCTACTTCTAAGCTATATTATAAAGTACACACATTGCACTTTGTGCCCATTCGCAAATATAAATCCAAACATTTTCCTTGAGAAGCTCTGAATTAAAAATATTAATCCACGCAAAACGCTCTCAAACCTTGGCTCGCAAAAATTAGTCCACGCAAAAAAAAATCCCCTTAAGGTATATCATGTTCGAAAAGAACATTTTCATACAGATTCTAACAAAGTTTTATTGTGTCATTTGTCTCTTCAGGCACATTGGTGTTATTTGTAGACTCCATAGAAGTGGTAATATGCAGACAGTGGTGGATCTAGAGTGTAGTCGCAACTTGTGGAGAAGCGCATTAACATAAGTTGTGAATTCAGTTCATGTTATCAATGGGATTATTTGAACCTTTTTCTTTTATGTTTGAATTGCTAACACTCTCCTACACAAGTTGTGGCTTACCTCTGGATCCGCCACTGGCGAGTTTAGTAGAAATAGATTTTCGTATTGTATGTTATGTTGATTTAAGTTATGTATAATTTTTATCTTCTTGTAATTCCTGTTAAATGTCATGGATTAAAATCTTTGAAATGCCCAAGTTTCTCCTGCTCCTATTAATGCAAGTTATGAACAATTTCATGTAATGTTTACTTAAATATATTACCAAATTCACATTTCTGGCAAAATTTGGAAGGTGTGCACAAAGAACAATTGGAAGGTCCTGATATTAAAGTTAGCAGTTACTTGCAGATTCTTCCCTGATTTTCAAATGATTCTGGTTCACTTCTATCGAATATCATTTTATTCTTCATGTGAACCATAAGTCATATTTTGGGAATTGTGATAGACCTGTTCTCACGTAAGCAACAAGAACAGAATGGATAGTCATTCAGATATCTTGAAAATTAGCCTAAAGCTATTTCCTCTAGGCCTGATGCGGAAATTGTTCAAGCCCTGAGGCTTCTAGTTTATGATTCATTTCAATGTTTTGGGAAAATATTTCCGTGTATATTTTGTTTCCATAGATACCAACGAACGATGAGACAATGCCACTGATAAACTGATGATGTACACATTCAACTGTTTATATATGTTTCGAATTTATTTATTTATTTACTTCAAAGACAAGGATTTTCATTTTTATTTTTGAATGATTCTTTGAACATCTCAACATTATCTTTTTGTTATCGATATATATAGCAGCTAGTTTTAAATCAGAATTTCATCAAAATGGACGACACAAACCATCGACAACATTTTTCTATACTACAGTTGACACCCGCCTATCTTAACATAAATATTTCGATCCCTTGACAAAAAACTCGACATTTTCAATATTTTAATTGTTGTTGTTTCCTTAATTATCGTTCAGAACATGATTCTGTCACCGTCAATCAAAATCTTATGAATTTAGGAGATGGGGGAAGTGATGCAGGTGGAATGTACACTTCACTTCGTATAAATATTCTTAGACAGCAGTATCAGGCAATCAATAGATTTTAATTTTTGGAAACTTGTTATATGATAAAAATATATCACAAATTAAGAAATTATATTAGTTGTTTTCTTACTTTTAATTCTTCTAGGTACTGTCCGAACCTAATAAAAGCAAAATAACAGGGTGGTAGGAGCGGTGGACAAAAATATTACATTAGAAAAAATCCCCCGCCTAACTCGACGTGTTTCCCGGGCTCCCGGCGATGTCGAGTTAGCGGGGGCAACTGTAGTGGAAAGAAGAAAAATAAGTTATTGTTATGTTTACATCACGTGATCAAAAAAAAATTTGTTTTTTTCCGTTTTGTCTGTGCGTTAACACAAGAAACAACAAACTAAACCAAGTGCGACAACAAACTAAACCAAGTGCGACAACAAACTGAACCAAGTGCGACAACAAACTGAACCAAGTGTGTTCAATCATTCTTACGTGATACGAGGAAGGGTTTCTTTAATACTTTTGTGTTTCAAGTAATATTATAAAAGCACTGAAATCAGAAATCCGTTTTTTCATTTCTTTTCATGAGAAAATCGGCGGAAATTTTCAAGAAGTTCAGATCCACCTTGAAACAAATCGATCAAAACCAGCTCATCTGTTTGTTTATTATAACTATTAATTTTTTTATATTATATATTTTTTTTAACATCTGTTATTGATCGGACATTTTTTTTATTCTAAGAAAATGAACTTTGTAAACTTATATATTGGAAATATGGATATCTCTTCGAAAACGTTATACTCGCCGACGTTATATGTTACTTCAATCTTTTTCGGTCCCGACACCCGACGAAAATATAACGCTCACAACGACGACTGGGGTTGGCTTTAAGAAAATTATTTGGATAAATCATTCCTGTTTATCGAGATCATTCTCTATAGGACATAATGATTCAGATTATCTTCAGCGAATCCTTCTTTTTCCAAGTTCGAAAACTAATCTTGCTAACATCTGCCGTACGAAGGTGTCACTTCCTTCCATCTTCTCATATATATAGGATGAAATATCGGAGCGAGTTATTACAACGCACAGGTTGGTCTGTGATCACGAAGGCAGCCAACCCGGAGATGTTGCATCCCTGTGCTTTCGTTCTACATAATGTAGAAGAGGGCTTGTGCATAATTTTTTCATTTGGGGAACGATTGCCTTGCCTTCCCCGCCATTACTATCAATATCAAACTTTTCTGATTTTGGTAAAATATAGTTCATACAATGTTAAGCGAACTACAACGACCAGTCGAGAAATAAAACTAAATTGCCGACCTCTTTCGTGTCAATATTTTCGTGTGAAAAAATGAATTTGAAAAATAAAGATATAGACATGCAAAAACACATCTACTACTATCAGGAACATGGCCAAATTTCTTGTTCGATTAAAATTGTATTATGATGCTCGTTTCATATTTAGAACGACTTTTTGGTTTCCTTCTGAATATGTTTCAGTTTTGTGTGTAAACGCATAAAACAGCTTTCACTTAAAAATTTGCAAAGAAAATGATTTTCGTTGAGAAAGGAGGACAAACAGCTGGTCCGAAATCGAAATCTTGCACACAATCGATGCAGGAAAATCCAAGTAAATGGAGTAATAGTTGTCGGTTGTAAATTATGAACTGTTTATCAGACGATTCGAAATTTTCAAGGATCGTTTTTTATAGAGACAAAAAATAACAATTCAACAACTAGCTGCATACATAAAAAAAATCATTTGTCAGTAGGGTCTGGTCATATACTCAATAGTTAACTTAAAGGTCTTCAGACCAGGTCTCCTCGGTTTATATGAAGTTGTTGTGTTGAGGAATAAAAGGTGGAATTAATATTGTTATTGACGAGATAAACCCAGAATGTCAAATGCAGATTTTATCGACAATGTGCAATTTTCTTTAAGAAATGAACAATAACTTCAAATTGATATTTGATTGGTGTGTTGCATAAGTTGCATCGAAATTATTGCTATAATATTTGTTTGTTTTCAAGAAGCAGTTTAGATAGGAAGTTCCTGTAAATGTTGCTTTTTCTTATGAAAGTGAAAGTCAAGGTAATCCACGTTTGTTTACTTTGTGTTAAATAGCCGGCAACCGGCAGTTGATTTGCTTAAACTTGAATATTCATTCTTGCCAGTCGTCCAAACTGGCTATAGATTGGAAGAAAGGCTGATGCATTGTTTAACTATATAAAATTTGCAGCATTCTCTCTTTCTCTCGGTCAAACGATTAAATGATGTACCACCACGTTATTAAAAAAGATTCCAGTTCGTTTAAGGCTGGTGTTCACTGACAAAAACGCCCTATTGTGAAATTAATTCGGGATAGGATTTTGGGAAGCGCCATCAAGTCTGTCGCGTTATTTTTTTATGCTTTGTGTTCACTGAAAAAATAAAAGATATTTCATCATTTCTAGTAGAAACAACCTTCTACTCAAATTCTACCCATTTTTTCAAAACACTTGTGATATTTTTCAAAAACTACATAAAACAATGAATTCCATAAAGCATACTGTCGATATTCTTTGATCTGAAATTATTTAGGATTTTTTCGCAGTCTCTGTGTTCACCTAACCGTCGCGAAATTATTTCGCGATTCAAAAATACATTCAGTGGACACCAGCCTTGAGTATTTTTTATTTTTTTTTTTTTTGAAACGATAGAATAGTTGGATCTCTTGGTTTCAGTGAAGAATAATTATAAGAGATGAACTTTCAATATTGTAACTTAATTAGAAGATAATTAAGAGGAAATTAAGTTTGTCAGAAAGGAAACAATTGAGAGAATTATTTTTAAATAATTTTTTTTACGTGTGTTGAATAATTGAAGTAACGGTAAGATTTTGTTTGGAAATCATTCTGTTAAATTAGTTATTCTTGTTTCGTCAAGAAAATTCACTTTTCACTTTTCGAAATTTCCACTTTGATGATTACCGTATTCTCTCAAATAAGCGCCCGGGCGCTTATAAAATGTTTTTGGAAATTAGGGGGGCGATAATTGGAGAGGGGCGCTTATAAAAACATTTTGAAATGGTCGTGCTAGCTGTGAACGAGGCATTGCTTTTTATCATAAAAGAGTAAAAACAACTGTATTTTTCATGGCAACGAAATAAGATTTTGTACTTATAACTTAAATTCAGACGTCACAAAAACATAGCCTTCCGTTTCTATTACAGAATATTCGGTTTTTGTTCAAAGTTCTAATTACCGACCGGGCGCTTATTAATTTATGAGTAATGTTAAATCGCTCTAATAAGCGCCCGGACGCTTATTGGAGAGGGGCGCTTATAAAAATATTTTTGACTAGAAGGGGGCGCTTATTAGAGAGGGGCGCTTACTGGAGAGGGGCGCTAGTTAGAGAGAATACGGTATATTGCTGAATTGTTGACTGTTGAAACTATTAACCTGTCTGACAAACCTGCGTTAATAAATGAACGACTTATTGTGCTTATGGCCCTGTTCTCGGCAGGACAAAACATCATTTTGGGAGAATGATCTGCTTACTACATACACGTTTTTTTTCTATTAGAACACCTTAATTTTGGCTGAGCCTGGATGTGCTTATTTTTTCAGTAAATTTGAGCCTCAGATGTTCTTATTGACGTTCTTAATACGAAATCAAATATCTGAAGAAAAAAATTGCGCCTTTATAATAGATTCGATATTTTAACACACGTATCGGAAAATACAAGGTGCTTTTCAGCGACGAAGATGAGGACTTCGTCGGAGTAGAAGAGTTTGATGGTGTAGAAGTGGTGTTGCTGTAGGAACTTTAAAACCTTTTGTATGCATTTTTCCGATTACTTTGAAAACGTAAAAATATTTTATCTTTTAAATGATTTATGTCTCAATTCCATGTACTAATTTTTTAGCTTCGAGGCTGGGCATGTTCTTACGATGTTCTTAATTTTTTGCCGAATTTCAGCCTAAATGTTCTTATAAACTGGGTTCTAATAAAAAAAAAACGTGTAAACTACGCAATCGGTTAATTCTTTTTTCTTCCATATCCTCCGTCTAACAGGGTGTTACAATCCTACTGCTTATGCTGATGTCAGCAGGTTTATACCTATCGTAGAACATTTGGACATTCGATCTAGAACAAACAGCTGACTGTGGCGAAGTGAAGAGATGATTGGCTCTCACGTGGAAATTCCTTCATAGGAAAGTCCTGACTCAGTCCTTTATAGCAGTTCATACTTAAGTGAAGCACTAATCACATTAGACACTAATACGCGCTGGTTGTTTTTCTGTCGGCAAAATTGTTACAATAAATCTTTATAATTATTATATATAGTTCACATCACATTCTTTAATAAGAGTTGAACTAATCTCCCAACTTTTCTATTTGTTCTCATCATATCTCCACACACAATATTATTTCTGATGATGTCATACGACAACTTACAAAGTTTTCGTGGTTAAATTTATTATAAGCCGAATTCATAGAAATTAAGGTTTTGTTCACACGAGACTATGATCTGCTATACATTTCAAGAATGCAGTTGGATGGCTTCAGTTACGAAAGTATGGGCTTCCGTATAAAATTCCTCGCATATACTTCTTCACTTTGTAACATTTATTTAGGAATGTGAACATTTGATCACGTGATACTTTTCTTTGTTATTTGTTCTTGGGTTTGACTCTTCCACCAATTCATCAAATTTTTGGTGCAAACTCTTTTTTGAAAGAGCGAGGTTGTTTATGACCTCATTCACCCAAACAACATTTTAAGGCTTGCACCACAGCTGATCTGAAATTGATAAGTTGAGGCTATTGCGATAATATACACGAGAAAAAGAACTTTCCTGCTATATATGTGCAGCTACTTCAAGGCCAAAACTCATCGGGTATATTGATAATAGATAGAAGATTTATTTTAATTCATTTCAGGTGTGTCAAGGGTAAAACCATTTAAAATTCATGGCGTTTTAGTAGTTGGTATTTTTGCTGCATCATGACGGAATTGGGAATTTCAGCGAAGGAAAATGTTATTCGCGTTAAGAACTTTTTATTTTTAGTGTAAACCAGGCTTTAGGGACCAATAACAATAAACTCGACCGTGTGGTAGTAGCTTCCATACGATAGAGATTTGTTTGTGAGTTTTTTTAAAGATTGATGAATTAGTTGCCGCTATAGCACTGGGATGTGAAGTTAGAAAAAAGGTTTGGTAATGACAGCTTGTCAGACTAATCCCACATAACGTTTGCCTTGCTGCTACAAGGTACATGCTTTTAGTTCTTCAAGACAATGACGCGCTCGTTCAGAACATGCGATTATGCTGCAATAACTTTAACCTTTAAGCTTTTAGAAATGTATTAAAAATTCATAAGTTTAATGTGATAACTCATGTAAAATATATAAGTTTGAATCAAAAGAAAGTGATTTCAGAAAATTGAAATGGAAAAAGATGTTTGCAAGAAGAACGTATCTTAAAAAAAACTTCTTTCTTCAAAACATAAAAAAACTTCTTTCTTCAAAACATTCTTATATCTCTTCTCTATATTCAAAACTTAATTTGTTGTTTAATTCTGATCCTTTAACAAATTCTGTTGATGAACAAAACCTATACACTGACAATTTCTTTTTTTGTGTGTGTGTATTTTTTGTAGATTGATCATAAAATAAAGCAGACATGGGAGACCAACCAGATGAAAATCAACGAAACTTAACAGACAGCAAGGATAGAACAAAAACTAGTAACAGGTAACAAAAATAAAAACTTCGGAAAATTTTTCGAAACTTTCTGAAAGTTTAAAATTTCAACATTTCTTTTGCTTTCGTAATTCCCAAAAACGCAGCTGAGCATTTCAAGAATTATTACTAAGGCCTGGTTTAAATTGCGTTTATATTTCAGTTGTTGGATGATGTGGTTACGGTGTTGTCAACGAATCAATATTTTCTTTCAAAAGAAATTTACATCTTTCGCTTACATCGTACATCGCTATCCAAAAGTATTTCTTTGTGTTGGTCTCGTTCTGCCAATCTTGTGTATGACAGGTTTCTTCAGATATTACACTGTATCCAAAGTCGAGCAACTTTACATACCCCAGTCAAGTCAGTCATTAAAAGACTTGGACAGAGGTGATGTGTTTTTTAATCTCAAAATGAAAACAGAAGAATTCATCATCCAAAAACTTGATGGAAGTGATGTACTGGACGATTTCGTGTTTGAGGAGGCGCTTGAAATTCACCGCAATATTGTCGCAATATCGGGACTTAAAGACATTTGTACCCAGCATCCTTTGGGTGGTTGTATAATATCATCTGCGTTGGAGATGTTTCGATATAATCATACTAACCTGGTAAATGTATCCTCCAAATTAAATTACATTTTTGATGAGGAACATTTTCTGCTAAGTAACGGCCGACCAGCGAAGTTTAGTTATCCACAGTTTTTTGCAGATTTTAAGTACGATAAAACCACGAAACGAATCGAAAGAGCGTCTGCTCTACGAAATATTTATTTTGTCAAATATGCAGAAGATGACGACATGCACCAAAAACAAATGGCGTGGGAGGATCGGTACATAAAATACCTTGCCTCCAAACAGAAAGATCTTAACTCAAAAGGCCTAAACATTTTATTCACAGCCGGAAAGAGTCTGGATGAAAGTGTTTCGGAATCAGCAGAACGCGATATAACACTTATACCAATATCATTTGCTTTGATGATTCTTTTTTGTACGTTGACTCTAGCGAAATTCCGCCATGTCGTAACTGGGCATTTCTGGCTAGCTAATGGCGGAATATTAGCGCTGGCATTAGGAATTGGGGCGGCGTTTGGTTTCGCTATGTTGGTTGGAACACCCTATGTGGCGTTTGCTGGCGTTTTACCATTTTTGATTCTCGGAATTGGAATCGATAACATATTTATTATAACCGATTGTCTTGATAGACAGCCTATTCAAATAACTGGTTCCGATCGGATTGCGAAAGCTTTTGGCCATGTAGGTGCATCAATTACCATGACAACACTCACAGATTTGGTGGCGTTTGCAATTTCCACGGTAACTGATTTCCCTGCAATCAGGTACTTCTGTATATATGCTGCATTATCAATAACCTTCTGTTATCTCCTCGTCGTCACCGTGTTTATGGCCATTTTAACATTTGATGTGAAACGAATGGAAGATGGACGCTTGGATTTCATACCTTGCTTCAAATCAAAAACGAGTGAAGCATCCCGGAAGAAAACACCTAACAACATGGCGAGCAGAGTAAGTAACGTTTTTGTAAACTAATCTCGTTAACACTTCTGTACTTGAATTGTGATGTTACGGGAAAAGCTGTTACGGCGATTCCGGTTTGCCGATTCAACCCACTTTCACAAGCTCTTCCATGTAAGGTTGTTTTAGAAGTTTACTTTTCTCACCAGATAATGCGATACTACGGAACATTTTTGATGAAAGCTCCAGTCAAAGTTGTCGTTGTCATCCTATCACTTATCCTGTTAATTGTTGGTGTTCTCGGTACCGTAAAAATTGATCAAAGTTTTGACATGCTTGATCTCGGTTTTAAGGATTCGGCGTACGTGAAATTTTACGCTTTTCGCAACGACCACTATCCATCAGGCTTTGCAATAAGTGTAATAATCGACAGACCGATAGATTATACAAATTCTGACATTCAGAAACGTTACTCTGAACTTGATAAAATCGCAGAAGAGAATCCTTACATGAGCGGTTTCACGATAAACTGGATGACGTCACTTCATGCGTGGGCTTCAACTCGCAATATCTCTTGCAGTGGAAAAAACTTTTATCTTGTGTTGCATACTTTTTTAAAGGAGAACCCTACATATATGGCAGATATCAGAAGGGGGATTGGTCCTAGGATACGTGCTAGTAGAATGCTTATGGTGAGCAAAGACAATCACAACTCAATCTACCGTAAAGACATGATGTTATCGTTACGTCAGGATATCGCAAACACGAATTTACCAGCATATCCTATTCATATGTTCTTTATTTATATCGAACAGTTCGTGATCATTTTACGCGACACCATTCGAAATTTAGCCATCTGCTCGGCAGCCATTTTGTTTATCACCTTACCTTATCTCATTCATCCAACCGCTACGTTCTTGGTGTTTTTTGGGTTTGTGAGTCTGATCTTTGAATTGCTTGGCTTGATGTATATTTGGGATGTTTCACTGAATTCAATTTCGATGATTGTTATTGTTATGGCAATTGGCTTTGCTGTTGATTATTCAGCTCATATTGCACATGCGTTTATGGTATCAAAGGCTGCTTCGCCAGAAAAACGTGTTATTGACTCATTGAGTACAATGGGATCTAGTGTTATCATGGGAGGTATGCAGTTTATTTACATCCAATAACAGATCAGTGATTGGGTAGTTCAAATAGTCTCAACTACTTGATTTGATAGGCGTCCTAATTTTTATGAATGTAGTGGGCGTGAAAAAAACCATCGAGAAACCTGTACAATGAATGTTTCTAACCGCCACGCTTTGTATACGCCCTCTTTTGCTTACTCTTACCTGGAAGTCAAACAAATGTGAACAATTGTGATACAAGCAGTTGATGTCTATTTTAGGTGTTAGTACCTTCATTGGAATGATAGTGACGTCATTTGCGAAAAGTGAAATCTTCAAGATATTTTTCAAGATGGTGTTAGGAATAGTTGTTCTTGGCTTGCTGCATGGCTTGTTGTTTTTGCCAGTTCTTTTGTCAGGTAACCATTTACTTCTAACTCCTCGTACTCGAACTCTCAGACATGTAACTCAACCAGTGACTTCACTTTACTTTAGTATTCTGCAGAACAGATCTACGAATTCCAGAAGAAAGTGAACCACATGAACAAAACAATGAAAGCGGTATCGTTTTGAACACGGCAGAAAACACGACTGAGACCCCGATGCTGCCGTCTAACGGTCTCGTTGACGCTTAATAGGGTGGACATTTTAGTGACATATGAAATTTCTTAGGAACATACCGTAAATCCTCTAATAAACGCCCTCCTTTTTTTAACGTTTCCCTCTAATTAACATCACCCTCTAAACTCAAGAAACTAAATAAACGCCCCCCCTTCTAATAAACGCCCCCTCTTATTAGCGCCCCACCCCCTAAAAAGGACGTTTGTTGGAAAAACATCTAGCGTTTGAATATTCGAATTCGATCAAGCAGAGAAAAACAAAATAGCATTTCATTCTCTCCTTCGAACCAAAACAACATGGCCGATTCTTAAGAAACGTCCGCCCATAAGGGGAGAGAGAAACGTAACCCTTATCTACGAGGACGATTTTGTTGATGTTTTGTAAAGTTGACGCTTAGTAAAGTGGACATTTTAGTGACGTATAAAATTTCTTAGGAACATACCGTAAATCCTCTAATAAACGCCCTCCTCTTTTAAACGCCTCCCTGTAATTAACGTCCCCTCCTAAACTCGAAAAATAATAACGCCCAGTGTGTTTATTATTAGGATTATTAGGATTTACGGTATTAGAAAATATTAAGATAATCTTACCATTTTTTTAAGTGAAACGTGATAGTAAATTGGAAAGTGTACATAGAGCCTCTCAACCTGTTGAAAAGTGTACATAGAACCTCTCAACCTGTTGAAATGAGTGGATAGATGTTTTTATAAGATGAGCCGCCATGTTGGGATGTTTCATTGATAGATAATCAAAATTCATATGTTCTTTTTTTATTACCTTTTTATTTGTTTACATAATTATTTATTCTATTATTTATTACATAGTTTTTACAATGGAGATTTTTATCTTGCTTTAATCAAGATGTGCTGTTAAGATTTTGATCTTGCAAGACAACGATCTGGTCTGTAGAATAACTCGTGGAAATCATGTCACGTGACAACTCGATATTAACTTCACCACGTTCTCCTTTCCTAAGAAATATTTTTCGAATAACATATCCAACAGCTGGGAGGCTTTCAAGTTCGTTTTGTAGTTCCCGAAATTTTTTGAAGAATACAATTGGATTTGCTATGGCATCCATTGAAGCTATGGCTAAGCAAGCAAAGTAGATGTTTCTTTCCATGGATTGCGTGATTTTGTTTAAGTATGGATGATACGCATTCACTACCAGTAGCAAACCAAATGTTAATAATGGAATGCTTGTAGCGAGAAAACAGACTAAAATGGATCTAATGAAATTCAGTCCTTCATTGTACATTTTACTGTCATTTCTTCGCTTTGCATGATGGATAGTAAGTAACACAAAGACATAACTGGAAACAACGGAACAGACTGAGATTGACATACTAACAAAGACTACTGTACCAACGATCTTGCTAGCAGTTGCTTGTGAAATGGCAAAAATAATTATCAAGGTGAGTGTGAACAACCATACGATGATCACGTTACAATAATGTGTCACGCGGTCGAAGTATATGTCCACTTTGGTCCTTTGTTGACATGTTTTTATGTAACTTTGTACGCTCAAGAACAGCACACTGAGCAACCGAGTAGAAAAGAAATATGTAAAAGTTAAAACTCTCCATGAACGAATTGCACAATCCTTTCCGTATTTCTCCTTACTCAACTCCACAACAAATAAAGGTACGAAAGTCAAACCAAACAGCAAATCCGATAGCACTAACGAGATCAGGAAGGCGTTTTTTCTGTGAACATAATAACGTTTTTTGTAAATACCTCTGATGATGGAAACGTTCCCCGTTACAATGAGAACATCCAGACAACAAAATATTGTAATAAACACTGTCCTAGAAGCTACAGACAGGTCTGTGTATGTACCAGCTACGTGACAGAATTTCTCAGTGAGGTTTTCCATGTGTAGGATCGTCTTTATTTTGTCGTGTGTGAAGCTGTAATGTTCTATCCAGAATGATTACCAAAACATTTCTGTTTTCAAATTCATTATATTCAACGATGTTACAACTAATAAGAATGATCTTCATCGCACAGTCAATATTTGTTTAGTTTTATGTACACGAGCATTGAAAACATGACAGCACATATTGGAAACAGCTGCGTAGGAGAATAAATAACATTCCATTGACATATCCTGACAAAGATTGGATTCTGTGAAAGGAGAGTTTGTTTTCCTTCGTAATTCATCTTGAAAAAATCTTCTTCCGATGGTTTGGCTTTTTAAGTGGATTGAAATCTGAGTCAGGGCTGAAAAAAAATAAACAAATATCTTATTTATTTCATAGTTAATTGTCAGCACCATTTGGATTTCGTTTTACTTTGGGACCTTTAACAATTCTATTTCCAGCTCATGATGAGAATCGATGTATGTTATATGTTATATATATAACGTATATATATATATATGTAACGTAAAAAGTATTCATTTTCGTTTATACTCAATTTTGAAGCACCAATTAGAATGAGTTGGAAAAAATCAGGTCAGTAATTGCTGATAAATTCATCACTAAAAACTGTAAAGCAAAAAGTTGATGGTTGAGCTGATGAAGCTTCATCAGATTGATCGTGTAATCTACCGGGAGTAGCAGTTTTATTAAAGGGGCACTAAACTAAAAAAATCACAAGTTCATTTTTGTGCACTATTTGAAACAGCTTTAGAAATGCTGAAAATCGGTTTTTGAATTTTCAAAAAATCATTTTTCGATATATTGCCGAGATATTGCCGTTTAAAGTTTTTTTTCCAAAACATGATCTCCATGGCAACGTGACCTCACAACGTTCAAAAAGATATTGCTGACATACAAATATGTGAATAACTCAGAATGTTTTAATGATAAATTGTTAGAACATTGCATGTGTAGAGTGTGGTAAATAACTGCAGTTGTGAAAATAGCAAAGAAATTTATTGCCATTGCTACTCCGACTCGGTTACAGGTCTCTATTATTTTTTGCTGACAAAGCTATATATCAGCATCCAACACTGTTACTATGGCGAATTTCGCTTTAACTTACTTAGTAAAAACTATTCCATTTTCTAGAATTTCTTTTCCCTTACCTGAGCAGATCTCCATATATAGGTTTGTCAGCAAAAAACAGAAGAGACCTGGAAACAAGCCAAGGGTAAGTATGGCAACAATTATTTTTAGTAATTCGATACCTATAGGTGTTTGCCACTACACACACAAAATTCTAGCAGTGTATCACTAATATTTCTTCAGTTATTTACATATTTGTATGTCAGCAATTTTGTTTTGAGCATTGTGATGTCACGTTGCCATGGAGATCAAGTTTTGAGCAAAAATTTTAAATGACAATATCTCGGGATCGAAAAATGATTTTTTGAAAATTCAAAAACTGACTTTCATCATTTTTAAAATCAGTTTTGGTTTTTTGAGTGTAGTTCCCCTTTAATTGAAAATATACAAAAACAGGCCCCGGTTTCAAATGAGTATATCTTTTTAGATATTTCTTCGTTCGTTAAGATTTTTTTTAACCATTATAGATAGATATTTTTCCAAGCTGAACAAAAACGCATAATTTAGTCAATGATAAAAAAAATTTACAAAACTATAAATGCTTTTCTTTCTTGACCCTAGTTTGAACCTGATTTGACCCTGATTTTTAAGACCCCTTATATAACTTGTTAGATGAAATCGCGCGACCAAGGTCCTCCACGCCAGCTCTACGAATCTTGTCAGTGCCGTATGTTTAACACATCATAAACTTCTTAAAACGAAGAAAACGATGACATGAAAAGACAATTTTCAAGAAAGTAATAAAAACGTTCCATCAAAATAAAAATAAACTTGTCTGGAAAATAGAACTATCATTTTTCACTTCTATAAAAACATCGATGACTATAATAAACGTTACCTAGCGGATCCTTAAACGTAGCCATGGAAACGTGAATCCTTTTAATTTTGTGTATTCATAAATACGACCACGATGATTCATTCGGAAAAATTAATTTCTCGATTTTTTTTCTACTCAGGACATTATTATTTCAACCCCCTGGCTATTCCAACCACCCCCTTCTGTTAGGCACCAGAGAGTAACTGAAAGTAACGTACCACGTGATAACGTCATTTTCTGACAATCACATGAGAACGAGAATTATGGGTCTTTGTATCATATTTTTTCTTTTCTCTCACAACTTATCAACATACTCCATTTCATGAAAATGAAATTATGAATAAAATATTGTTTTACATGATAAAATTTACGCATTAAAAAATCCATCATTTTAATTTTAGTCTAGAAATCTTTTGAAAAATATTTTGCTGAATATTACACACTTTTTCTTTTTAGAGGAAGTTACCTAACGATACAGCAATTACTAGTGATTCTTATTATGAAGCAGTTTTCTGTATTTTGATATCCCAAACAATTAATTCATTAGAAATATTTATCTAAATATAGAATTACAAGAAAATACAAATTATATTTTACAGTAAGAAATTATTTTATATGTTGCCATAGCAAAGGAAACCTTTTCGAGTGTGCGAGACAGCGAACAAACAATCAAAAAAACGGGTTTTCAATAACAAAGATCTGTGAACTGATTTGAGGTTGCTTGGCCTCATGATCAATGTTCGAGCACTCCGTATGCAATTGATCAGTCTGCTCTGCAAAACAACAACAAATGCCAAAGTTTCTTTTACGCAGTCTTTGAAAGTAGACGAGAGGATTTGCAATGGCGTCAACAGATGCAACCGCCAGACAACCAATGTATATATGATGCTCTATGTAATCCTTAGCACCACTCAGTGATTCGTGGTGAGCAAATATAACCAATACTAAACCACTTAATGCTAGTGGTATGCTAGTTGCCAGAAACCAAATTAACACTTTCTGAATAAATTTGGTTGCCTTCACATAAGTATTCGAGTATGCTCTTCGTTTTGCTTTTTTTATCGAAAGTATGACCATGCCATAACTGACAACAATACAGATGACGAACGTGATTAAGTAGCAGAGTGTTAAGGTCCCAAGCACACGATCTGTCGGAATTGTCGAAACACCCACTGTTAATATTGCCAGGAATGTGACCAACCAAATGGAAATAACACAGATATATGTGAAACGGTCAAAATATTCTTCAGATTTTGATTTCATCTTACATGTCTTGATGTATGTTTGTAAACTTATGAAAAATATACTGAGCAATCGAGTAGAAAAGAAATATGTAAAAGTTAAAACTCTCCATGAACGAATTGCACAATCCTTTCCGTATTTCTCCTTACTCAACTCCACAACAAATAAAGGTACGAAAGTCAAACCAAACAGCAAATCCGATAGTGCTAACGAGACCTGAAAGATCATTTTCTTGAAAGTATTTTGTCGATCTCCAATCATTGTCAAAAGAACAGCAACATTTCCAATGATAATCGTGACACCAATGATGATAAATAGGATCATAAATGTTGTTTTGTATGCTGTTGACAAGTCGTGGTAGTTACCAGCTAAGTCGCAAAATTTCGTAAGGTCAAACGTTGTCATTCTTCAATCAAATGAAATCTAAACAGGAGATGTAAATTCTTGAACCTATCCGTCCTTCCGTCTTTGATTTCAACGTTCGGTATATTTGTTTTTAAATCTGTGAACTCACGTACCTTCATTTACATTATACTTTTTTGAAGGAAATATCCTGAAGTAGAACAGCCACTATTTTGTTTCGTCGCAAAACCCACCTCAACTTAATACAACGATTTTAAAATCTTTTGGTATCATCTGCTACATTGAGATAAGTTTTTTTTGCTGTATAGTATATCAGACATGAGTAAGCTGAACTCTCCTCCAAAGTGCATTTTTTTAACTTTCACCGATACCGCACACAAAAATTAATCATTAATATAACACGTTGGAGATCATTCCATTATTAATACTTGATTATCGCATGTTAACATTCGAAAGAGAAATTTTGTCTATTCATCTGTAAGAATGGCGATAAATTCTTATTATATGTTCTCTATTAATTTCATTTTACAAGCCAATACGCTATTCTCAACCAAATTATTCGCCCACAACCTCAATATATCATTGAATTTGTTGACGTCTAAGTGCATATTAAATGCTAATTCCATTCTTTGTTTTTGACACGTTCTGTCTAAGTGAATATTTATAGTGGACAGACCATACGTCAAATTCATGATCGGAAGCTATATTCATTATACCTACTATATCTTTATTCTTCAGTTTTTTTAAAGACAACTTTGTTTTCCTGACGTCTCGATAATAATTGATAATTCTGTTTAATAAAAGCGACATTTGGGTAAACTTTCATGAGTCGCTGGATGCATGTAAACAACCATCGAACATCTTTTAGTATCTTGTAAATCTTTAATACCTCTTTGAATAAAACATCATAAATAATGAGTTATCATTATTACAATGGTGAAAAGAGATGGTACTATGGTAGTGAAAACAATTTGTCATATTTTTCGATTGCCCTCTGAAAACTCTTGCGAGTATATAGCAACCTTTCACTTTCACCACTTGGGACATATCAAAGGTCCCAGGTGGTGTCATATAAAAACTGATATAAAGTGCTTTTACTAAAGGATAGGATACTAAATAAAATTGTGAAAAAAAAAATTTGAAGGACACTGAAGAAAGGGTGAATTCTAACTTTAAGAATATAGAACAGTTGGAATGGCGTTCAGGGGAATGTATGGGCGGTATGGGGAATGTATGGGCGGTAATCGATAGGAGCCTGCTGATTAATATGATGCGGAATTCCAGGTGAAAAAAAACCCTCAGAGTATGTTTTTGTGACAAATCTTTACCATTACATTTAAACGGTGAAAACACTTATGAAACTATTTGAACAAACGAGGCTAAGCTCGAACCTTACCCTCACTAACCCAGACACATTTCACAAAAGTTAAAGTTTGATGGTAGCGATTTATCAGACGAACATATTACTAATAGCGGACGAAATGGATATTCGTAGATATTAAAATTTTGTTAACGACAGCTTTATGAAAGCATTGATAAAGTGACAGTATGCTTCATAGAAAATATGTTTCATGAAAGCCCTTCTAAAAAAACCTTTATTTACACTGCCTACTGTTCGAAAACAACCAAACATGAAAAGGAGGCTTTGCCTTAGTAATATGGCTTAGAAACATAAGGCGGTTATGTCTTTGAACCTTATTCCAAACAATTGGGGGTTTTCCCGACTTACCACGAGAAGCAAATATTTGGTGCGACAAAAATTGGGAAACTTCATCAGTACTTAGTGATGAAATATATAAGATAACCGCAGATTGTTATCACCAAATTAGAACGAACGGCTTTTAGCACATTTCAACTTCGTATTTTTATACAAGGAAGAATGACAACATTTGACCTTACGAAATTTTGCGACTTAGCTGGTAACTACCACGACTTGTCAACAGCATACAAAACAACATTTATGATCCTATTTATCATCATTGGTGTCACGATTACCATTGGAAATGTTGCTGTTCTTTTGACAATGATTGGGGATCGACAAAATACTTTCAAGAAAATGATCTTTTAGGTCTCGTTAGCGCTATCGGATTTGCTGTTTGGTTTGACTTTCGTACCTTTATTTGTTGTGGAGTTGAGTAAGGAGAAATACGGAAAGGATTGTGCAATTCGTTCATGGAGAGTTTTAACTTTTACATATTTCTTTTCTACTCGATTGCTCAGTATATTTTTCATAAGTTTACAAACATACATCAAGACATGTAAGATGAAATCAAAATCTGAAGAATATTTTGACCGTTTCACATATATCTGTGTCATTTCCATTTGGTTGGTCACATTCCTGGCAATATTAACAGTGGGTGTTTCGACAATTCCGACAGATCGTGTGCTTGGGACCTTAACACTCTGCTACTTAATCACGTTCGTCATCTGTATTGTTGTCAGTTATGGCATGGTCATACTTTCGATAAAAAAAGCAAAACGAAGAGCATACTCGAATACTTATGTGAAGGCAACCAAATTTATTCAGAAAGTGTTAATTTGGTTTCTGGCAACTAGTATACCACTAGCATTAAGTGGTTTAGTATTGGTTATATTTGCTCACCACAAACCACTGAGTGATGTTAAGGAGCATATAGAGCATCATATATACATGGGATGTTTGGTGGTTACATGTGTCGATGCTATCATAATCCCTTTGCTGTACTTTCAAAGGTATGGAAAACGAAAAGGACGCAGTTCAGAAAAGAATGTGTTTGTAACAACAGACATTGGGAAATTGAATATTGCAAATTCATTAAGTTGCACTAAATTATAAGTCACGTGCTTGTTAAATGGAAGATTCTCTTTATACAATGTAATTTATGTGCTGAAGTCATCATTTTTGTACAATACTTTCTTTAAGAATTGGGGTTTCCTTCTTATGAGCGTAAATTTTATGTAATTTCACGAAACTTAATTTCACAAGACATTAATTTTGTATAGGACAACGTCCATGGACATACATACCACATTTTTCTGTTTTTGTATCTGGTATAGTTTGTGTTATGATTAATTAAAGAGATTATGCAGAGTTCCACGTGAGCTTAACAGCACAAAGTTACAGAAACTGAAAGTCAGAAATTTTTATTCTTAAGAACCAGTGTTGTTAGGTTGTGAGGAGGGTTTTTCCCTTAAAGGCTTGTACTGCTACATGTAGCAGTCGTCATTTATTTGGGTGAGAAATTTTTGATTGCAATTCTAACTTTAACAGAAAACATTGCAACTTCATACTTTCTCGACATTCAAATAAATATATACTAAAAAGCCGTGCTCCGCTTACAAAAAATTCTTGAGATAGGATTGGTGAAAAACATCTGTGGGATGAACTCCTAAACTCTCTAAAGGAGTACAGTGTTTATATCCCTTTTTGAAAAATAAAACCGTAACTAAGGAGTTTAGTTGCTTAGGAACCTGATAGTGTAAAAACAGAATTTGGTCCAAAAAAAAGTGCACATGAATGAATAGAATAGACACAATTAGTGTTCACACTCGAACGACTGCATAATATTATTCAGTTAAAAATGTCTCAATAACTTGTAAAATTCTCAATCCTGAAAGCGAATCTAGGTCTAGGCAACAAGAAAAACATCACATTAAAACTAATGTGGACTTAGACATGTTAATTATCTCGAAAACATCATGTGAATCGTTCAATCAATTACCCGCGTGTTATTACTTCTGATATGAACAAGAAATAGAAGTTGCATACGAGATTGGTCGATTACCACACGGTGAATAATTTGTTGGCGAAATTTTAATCGACGAGTTTTTTGAACGGGAAGAATTTTTTTACCAACACAAGATTTTCCTTATTTCCAGACATTATAATACATGGCTGTGAATTTTCCATTACTATTCTTCTGGTGATTATTATCAAATAAAAAATTAATTGACAAAATAACTGATGAACGCCCCAATAATGTTTGGTTTACATGCTCCTTTTTCACGAGTGGAACTATAGTGGTCATAGTCCATCAAATTTGGGATAGGGAACCTTGGACTGAAAGCCTGTTTCCAGCTTACTTTCATTTTTTAAACTCAGTAGCCTTAGAATAGCACCACTCAGCCGGCATCCATCCCCTCCATAAAACTCATAAGAGCTTCATAGAACGTTCATCAATGAGACACAGTCGAGATCGTAATCTCAACCAGACTCAAGCTTCACGCTCAGGGAAGGACACTGCGGCTCATCATCGTGGTTGATGTGTGTGTCTTTGTTGGGAAACAAAGACGGGACGCGTACTATAGAAATGATCCTAGTAAGTACGGTCTTAATGACTATCAATGTTAAAAAATCTTATATATATCTGCACTAAAAGTTTCCTTGTGGTGTTGGCTGTTGTGCCACACGTGGTTCGTCATTAAAAATGGTATCTTGATAGCGACGAAGATTCTATACAAAGTTGCGGTTGGTAACATGTTCAAGTCATGCCAGGCGCTATTTCCTTTTCCATTATTTCCTGTTACTACTACTGCGCATATATATGTGATATTTTATGGAGAAAAATGTTAAAAATGATTTTAATCACTTAGAATTTCATAACTTTTATATGACAATTTCATAACTGTTATGTAATATTGAAAAGATTGATCTATAAATGAAATGTCACATATCATATATGTACTTCTGTGCAGGCATTTTATGTACACTATTTTCCTTATTTCGTTGACATTTTTAGTCTTTATATATTTGTTGTTCATATTTTTTCCTTATTTATTTATTTATTTGGTGAAGAAGGTTTTTTACAAAGTTGGCAGTGTTAAACACTGATGTGGACCTACTATGAAATAAAATTAACTATTGAAACTATTGAAACACCACAAATTAGTAAAAGCGGGTAGAAGGTATCTCCTATCAGAAAGCAAATACAGAGATTGATTGTCATTATATATGTATAGACGAGTTTCCAATGTTAATTACAGTTTTATACCTTGTACATTAAAAATCAAATACAATGTATGAAAATAGATAGGAAGTGCGAATGTGTATTGAAACTTTCTAATGTCAATTGTCTTTAAGGGGACTCCAGAGAACCAAATAAAGTGACAACATTTTGAAGTGTATAAAGAGACTTTTATTTCCTGCGAGGCTGCGTGCGCATACTCACAGGAAAATGACTTGATTAATGATATTCTATGTTGCAATATACCGTAATTATCGAGCAAAGAACACTGGTGTTTATAAACATTACGTCACTAAGAAACTCATCTATATAGATGAACCATGGCTAGGCATATATAGCTACCATGAAGGTATAAAGGGAATGTGATCAGATCAAATAAAAAGTGGTGTAGATGAATTAAATTTGTGTATTTAAATAATTTGCCAAAAACTGTTTATATAGTAAATAAATAGATATAAAATGAATAAAATCTGTGATTGTGTAGATCGCTAAGTTAGAACTCATCATAGTTTGTTGAGAAAACACAAAATATATAATATATAAACTTAAGGTGAGTGCCTTTTAGTATGGTGCGCCAAACATGACATTAATACTTTGTCAAGAAAATTTAGACTTTGTCACCTGTGATTTAATACTTTCTCTGGAATGCACTTTCTTTGGAAATATAGAACTAAAAAAATATATATATGATACTTTCTTGATTATAATAAAAACAATCAACTCTGTTTATAACTTTTTTCAAGAATTTTATTTAACTTTTATGAAGAACAATAAAAAGATACATGGATCACGTGGATGGACTAAAGTCTATCCACGTAATTGTTTTGTCTCGCTCTCCCGCAAAGAAGGAATTTAGCTGATTTATGAAGAAGTAAAAAGAAGAAAAATGGAAGATTCGCTTTTTTGCCAGAACTGAATCAAGCAATCACCAAATTTGAAAGCTTTAAGGAAACTGACAATGAGCAATTAATGGAAAACTTACAAAGAAGCAAAGTTTCGAGCTTTCATTGTGAGCTGCAGGGGATTCATTTTGATGATGGGTTGTTACTTCACTAGATGATTTTAGAGAAATTAGACGAAATTTTATACTGACCCTATGTAATTTCAATGTTATGTTTATTGATGGGCTTCAAGCCTTAGTTTACAGTACTCCTGCTTATTCACCATAATTTAAAAAAAATAACACACACGTGCGAAGACTCGGCTATCTGGATAAACGAAGTAGCCTAGTGCATTACGTCATCTAGCAGCCCATTGAAAGTCTTATGAAAATGTTGAAAGTTTTATTAGAGTCTTCGTCATAGAATACGATCATCAAAAAGAAAGTGCTATTTATCTGTGTTTTAATTCAATTATTATTGAAATAGATGAAATTTGTTATACAAAAGGCAAAAAAATTGAAAGAAAGTATTAAATTTCTATGAAAGTATTATTTTCTTGACAAAGTATTATTATCATGTTCGGCACGCCATATTTTAGAATGCAAGCTTAGATAAAACTTAAGAACTTATGCCAGAACCTATATAAGCAAGAAATCAATAATAAACATGATATAATATTCTTTATGAATAGCTGATCCCGTTTTGTTATTTCCAAAATTTATTTCATCCAGCACATTGCTATTAGTTAACTTCGCTTTTAATAGTTTGTAAGATTCTGCTTCTCTAATCTCAGTGAGGATGTTGTTCCAAACAGTTGCACCACCATAGGCTATGTATTTAGAGTTTGGAATTTCTACTTTAAACTTGTTTCTTGTTGAAGTGGATATAGTGACAAGATGTTTTACAAGCAGCGATGATTCCTCATTACAAATCTGGTGCATTTTACACGCAAGTCTTTATATTAATAGCCGATTCTCTGTCTATCTGTCTGTTTGTTTGTCTGTCTGTCAGTCATGCAAAATGGTAGGTGAGCTGTGAGAGAAATTTCTATTCTTGTGTGTCAGTGACATCAGTGCGAAACTAATGCATTGCATCCCCAATAGAACGCGATGTTTAGGGAAAATTATCTCAGTAACCAATAGGGATAACTGAGGTTTTTTGGGGTGACGAATGGGGTGAAGAAAAATTTGGTCCTAATTTTTTAGGAGTATGGGTTTGTGACGTCATCAAAATCTTTAATTAACGATATCTCTGTAATGGTTGGTCGTAGCAAAATGATCCCATACATTTTTTGATCAGTTTTTGGAGCTCCACCACATGTTGCCATTCCTAAATTGTATTTTCGTAAACTCTTTGGGTGACGCAACACAGGTTGAACATGGGCGACGAGTGACGCCACCTTGGCGACTAGTCTCTTAGAATAGTGCAGGGGTTGACAAATCGTGTATGTGTGTACGTGACGTACAAATATTGGGACTTTTTCGATGTCAACGTACCGTAAAAAACATTACTTGTTTGTGCACGAACGCCAACTAGCCATTATTTTGTACATGAATTTTATAAAATATTAGGTCGCGTACATTAGTTTTTACTTGTTTTGTATGGGAATAAAATGAATGAAATTTTCTTTCAGTACACTGGAAGAAGAGAATCTTCCAGGATATCATTACATTACTCCTAACAATATTCAATGAATTCATCGAACAAAGTAGATGTTAATGTATTGCAAGGAAAATTGTTTGCTCTTCGCCGTTACAAAAAAAACATGACAATTATATTATCGTTACCTTAGTGGAAAAGAGCGACGCGATGCGTGCTCATTCTTTCGTGACATGGTATGATTGATAAAACATGTTTGTAAAATCAAATGAAAAACAAATCATCCTCATGGCAAAGCAGCTCAACCTGCATTTGTTTTTTACTACAAAAAGGAGTGACTGGTGCATTAAACAGGAGCGATGATAACATAAAAATAAAATATTTAATCAGTGATATCAATATCAAAATTTAAAGAAAAAGTACTTGAAAATAGACACGTCTTTTTTCTATATTTTTTTCCCTGTTTTTTCAAGCTCTTATAAAAAAACGTATGTTAACACAGCTCACGGCATGTATAATTCTTTTGTCTTTTAATAAATTAATTTGTTGGTGTTTTACGATTATTTACACCAACTAATTACCACCGTAAAATCAAACTTTTTAAACCTGTCGATAAAATAGTTGAAATTCTACAAAAGCGAAACAATAATAATAACTAGAAGCCTCATGGCTTGAACAATTTCCGCATCAGCCCTTGAGGAAATTGCTTTAGGCTAATTTTCAAGATATCTGAATGACTTGTACACTGACTAATAATTTGATACAGTCTGGAATTCATCAAATTACTCCCTTCTTGATATTATTTAACTTAATCTTGACAGCTTTGCAATTCACTATGATGTTTCGGGGCTAGAAAAACAGTTCACCAATATCTTACACATGATGTTTATTCATGAAAATTGAAGATTTTTCGAAATTTGGTCCAAATTTGGCCCAAATCGTCCAATTTTAGACAAATCTGACAAAATGATTGTCAAATTCGAAATCAGCACCTTTCAAATGTAATCCATGCAAAATTTCATGAAACTTGAAGAACTTTCAAAATTTGGTCCAAATTTGGCCCAAATTGTCCAATTTTAGTCAAATCTGACAAAATGATTGCCAGAATTGATATCAGCACCTTTCAAATGTAATCCATGCAAAATTTCATGAAATTTGAAGAACTTTCAAAAATTTGGTCCAAATTTGGCCCAAATTGTCCAATTTTAGTCAATTCAGACAAAATGACTGTCAAATTTGAAATCAGCACCTTTCAATTGTAATAAATGCAAAATTTCATGAATTTTGAAGAACTTTCGAAATTTGGTCCAAATTTGGCCCAAATTGTCCAATTTTAGTCAATTCAGACAAAATGATTGTCAAATTTGAAATCAGCACCTTTTAATTGTAATACATGCAAAATTTCATGGAAATTGAAGAACTCTCGAAATTTGGTCCAAATTTGGCCCAAATTGTCCAATTTTAGTCAAATCTGACA
The DNA here is from genome assembly GCA_027922465.2 of Turritopsis dohrnii. Classification (NCBI taxonomy): domain Eukaryota; kingdom Metazoa; phylum Cnidaria; class Hydrozoa; order Anthoathecata; family Oceaniidae; genus Turritopsis; species Turritopsis dohrnii. The sequence continues at coordinate 357,025 of BQMF02000369.1, read as the reverse complement.
AAATGATTGCCAGAATTGAAATCAGCACCTTTCAAATGTAATCCATGCAAAATTTCATGAAATTTGAAGAACTTTCGTAATTTGGTCCAAATTTGGCCCAAATTGTCCAATTTTAGTCAAGTCTGACAGAATGACCGTCAACTTCTAAATCAGCACCTTGTCTAAATTCCCCAATTTTAGTCAAACCTGTCCTAAGTTCCTAGCATAGGTCAGTCATAAACTATTCTGAATAAACAAACAATCTGAAATCCGAACGGACTTTCCGAAAACGGCAAAAAACTGTTAGATAGATAGATAGATAGATAGATAGATAGATAGATAGATAGATAGATAGATAGATAGATAGATAGATAGATAGATAGATAGATAGATAGATAGATAGATAGATAGATAGATAGATAGATAGATAGATAGATAGATAGATAGATAGATAGATAGATAGATAGATAGATAGATAGATAGATAGATAGATAGATAGATAGATAGATAGATAGATAGATAGATAGATAGATAGATAGATAGATAGATAGATAGATAGATAGATAGATAGATAGATAGATAGATAGATAGATAGAATGTGTAAACCAAACAATTTCCTGCGCATAGTGCGCGGAAATTGAATAATAACTTTTTGTTGCATTAATGTATTTTCATAAGACGTACAAATTTTGATTTGAAATATGTACGTTAACAATTTTTTGCCGTACGTGAAAAAAATATAGCTGTAGAAATTTGTCAACCCCTGAGTGGTGAATAGACTTCTACTTAGCTCAGATCAGGACTTCTGAATCTGAAACATTCTTCTGTATTGGCTAGATGAATTGAGCAGCTTGTATATGAACTTTCTCAAAGTGGCTCTTAGGTTGTCAGCACAGCTACCCCATAGAAGAATACCATAAAGTACACAGCTGGTAGAATTCCCTACTGATAGATCGATTGTAGAGGTTCTTGAGGGAGGTTTCTCATTTCATACGATTTCCTGATGTTACTGCTGAATGATTTACTTGTGTTGTGTGTTTGTCCCAGGATCTGATATTGTTGAATGATGCCAAATTTCCCATTCAGAGAAAGGTATTGCAAAAGTCCAACAAATTTACGTTTACAAAGAATCATTATCTTGCATTTTTGTGAGTGTATAGTCAAGGAATTTTGTCTAGAGTAATTGTACAGCTTTAATAAGTTACATTTTATTTGTTGAATAGCATGGTCAGGTGATGCACCAATAACAAAATTGTTGAGTCATCAGCAAAAAGGTCTAGATTGTTGTTGATGGTTTCCGGTATATCATCAACATTTTGCTGAAAAGCACATGGAACCAAATAATGATCCCTGGGGAGCACTATAAATGGCTGGTAAAGTTTGGGAAGAAATTCCATTTACAACTGTAAATTGCGATCTGTTCAAAAGGTAGTTTTGGATAAAAAGATGCAGGTTGCATGATATGCCACTGGCTGATAGCTTCTGCAGGAGAACTTTATGTGGCACACATTTCAAAAGCCTTTTGAAAGTCAATGTAAATGATTCCCACTGTTTGATTTGAAACTAATGCTTTATACCATGACTCAGTTTGATGGAGAAGCAAGTGTGCTTGGGCGATGATTAGCGCATTCTTTGACCTTTTTTGAAGTCCCCAACTACCTATGCAGTTTTCTCTTTGGCCGAGTCTGTAAGGTGCGGATACTCTTTTCAGCAACTCTGAGGAGGCTAGTCATTGATGCTTCTTCATTTATTTTAAGATCTTTGTAGGTAATTCCATCATGACCAGTTGTCTTGTTTGACTTTTTGAAAGACTTTCTAAACAGAAGTTTAACCCTGAATAGTGTTAGTGTTAGTGTGACTCAGAAGATGTGAGCTTAATCAGGAGGATTCATATGTAAATCTTTAGCGAGATTTTACCAATCGTTCAAAAGAATTTGTTCATTTTTCTTGATTCTCTAAGGTGATATTGCCATGTTTGTCTTTGAGGGGACCAATGATTGACATTTTTAATTGTCCTTTGAACTTCTTAACTTAACCAAACTTTTTTTGAGGTGTTTTCTTTATTAAATTGGTCTTTCCAATAATTAGCCTTTAAGTTTCGAATAACGTTTGAACAATGATTTCTTGGTGACGTTGTGCAGGGTTTGAATTAACTTTTCAAAAGTGATTCGTGAAAAAAATCAATGCTGAAAGGGCTTCGTACACCAGTCATGTCAATTTATGGCGTATGATCGCATGCGCCCACACACGCCTGAAGCGTATTTGGGTGTGCGATTTTATTCACGTCTAAATCACGTAATTTGCACATGCAAAAATAAATTTTTTTGAATTGAATAAAATTCATAATCATATCTTCAACAATTTTGTAAACGTCTTGCATTTATTTGGAAGGTCTTAATAGAATGGAAAATTGAAGAATTTACTCTATTTTGACTCAACGTTCGCAAGACGGTATCCATGTAAAGTGCAGTACTCAAACTTTCTTCACTTCGTCGAGCAAGTCTACTCTGACATGTACAGAAATATTGACCAATCAGAAATTTTCACTTGGGAACGTTGTGTCTGCAATTGAGTATACACCGGTCGTTAGTCAAGATAAATCATATGCAGGCAGATCATAGTCTTCACAAACGTGTGTATATTTATAAATCAGCAAGTTTAACAACCAAAAAAAACTTTAGAAACTTTTGTTATATTTGGCTTGCTAGAAAGTAACGATTCATGATTTTTTAGTTCTTAGAAAATTACTTGTTTGTGAAACGTGTAATCTGACTCATGAATCACGAATCACGAGTCCTTAATCCAAGCCCTGTTGTGATCTGACAAACCAGCATCGTAACTCCCACTGTTAGCTACCTTGGATTTATCACATGTAATAGCAAGGTCAGTAAGAGCTTGAGATCTATGTGTTTCTAGTTGGTGCTATGATTAGCTTGAGTGTATATTATTTAGTGATTTGGACATCTGTGTGTCCTTTCCAGTTGACAAGTCAATATTTAATCAATATATATCACCAAGTTATACGTTTTCTCTTTTTGAAGGTTTTTCAGCTATTTCGGCAAAATGTTTTATAAAATCTTTGTTGTTTGCAAGCAAATTCCAGCTTTTGATCTTTTATTAACAATTCAACCCTAGCAAATTCAATTGACTTCATATTGGTATCACATTCTAGTTCATAAATATTCAGGTGTGACTTAAATGGTTGATCACCCCCAGTGATTCTTTTTGCCAGATCTTTCCTTACGTATCAGCAAATAATTTTCTATTGAAATTTTATCTTCGTTTACATTTTCTGAAAGATGGATTTCGTGACTATCAAGATATCTAGGTTGGACTCATCTGGTAGTATCTTTATTTCATCAAGCTTTTTCAAAGAGAACGTTGGAGTTGATGTGACTACATCAGAAACCAAATGGAAGAACGATTGAACCAGATAAAGATGAGCAATTGAAACATCGATTATCAGGATGGAATGTTATATTATGATATTTACCTATAAGATAGAAGACAGCACTTCCTCTCATTGTGTAGATTACTACACAATGCAAAATCTGACAACTGTGTCTTTGTTAGATTTTTCTATTTGTGACGGTTTGAGGGAAAATCATAACAAGTGATATTACTGATAAATTAATCAGTAATTTATCAGAACTTTATCAGTAATAATCAGTAATACTGATAAATAGTCAGTAATTCGTTCGATTTATCAGTAATTTGTTCCATGAATTAGTAATTCATTCGATTTATCAGTAATTCGTTCGATGAATCAGTAATACTGATAAATTACTGATTCTTTATCAGTATTTACCCATTATTTTATCAGTAATACTGATTCATCAAACAAATTACTGATAAATCGAACGAATTACTGATTCATCGAAATCTATTGTTTTCTAATCAGTAATTTACTGATAATTTTATCAGAAATATTATCACTTGTTATGATTTTCCCTCAAACCGTCACATTTAGAACATTTTAGAAATGATTCAGTGTGACATCCATATGAAGATAAACCTTCTGCTTCTATCAGCCTATCATCAATCACAATGAAAATAATAATTATGAAACTTTATTCTTGTTGCTAACTGTAACTGTTCTTATATTTCATCTCAGCTCAGTTCACCCTATAAAAAAAGTAATGGGAAAACATATAATACTAGTGCATGGTTTCCTGCTCAGTGGCACAGGTTCAAATATTTACTGTTTCAATTTGGCTCAACAGTGGAAGAAGCAGGGACATGCTATAACAATCTATTGTCAAGATCCTGATGCTGGTTCCTACAGTTGGGTTGATGAATTCTATGGTCCCAATGTAAGTATATAGGTTTTGTTGTTTTTCATTAAACTTTAGGTTTATTTCTATTGTTTAACTTGTGTTTATATCAGGATGAACTTCCCTTGCAACCACCAAAGCCTGGCATGGTACGTGTTTGGACACCTGACATTGCAAAATTATTGCCAGTTTATCAATATGATGATTATAAAGGTTACACGACGAAGACAATCCCTAACTGCACCGATGAAGAAATTGAAAGGTATACGCAAAGCTGTTTTTTTTGCAAATGGAACTAAACTAATAAATAAATTCTTTGTTATTTGCAACTTTGTCAATGTTTTGTTTATGAAATGAGTTATTCTTCTATGAAGGCATATCGATATGATGTCTAAAGCGATCAGAAAGGGCGTCGATTTATGGGGTTGTGATAAAGTGCTGGCCAATCATGCTATTCTTCAACCAGTGAATGTCAAACGTGGCTTGGAGGGTACCAATGTCCCTTTTGATATCAAAATTCATGGAAGTGCCATTACATTTATTTTGAAGAAGTATCCAAAATATAAGCATTTTGCAGTGGAAGCTATCAATGCTTGTAATAAAGTCATTGCTGGGACACAACATATAGTAAATCAGGTAAGCATGTTTTCAAAGCATGCAACCTTCAGTCAAATGAGCTGCATAACAATAAAAAACTATTTCTTTGAATCATGTCTTTCTGTTGTATCTTGTTCCTTTTTCAGTTGTTTCTGTTAATGAATTATGTTCCTCCAATAGAGTATATTTGAATTCTTAAATTTGGACTTGTTCTGTGTCCTAAATCATTGTTTGGAATCTTCTTTTCATCTGACACTTGCACTGTATTTACGAAAAGAATAGAAAGGTGAATGATTAATCTATAGAGAAACCCTTCTGTATAACTTTGGATGGTGCATAATGATGCAAATTGTTCCATATGATGTGTTAATGCGTGCATTGCTACTTACAAAATGTTAAATCTTCCGAACAATTGTTGGATTTAAAGGAATTCCTGCGTCTAAAATGATATTTGAAAACTCAAAAAGTTAATTAAGAACTTTGTTTAGGTATTTTGTAATTCTTTATTAGTCTTTGAGCTATTTCGCTTTTTAAATTTTGACTTATTAATTTATGCAATGTAAATTTATGTATTAAGAAAGCAGATAACATTTCTCATTTCTCAATAACTTTTGATACTATGCAACCTTTATAAGGGAATAAGGATTTTGAGTTGCATGGTAGAATGCAGCTATGTTATTTGCTTGTTCAAAAGTGATGCATGTCAACAGAATACTTGTTGCATCGTATTTATGCATTACATTCTTCAATCAAAATATCTTCCCAGGAAAACAGAATTTCTAAATAGCCTTGTGAGTTCTGTTGTCCCTCCAGGTTGGATGAAGAAATTCCTTCAAGAACATTGTTTTATTATTTTTGTTGTTAATGATTCTTTTTGACCAAAATCTCTGAAATGTCTTTGATCTAGGTTCTCGAAACATTTCCTGAATTGGATTTGTCCCAAAAACTTGTCATCGTGCCACCAGGAATGGATCCAGATGTTTTTGGTTTGTGCACCAGTGTGGAAGAAAACACGAAATCTTTTTTGGAAAAGGTGAAAGCTCTCTCATGTGTTCATTTAAGTTTTGACTGAAAGTTTTAGAAAATTTAGTGTTAGTTCACTCTTTTCCCTATTTTCTGTTAGTGTCGTAATCATATCAGTCAAGAGAACAACAGTCGTGTAGCAGCGAATGTCATGCTTCCTGAGAAGGGGGATGCCAGTCGTTCTTTTCATAACGACTTAGTGAAATTATCAGAGACATACAATCAGCGATGTGTGGATGTAGACATCACAGAGAGATTTCCAAAAATTTCCGAAGATGAACCTGTGCTTATGTTTATTGGGAAGTTTCTTTATACCAAAGGTAAAAAGAAAAAAGACAATTTTCTTAAGGGAGAAAAAAGTTCAAATTGAGAAAAAGTTTTTTTTAATCTTCTTCGATTTTATAGGAATTGGTGAAATCCTAATGGCATTCCCTTCACTTGTTACCAAGCAACCTAAACTCCGTTTGTTTATTACTGGGTTTGGGATTTACAGAGAGCATATCGAGCTGATGATTCACTCTATGGTGAGTGGTAACAAAGAGCTCTTTAAAGCTGCTGCACATAGTCCAGATCACCAAGGCTATTCGTTTCTCGAATCAAGTGTAGATGTCGACAAACATTTCCAGCAGATGAGTAGGACATTTCTTTTAAGTATTTCTTTTTGTCTTGTTGCATGTGTTCACTTGATTCATGTTTTTGTGCTTCCTAGCATCTGAGCAAGCGAGCCGCATTCTGGTCACCGGATGTTTGAACCATTCTGAACTTGGTTCACTGTTACCCATGGCATCAATTTCCTTGGTAACATCAAAAGCTAATGAAGCGTTTGGAATGGTGTCTGTTGAAGCCATGTCTGCCGGTACATGCTGATAAACAACCCTAACTGCTTTCCCAGTCATTCATTGTAGTTTCATTCTGAAATTCTTCTAGGAGTGCTGCCATTATGTGTTTATCATTCTGGAATCAAAGATGTCCTGGATAAATTGAAGGAGACTGAACACGAGCTGGAAAGATTGCTTCACATTGATGTGAAGGTTGGAGGCGACCTTGGTGCAGCCGATGGGTCTGATTTGATCAAGGTATTGTCATTCCTATCCTTGTACAATGGGAATTTGACATCCCATAAACTTGGCTGATTCCTACAAATTTTCATTAGTCTTGTTCAAAATGTTGTTTTCATCTTATCACATCGCGTGCAACGAAAACGTGCGCGAAAACAATAAATTCGATTCAAAATAATAGAAAAAAAAATGACATGTTCATCTTTTTCAATGTCATTGGAAATGAGAGTGTAAAAAAATGACATTTTTCTGAATACACTGTCATTTTTCAATGTTAAATGTATTTCAGCCTTTAGTGACTGATGTTTGTTCTATTTGTTTTTTGGTGTAATCTATTTGTTTCTGACAATTATTTTAAAAAGAGGTTCTTACAAATCTTATAACTTTCATAAAGTAGTTTCTTATTAAAGTGGAGTCAATGGTCAATTTTTCTAAGATACACCTTCATATTTTCTTATAGGTTCTCCCTGGTAAAGTGTTGCAAGCGCTTGATTACTTATATCCACCTGGATATACCAGCGAACAGAAGGTTGACCATCGGAGAAAAGTCGGCAAAAAGTTACGTGCAGTCGCCGAATCGACGTGGAGTTGGGACGGTATCTGCAATACCCTGGCTAATCTGTGAACCTGCGTCAATATTATGGTGTTTGTGAAAATCTATAAATCTATAGATTTATAGATTTATATATAATTATAGATTTACTTTATATAGAAAAGTGTTATTGGAGCAATCTTTTTATGGTGTTGGTGTTGGTGAACCCATGTGCTTGAAGATAAGCGTTATCGAAGCGATAGAATAGGCTGATAGTAAGATAAACGTTATCGAAGCGATAGAATAGGCTGATAGTAGAGATTAATGTGTTGATTATTAGCAATGGAATTTATGAATTTTTACGATATGTGAAATTTACGATATTTATGTTTTTGTAACAACTATGAAATGATATTAAATGTTTTATTTTATTACTTCATATCTCTATTGCCAAAATCTCCACCTTTCTGTTCTACGGTTGTCATGGTGAGTCACACATGATTATAATTGTCCTTCATGACTAGATAAATATCAACAAAGAAAATGAGTTCGTGGAAAAAATCCTACAATGTTGTTCGATGTCGATCGATAACACTATCGGCATGTCTATGGAGAAGAAAACCCAAACCCGAACGGGATATGTCAAAACGGAATTTAAAAGGAGAAGCGTTAAGAGAGCGTTTAAAAAGAAGAGAGGAAGACATCATTCGACAACAGGTAGCATGAAACTATAACTGTCAACATCAAATCGTTTTTCTTCGTATTTTACCGTCTCATTTCGTTTTCTATACACTGTAACAAGTTATTTCCGAGCATAATTACAATTTCTGGATTTGTTTGTAGAAACTGGTGACATCATCTTCTTTTCGTAGCCTTATAAAAATGCACTGGCGGATGTGATTGCTCGTTTTAAAGCTGAGATAGACGAAGAAGAAAGATTGAAACACGATGTTCAAGGAGAATTAGTACGGCGCGAGATAGCCGAACGTGAGCAGGACATGACGAATCGTGCATTAATCGCACAGAATAACGAAGAATTGAGAAGACAAAGGTACTTATAACAACCAAAATACTTTTCTTTTACTTTTGGTGTCAAGTTAGTTTATCGTAAATGATTTGTTAAAAGTCCGCCTTCTTCAATTTATCGTGGAACGTTTGTAGAGAAATTCAAAACTTAATTGATGAAGATGATAACAGACGTAAACTTGAAGAAAAACTTTTACGAAAACAACAAGAGAAAGAAGATATTCATAAAAGAAATACAGAGATTGTTCTCAGACTAATTGTAAGTCTGCAACAATCATTCATTCATTTATCCATTCATTCGACATGAATAATAAAACTTTTTAATCTTTCAGGAGGAAAGCAAAGATTTTGTAACGCCAGAAAATTTAAATGAAAAGATAGCACGGTGCCTTGAAAATGAAATCAACTTTAATTACGCCATCACGCCATCGGGTGGAAAGATCTATTCGACTAAACCGCCAGGAAATTTAGATGGTTGGAAAGGTCCAAGTCCATCAGCTTATTTGGTAAGTGGTTTGAAACCTGGCGGCCATCAATGGAGCGCCATCTTCAAAGACCGTGAAACTGGTTTCGAGGAGAAACACGACTGATATTTCTTTGAGTACAAATGTATATCCATTTCTAGTTTGTTCTGTAATAAATTTTGTTCTGCATTTCGTTCTAATAACTATTCTGTAATATAGTATCCTACTTTTTACGCATCATCTGAATTCATAGATAACTACTCCCTAAGCCCCCTATTTTATATTCAGTGAAGTGTCTTTTGATGTCCTTCTAGAGGTAGTGTCATTATTCGTTGCTTTGTCCCCCATTATGGAAAAGGTTTTAGTTTCGCGTAGTGAATGTATTTGTCGACTTGCTCTTTCTGTTCTGTTAAACAGTTTGTGACGTAAGACTTTCTGAAAGCGTTTTTGAAGTAGACAATAGATAAACGGGTCTAAAGCGCTCTTCGAATACGCCGCCCATTTTGAAGCGACGGTCAGAGCGACCGGTAATGTTTGTTCATCTGTTTTATCAAACAATTCTTTTATCCGTATGATGATATATGGGGCGTGACACAATATGAAGGCGGTAATCACAAACAGGATCTTGCAGGCTGTATAGACTTCTCTTTGGCGTAAACTGTCCTTCCTCCTGTTCATGTTGAACAGATTTCTTGGTAAGACCGAGTTTGATATGCGCTTACTATGTCCTCTCGCCACTCGAAAGATATAGAAATATGTCACTAAGATAAGAAACAAGGACGAAGCGAAGTTGCATAGGATGAAGAACGACATGTAAACATAGAAACCAGAGTCTCTGGAATACGAGTGCAACGTGCATGTGTAATACCGTCTGTTGAAAATATACCAAGAATTCTTTATTGGGATCAAACTAAATACCACCGCCTGAAACCATATGTACAGATTCCACTGCATGGCTTTGGTGATGGTCATCCGTGCCCTGTATTGCAATGGCTTCATCACTGCTGCCAATCGATCCAAGCTTATAATAGCTAGCGCGAGCATGGACACCAACTCCAATGTCGTCCCGATAAATGAAACCAATTGCACAGCGGTCTTTCCGACATGCCACGCACTTGAAAAAATTGCGACGAGCGACACAGGCATGACGATGAGGAGGTTGCACATGTCGATTATGATCAAGTTGACGAGAAAAATTGTTGCAGTAGTTTTGCGAAGCGAACATTCTTTGTAAAGAAGGACCAACACAATGGAATTTGATAAACTTCCAATCGCAACTATCAACAATAGAAAGCCAGCGAAAATCATTCGCTCCTGCTTAGTAAAAGGGTAGTTTCCAGACCCCTGAATGATATCTTCCATTATGAATTGGCTGTCATAAACTGTTCAGGTTTATCCAGTTTGGTGATTGATTCTGAAATGTAAAAATTAGTGTTGGAATGAAACTTTTTAATTTTTTACTACGAAACTTTTGAAAGGATAGTGATTTTTTTTTAAAATTCATAAATATTTGTCACACGCTTCTTTCATCAGTATAATTCTTATGTCATTAAACTCCATATTATAAATGCGGCGAAAATTCGACGGTATAAAGTGAAAATAAATTAAGAGCGACATGATGAACGAAGTGCAACAGACTTTGTCGAATAAAACGACAATCTTCGTTTAATAACAACTTGATAGAACTTTGTGAAAATAATGTACCAAATCACTTTGAAGATGAACTACTAAAGAACACTCCTCGATGTTCTTATGTAAAAAGGCAGAAACAAAAAAAACGTTTGGTATTTGTTGAAGCTTGCAACTTGATTAAAAGTTTTGCAGTCTACCCGTTTTTGCTTTTTTCAAACCAAGGTTAGACGTTAGTAGTGATTTTTTGCTTAATTTGTTGCTAAGTATTAATTGAAAATATACTAGTGTTGCTTATAAAAAAACATAAAATTAAAAGCTACTTGTTATGGTATATTGAATTTATTGATAGAAAATGTGTTTTAGAATAAATGTTAAAAACTTGTGGCTAAAAAGAGGTTGTTGGTATGGACGACTTTCTTGATAAACTTGTCTACGTACGAAAAGGTTTTGTTTCATTTAAATGAGATATGAATATCTCGTTAGACGACGAATTCGCACATGCACGTACATGATGTAACATTTGTATCATCATAAATTGTAGTGTCAGCATAAACCTGGTCACTAGTCTGGGTGAATTAGCTCAAAATATAGGTCAACCTAGAACTAAATTCTAGTAAAGCATATTTGGTATGGCTAAAAAGCAAATTTTATGTAGATTTACCTGTAAAAAGCCTCCCTTCATAGCTATTAAGCAATTTTTTTGGTATTAAGTTTAGTTAGGGATGATGGTATTTTGTTCAATTTTGCAATTGAAATTAAAAATCGTTATGTAATCATTCCTAACATATGCCAGCCATATATAAGTACATTCTGCGAATCATTGTTAATATCATCATAGAAATACGAAAAGATACTATTAAAGATGGCTACCAATGCCTCACTTGAAAATGCCGAGTCAGGCATCTAGCGCTTCGCTTATATATCATTGTGTTGGGAACCCTCATCACTGATAAAATATGATGACGTCATAGTTTTAATGACGTCATCATTTTAGTCAGTGTTAATTGTATCGATATGAAGGTGATCAAACAAAAAAATTATCAAATTATCAATCTCCTTTCGCTTTTTATATAAGAACCAGTAAGATCTGACGTGAGGCTGGCTGTTCTTATTTTCTGAGCCTTTTTCAGCCTGAATTGTTCTTGGGTTTAAGAACAGAGTTTCACGTTTCAGCCTTATTTTGTTCTTATCTATGAAACTTCTAGTAAAATAAAAAATCAATTTTTTAGAAACACCTTGTTTGTTCTTGTTTCCATCTTAACGATTCAAATTAATTTGTAATGCAGCTTGGTAGTGAAATGATTATGTACTAACCCAATGTGAATGTGCAAGTTTTTCAGTAGATCGCACGTCGCCCCATCATTAATATATTTTCTCACATTTATTGTAGAGGAGAAGAAAAAAAATGAAGTGAAAAAGTGAAAACAAATACTTCAAAACAATTGTAAGCGTTCACATCCTGAGCTATTTTTTATAAGAACAATTTTAAGCTGAGGCTCAAATCATTGTTCCAAAAATTAAGAACAGGTTCAGCCTGAATTTTCATATAAAGTAAGAACAATTCATGATAAGAACAACACTCATGATGTGAATTCTCTCGTTGGTAAATGGCTTAGAAGTTTCTTTTTTTCTCATCTTATCGGGTCATTACCGAACACCAATCATGCTTTTAACCAGTTGCTTTTTAAAAAAGATTTCTTTTTATTTTACTGGAAGTGCCATAAATAAGAACAAAATGAGGTTGAAATTTGAAAATGTTCATCTTAAAGCTAAGAACAAAATAAGAACACTTCAGGATGAAAAAGGCTCAATAAATAAGAACAGCCAGCCTCAGGTCCGATTTTACTGGTTCTTATAAAAAAAGTGTATAGTGGAATTGCATTTAAAATCATGCTAGCCAGACAGGTCTATGCTTGTTTTGCGAGTTTTTGTTGGTTTTGTTGGTCGAAAGCTACAAATGAAACCAGCCAGTCCGCATTAGATAAAAAAGAAACACATTTAACCTTGTCCAAACCGATAAATTAATCATGCCTGATCCTTTCTGTGGAGTTTCTCCAAGAAATAGCGAGAAATAACAAGAATACATATTTATTTTGAAAGTTACAGTTTGTATAAGCCTTCTTTTGTAAACAGTACGATACAAAAGGTTGATGAAGTTATCAATATTTCCAATATGACTCAAGTAAGTGATGTAGTCGATGATACCACGAAAGACGATGGCTGTGATAAATTGTTAAAACTTAAAAATATTCTAGATTTCTTGCAAGAAGCACTTGAACTAGAGGCACCTCAGGAGGAAGCGGATACTAAAGTATTTTTGTGTCCAGCATGCAGCCAACTCAAATGAAGCATCTGTATGCATAACTAAGGTGAATAGTGATATTTCGGTGCCTTATATTTCCAAAATCATTTCCGCAACAACCGTATTCCCGAAGTAGAACTCGCAATAAACGTCGAGTGCTTGCTATCAAAAGTATTTACTTTGAAGTCCTTCTTGCTTTCAGTGTATTGGAACTGTTGGTATGCTGCCTCCACAACTTAAAAAATGGTAATGTCAACCCTAAAGAGATGTTCTTTTGTGCTACTGCAAAATAATAGCATATGTAACAGCGATAATCAAACATTCACTCGTCAATAACCCAGACATTCCGTCATCTTACATTCATGGATGGGTTCTTAAAGACGAGAAACTTCAGATCCAGTGGATGCTGTTACCCCCGTGCCCCCACAACTGATGGGTAGGTTCTTGTATGTAAATCACATGGACTTTTCAAGCACTGTACAAACAATGATGATTCATATAGTAGTACCAGTGAATCCAGTGTTGACAACAAAGATGATGAATCGCATTTTTCTAAATCCGACTAAAAGTTTCCTTTGACTAACTTTTATGATGTCTGCTATGTCCCAAACTTTATGCTCAGACCCTTTTCTACCATTCAGTCAGACATCATATCTGGACGATCCCTTAGCAAAAATGTGATTCCGGCCGTGTACAAAGTACAAAAATGTACAAAATGATACAAAATGTACAAAATGATGACGTCTCAAGCTGTTTTTATCGCTCCTTAGCGACTGAAGTATTGATTTTAAGATATTGATGTTTTTGCATTATTTACTCAGACATAAAATATCTATCGATTGATATACTTGTTCAAAAATTTTGGCGTCATAAATGTTTTGACATATGGCGTGACGTCATCAAATTCTTAAAATCTCCCTTAAATATTTTGCTCAATAGCTATGAAGGGAGGCTTTTTACAGGTAAATTTACATAAAATTTGCTTTCTAACCATACCAAATATGCTTTACTAGGATTGAGTTCCGGTTTCAACTCTAATTCGCCTAGACTACACTTAAAAATCGGCAACCCAACACTTCTTAACCGTTCAAAGTCTAAATTTAAATCATAATTGAACGAACATAGACTACTTTGAGTTGAATGAATTTATATATTAGGTATATCCAATACGACGTATCACTTGAACTTATGATTTTGTTGTTGGTAATGTCTCCAAGCTCTCGTGCAGTTAATAATAAGATTCGCTGGCTTTTAAAACCTCTACGTATTTTTTTCATTTTTGTTATGTGAAGATTTTATATAAGTTTTTTTGTTTTGAATCAAAGTTTAAAAAGTAGTAATTCTGATGGGTTTCTCAGTTTCATTTTATTTTATTTTTTCCGAAGAGGTTTGTTTTTTGTTTCCTTTTTTCAAATTGTGATATAAAATACGTAACCCCCTCCCTCCCCCATCCACCCACCAAAAGTACTATAGTACTATAGTAATACTAACTTAATTTCAAATTGGAGGTTTGAGATGAAGTTATTATCAGAAAGGTTATGGGAAATAGGGACATATGCCAGATGGATTACGAAGTGTGATCGAGTGGGGATTAAAAAGTGCGACAGAAATGAGAAAATATGCTGATGTAAATGAACAGTTAAATAACTGAAAGCAGACGCAAAGTTTCCTCGCTGACGGAGAGAAAATGTTTCTTCGCTTACCGAGATCTTCGTTCTTGTGCGACTTTTTATAGCATTTTGCAAAGGGTCGTCAAACAGAGAGTGGTTACCGAAAAAATTTACATCCACATGAATGGCCCCTTGAAATTTACAATGCCACAGATCCAGCAGACGACACAACTTACATGATTTGAAGTGGTGAATCTTGGTGTTACAGCTAAATCAAGAAATAACAAAAATAAAATTATAGTAACCTCTCTTTTGAAATCTCATTTGGAATCAACCGATCTCCACTTCAGAGGTCACTTAACACTAGCACATGTTTTCATCTTGAAAGGAAAAAGACTCCCAAATGGAGAGTGCATTCCTTAAGCAGGTGTTCATGAACTGTTTATGTGAAAAATATAATAGTAATAAAATATGTTATCTTAGAAAATTCTCAGTCGGTCCTAGTCACAGGAAATGAAAACTTTGTTGTTTTTTTTTCAAAAGAATAATTAATTCAATAATTCAGTTTGTGCGCAGTTCTATAGTAATAGAATTACCCAAAATCCAATGTAAAAGAATAAATCACTATAAACGAATTCAAGTAATTGGTCACTAGTAGCTCGGGTGGTCTGGGCGTCGGACCAGGGATTGGTAGGGCGTATAAAATGTAAAGAAAAGGTGACTCTTCCAAAATGGCATCATAGAGTGCGAAAAACTAAAGTCATAAAATCATAAAATGTATCGCATCTGGGTATTTAATTGTTAATTGGTATTTAAAAGTTACTTACAGTTATGAGGGTGACAAATACCAAGTTACTTGCAGTTATGAGGGTGACAAATTTGCAAAAATACCTGAAATCCTACCATCCTGAGTTGTTCGTCTTTTTCTTCATTTACGAAATTTGCTATCAAATCAGGCATGGCAGGAGAAGTCAGCTACCAATAACAACAAGGCTAATTCGCCCAATTTGATAACATCGCCATTCCTAGATGTTTTCGAATCAACGTGTTAAATGGTTGCAGTACTCCATTATCCATCTGGCATGTATAGGTTCAGTTACTGACAAATGGAACTTAATTCCAATTCTCTCGACTTTCTTCAAACGTTTTGTATCTGCTTTCGTTACTGTTCGTCAAGTTTTCTTTTCACATGCGTTAGGAACGAAAACTTTCGGCGGATAAACTTTTGGACATTGCATAGCTACTGCAAATTTCTTAAAATTGTTACTAGGTTGTTACACTAGATGGTAGTATGAGGTTGTTCGCTCTATGTAATGTCTTGAATGCCTTTATAGTTAGATTTAGTTAGACAACTAAAATGTACACAAAGATTTTCGAGATAGACATTATATATATTTTCGATTAATGCTTAGCAACAAGTTAAGCAACAATACTACCAAAAAATGGTCATTTTTTAAACACCATTACTACTAATGTGTGACCTTGGTTGCTTATAAATAAAAACACGTTTCTATTGTGCTTGCTTTGGCGGCAATCAAGATGCATTCTTGAAAACGAAGTATTATGATATCAAATAAAATAGAAATTATTGCTCGCCGAAATAGAAATAAGGCCATGTAACTTGGGTAATTTTCCCTAAAATTTCTGAAAGGCGATGTTTGTGTAAGGAGGACCATTTAATCGACGACGAGTCGGATGATGACGTCAATTGCATGGACTAAAGTTGTTTATTTTCTATTGTAGCATACTTTCTGACACGATAAACTTTGTTTCAGCCTTTAAGAGGATATTTAAAGTGTGCCATCTATCAGGGCCCATATCAACCGAAAGCATAATTTTACAAAAGTCCTTAAATTCCTTAAAATTTTTTGTGGTACCATTACATTTTTTAGACAAAATTGACGAAAATCGTTGTCAGACATTGTTTTCAGGTTTATTTATGACATGAAATATGAACATGAAAATGAGATTTTTAATTTGACGAGGGGATTTTCTTAAAAAATTAGGGAATTTAGTTAATAAAGCAAATTGATGAAAAAAGATTTTCCACTGTAAGTACTGAAGGGCAAATGAGACATAACCCACTTTTACAAAAATAAACAATATCTTTCAGAATAAGAAGACTTTCTAAAATTAAATATATACTTAGTCATTCAGTTGTAAAAAATTTTCTTAATTTTAAGAGTGATGACATACGTCAATCAAAATTGTGTGTATCATCAATCCATCACATATATACAATTAAATCCATTATTATATTGATAAATTGCCATAAATTATCGCTCCATTGCAGAGCATATTTTCCCTCTTTTTTTTATACTGGACTTTAACGTAGAGAGAAAGATGGTCGTAGCTTCGACTGACCTTGAAACCGATTGGTTGTGAGTAATTAGATATTTTTAGGGCCGTTCTTAATGTTGCGGGTTAAAGCGCATGTCAACGTAAAGAAAACGTCAATAAGGTAATGAATATATAAAAGCAGGAAGTAGGGCCTCTAACATCTGCTAAGAGAACCTTTTTCCATTTATGATTTTGAAAATCTATGTTAAGATTTTATGGAAAGACACATTAATTTTTCTAAATTTTTATTAATAGAAAGGTTATCGAATCGTGGGGCGTAAATTCTAAGTTATCTTCATTTTACTCAATACTACGCTTATGTCTCTACCTTATATGTCCTATATGAAAGTAAAGAGAAATTCAAGGTAGAAAGCCACCCTCATTTAAATACCGCCCGCATTAACACCCCATTCTTATTTCTCTTAAATGGTTCTCTTAAATCTTAAAAACTTAAAAATTTTATCAATAATAGAAATATCTAACAGAAACCTTCATCAGCTTTGAAACTTTCATTGCGTTCTGAACTATTAAGTCAGTCTAACTCTTCATACTACATATCCCAAGTTGTTGAATAAAAACACGTAAAATGCTTTGAACAACAAGGAGGAACAACGTGACTCTTATCTTGCTTTCCCAGATAAAATATAAAAGGTTTTTACTATAATAAACTCAAGTGAAGAGAAGAAAACAAAGTAGTTGCATCCACAAAATTGAAAGGAAAGATGACATTACAAGGAAAAAGTGATTGAAGTTACCACATGCACGAAGCTGATCTCAACATGGTGGGAGGTGATATCGCATTGTCAGTGAAAAAGGCCCTGACCAACTCATTCACCTGGACACGATATGAATATCGAAATAGATCGACAATATCCTTTTGAATAGCGTTTCTTATCCATTGTTTATGGCGGCGGATAATGCTGTGTAATTTACCGACTAGCTGAATGTCATTCGGATCAGCTCTGGTGTAAAACATATAGAACACACCCTCTTCATAAAATTCTTCTCCTTGATGAGATGTATTGCTATCATCAGAGTCGGTCGTCTTCCAGGTCTTAGGAGCTTTCCCTTCACCTGTAATAAAAACATGCCGAAAATGAGTGGCGAAAGAAATTAAACAAAGGACAGTTTTCATTTTCACTTACTCGGATGATCTTTCGGATTGCCCGTTCTCTTAGCCGGTTTATTCGGAAGTTTTGTAACCACGCTAGCGATACGCACAATGTTTTTCTGCAGAAAGTGTTTGGCTGTGAAAAAAAAGACAATCTCACATGATGACAAGTATATGCAGAACGAAGAAGAATCTTTAAATATTTCCACTGAACCTCACCTATACAGATTGCTTTGGAGTCATTCACCAGACACTGATTGTATTTTAACAGTGTCGTCAATCTGTTCAACCAACTGATGTTTGCAAGCAGCACTTCTATAAATTTCTTCCCCGTAAAAGTCGGCTTGCCGTTCGTTTGACAGCGCAACTCATACTTCAACAAATGAACAAGTTCTTCAAAGGTCAGTTCAGTCTGTGAAGATTGACAAATTCGAAAAACCTACAAGACGAAGGTTTTAACACGTCACATCAACTGTTTTCGACGTAGCCATGGAAACCAGGTCAACTTACTGTTTCTGTTTTTGTTTGGTCGTAAATAAAGCGCAATTTCTGCAAAGGGAAGGTGAATAATTCCAATCGGAACAAAACCGGCTTCTAAAATGACAAGCAGTGAATAGTTTTGGTAGAAGTGAGATTTGCATAAATGAGAAGCTTGGTATCGATGTTGAGTTGGACAGTAATGAGCTTGATAGGAAAAAACTTGGCACGAAACAAAGTTTCTTACCATGAGGTGATAAAACTCATTTTCCATAGACCGATCAATCAAGACGTAATTTCTTGTATACTAAACAAACGCAGTCGATTAGGAAACAATTCCCAAAGTTCATCCTGATCAACTAAACTCCTTACAAGAACTCACCACAAATAATTCTAATAATCTTTTAGCCTTGCTCCGTGGGTCATCTTTTCCAGTCTGCAGACGATCGAGTACGCTATGATATTTCTACAAGTTTAAAACATTAGAAATTAAGATCTGCAAGTGGCTGTTGAAAGATCACATGAATGTTTGGCGATTTGAAATGTTTTGCCGATCGTATGGAGAGGAAAAACGTACCAAATTGATACACTCCCAAATTTCAATAGCGAAAAATTTGATACAATCTTCATAGAGCACATGTTGAAAAAACTTCATTTGCATCACTAAGAAATGTTTACACGAAGCCATCTGTTCATGCACGGATAAGCCTCCCAAGCGAAGCGGAAATAATGCACAGAACATTTTATCAAAAATATCCATCACCTAAAATATCGAATCAACACTGACGGGGGAGTTCAAAATCAAAACAGAAAAAACTCTTGGATTTCGTAGAGGAGACTAAAATATATAAATATTCTTTTTCGTGTAAAGAAAATAATCAACATGTTGGAACTAGTGAACTAGTGGCGTCGCATGATGACATCAAAGGGCGGATGATGGGCGCCGACTTACACGACAAGCAAGCAGCTTGATCTGCAACTTTACAACATTTTTCAAGTGTGTTTCAGCAGGTTTCAAGTACCATAGAAGCAAGTCTTTGGTTGACAGGTCTGAACAAAACATTTCAGATCAGGGCGTAATTTCAGAAACAACAGTAAACAAAGTGGGCGTAGGAAACAAACCATTGCAATCAATATTCTTAGGGAAAATTATCAAAGAATGTTCATATTTTGTCGTCGTAATGGTCAATTATGTTTAAGCCTAGTTCAGAACTGGCAATTACGACGATTAAAAAAATTTAATCATCGTAATCGCCAATCGCCAATGTGAGTTTTGAAATTAATATTTTGAAATAGTCGAGAGTGTTCACACCTGGCGATTGGCGATTGCGTCGCACTCTTCGGAAAATTTAATTTTTCAGTTTTAAAGCTTCCACAACACACACTGAATCACGCCCTATACAATTACGAAGAGCCACCGATATGTTGAAACTGTACTAGAGTGATTTCATGTTTACCGCTGGGTCCAGGACTTGGATCAGAAGACGACGATTGGCGAGAAGCGAGTAGATCATGTAGTAAACTGTCTAAATTTACTCGCAGAGACTTCGCAGCTTTCCTTTGTAGGCTTGGCAACAACTTCAACAACATATAGATGTTGTTGATACGTAAACACATCTAAAAGTAGTGTAGTCTATTAAATAGTGGTCACACCTACTAAACTTTCAGTGGTGGGACCGTTACGTGTTATACCTCTTTTGTGATTAATTCCCAGCAGCCCATGGATTCCTTCATAACCTTTTTCAATAGGATACATGGCTCACGAAATAGGTTATCTTCCAGTACTAAAGTAGAAATCCAATATCAGTCAAGGTAATCATATAAGTAAATAAGGATTTTTTTCTAGTATATCAAAATAGATGCACTCAGTTTTCATTTCGAAATGTATATAACAAATTTGTTTGTATTACATCAGCTCAAATATAGTATAAATAATTAAATAACTTTAAACAATAGAAAACGTAACATACATTATGGCTGAAATGTACAATGAAATTAATTGTACAGCTAAGCTTATCAGTGAGGAGTGAAATATACAGCCTAAAATTCCACTGTTTTAAAGTGCATCAGATTGGGTATTATGATGGCAGCGAGACTGAAGGACTTGAACACGAGTCATGAACAGGTTGTACTCGAAGGTAAAAGCACTTTGCCATCACTGAAGGCCTTTCTAGTAAGTAATAAATTATGTGGAAGTCAAATAAAATGTCTTACCATCTGCTTTGCAAATAAAAGAACATGTCCGTTGTTTTGGCATGACACCAAGAGTAACGCAATGCCTGCAACCAACCAGGATCGCTTCCCGATTGTCTTTCAACAGCTGCAGCACCTAAGTACAAAAGCCAACTACAAGTATTGTAATATGCACAAGGAGATAAGCATATGTGCGATTTAGTTACACAATTATCGATCTTGACGTTATCAAGAAAGAAAGGATTTTTCGCTTGTTCAGTTTCAAGCCAATTACCAAAAAGAATCAACTTTTCGAGGAGCGTTTTATCAAGAACATTATCTTCGAACAAAAATGGAAGTACCTTTATATCTTCCTCATTGAATCTCTTGCATTCTTCAAACATTTTTGAACCACAAATATCCAAAGACAACAATGTCAGACTATACATTATAACAAGTTCTTTTATACTCTGAAATGCAGAAGTGACACTTATGCAACCTAATTACCAATAACAAAATGGTAGCACAATTGTGAATACTGACCACTAAGACGTTACACATACTGTCAACTCTTAGATTATAGTATCTGCCTTCTTCACCATCGTGTAACCGATCAGATGGCACAATAAGACTACAAACAGCTTTCGAAAACGAGATTAATCTGTTACAGACTATGAGCAGGTCAGTCAGACAACTTGTTGTCATGACAAATCCATTAGTAGCCAATGGAAACTCAATTTCAGTGTTTTGGTCTTTTTTACGAACTCCGTGTTGATTTCTATCATCAAATGAATGTTTTCTTTCATGCAGAGGATTTACATTTACATTTTTCTTTGCTTGGCTTTCTCCAAATTCTGAAGAACTTTCAATAGAACTGGTAGATAAAGGTTGTGATGCTGGTCGGTCAGATGGTTTATGCAATATCAAATCAAGATTTGTATTGAATGATAGTTCTGATGTTATATCATCTCCATGATATCTTAACAATTTTTCAGATTTTCCTTGTCGTTGAGGACTGCTACAACGTTGTTCACCATAGTCAACACTATCACGTTTTTCGTGTTTTAAAGAATCAACAGCACTCGCAAGGACATCGTTAACAAATTCATCTACTAAACGATCTTCAGTCTGACAACTATCTTCAGATTGGATGTTTGCTGCGTCTATTTCATCAATTTCTTCTGGTTCAGTTTTTTCACTCATCTGTTCACAGGTACTAGATTCAGACGTTTTTTCATCTAACGCTGATCCAAGTGGTTGGGGTAGCTGGAACCTACCATTTAAATTTCCTTCCACATTTATGAGAGAACCTTTACGTAGACTGCTACGAATAGATTTCACCAGCACAAAAGCGTGACTACCTTTCCTGTCAGATAAGGAGCTTGACACTTGACATGCTGGTGATGGGTTTTCGTATTGAGATGGTGCAGAGGATAATTGGGATGTTTTCGACAAATCTAATATTTCGTAAGGATCATTCATAACATAACTTGGTATTCGCTGCAAAAAATGTTCAGTAATCGCTCTCAGTGCAACAGTGAGTACAATTTTATAATAAGTACGCCATTTCTGTTTTCTATGGAGAAAATTAAAAGATGATCAAAACTATCTAACATCGAATGGCATTTGTATAAAATCTATTGTTGCTTTTGGCAAAGAACCAACAAACTAAAAGAGTTAAAACACACCCTGTGGGAATATAATTTCTCCAATCTCGATCCAATTTATCCAAACGAAAAGACAAGCCAATCATTTTGAAATCAACTATTGAGGTACTGATAGTTTTTGTGTTTGCAAAGCAAAGGATTTTCACATCTGCTGTCAAATGCTCATAATATTCTTCAGCAACAAATGTTTGAATGTCTGGACAACTGCAAGCAAAATTCAAAATACATGTCATCACAGAGAAGCTTAAAATCATTTTGTTCATTATGCATAACAGCACAGTTTAAAAAACACCATACATTTAATTTAAAGCTAACATAAGATTTCTGGACTACATCTACTGGTAACAGATAAAAAGTTATGACGTTTTTGTTGTATGTATGAAATCAGGGAAAAGAGTAACTCACTGGTCAATCAGAAATTTACATTCTGAACATAAGTCTTCAAATGATGTCATACATGCTCGAATATCTTGCAAAACATGCCATATGATATCAACAGTAAGGTCACTCTGATACCGATTTTGACTATCAATACAATTCATATCAGCTTTTTCCTTCAATAGCTTATAATTTTCAATAACTGCAAGCTATGGAAAAAGAAAAGAATCGCCTGTTGAAAAGTTGTCTATAGAATTGATTGGTTAGGATATGTATATAATAATGTTACCTTCAAATATTTTGGGAGCAGAGTTTCAATGGTAGGCTTCTCATCCAGATCAGGATGCCAGCATTCTAAATCATCTTTAGCTTTTGCAACGCTTGATAACAGTAAGAGTAACATTTGTACACCTTCTGTTGAGATGTTATGAGGGTACAATGTGAATATTTTGATCAAGCCATATTCAATCTTGTAATGTAATGTTTCTAGGCAACAGTGAATCATTTGTTTCTAAAAATAATTACACCTTCCAGTTTTAGCCTGAAAATGCAAGTACCATCTGTAAACATATCAGAAATTAGATGTGCTATCACGCAATAAAGCAATTGATAGCTACCTCTTTATTAACGAGAAATCTTAAGTTTTCCTCTTCTTCAATTTCTTCAATGGTTTGGTCCAATGTTAAGAGCAGACATCGCAAATACCAATCAGTGTAGTCGAGATTGCTAAAGAATTCAAACATGATCTGATGAACATTTTAAGAATTTCCTTTTTGTTCCTGATTAATTTTGTGCTTAAATTTCAGAGCATTATGACTTTGATATGTTTATAGATGTTGACAACCATGTAACAGTTCCCCTAGCTGTACTAGCTTTAACCCTTGCACAGCCAATAAAGCTTTCCTGAATGTTATTTTGAAATGTTGCTATTTTGCCAAATTATCATACCCTACCTCAAATTGATGAAAATTACTGTCAGCAATTATTATCAACTATCATTCAATTATTATCAACTAATGTATACATATATTGCAAATCACGAGGTGTTTGGAATGCAAAGCTTGTTGACTGGACAAAAAATAGCCTCTCGTGCATGCGTCTTTAAATCACAGACTAATAATATTAATCATATTAAGACAAAAGCTAAATGTCTTAGTCTGTGCTTTAAAGACTATATTATAGCATAGCAGCTGGCATTTTAGTAGGGCATTAGATACACTATGCAATCTAGGCTAGTTTAAATACACTCATGGGAAATGGAAAAAAGTTTTATGAAAACAAAACTTATGGCTTTTTTTACAGTATTTTTGAAAATTTCACAAAAGAAGACAGGAAACAAAAAGACTTTTAATAAAGAGTTTAGTCTTATTATGAATTTTCAACAGAACTCAACCAAAAAAGCTGACGATGATGGATTATAATATATGATGGATCCTACCCTCAACACAACACAAACTGACCACAACCAACTACACTAGTTACCTACAATATGAAATTTATTTCTAAAATGAATTCCATTTTTGAAATCACAAACCTTAATATTCAAGATGGCTATACGATGATTTGACGATGGTTGTTTACTGTCTTTTTTCAAAGTTCACAGCCAAGTTTTTAAAGAAGTTGTGTTGTGAGCCACAACGCATCAGCTTGTTCCTATCAACAATCATCTTGAACATCGTCTCCTACATGCTGATTAATTCGTAACTGTATCTAACTGATACACAGATTGTCATTGACAGCAGGGAAATGGGAAAAACAACATGAACAAACTCGTTGAAATCTTTGTTCGGCGGAGGGGCCACACCATCGGCATCCACACCAACGTTGTTAAAATGTACAACTCAATTCAGCTTGATGAATCACATTGGTGCCTTCAAAGATATCTGTGGGAGGAAATGCTTGACCCTGACAAACCACCAGAAGAGAAGGTGATCAAAAAGCTAATCTATGGTGTGAAGCCAAGTGGGAACCAAACGGAGAGAGCCCTACAAGAGACCGCCAGACTCTTCAAAGATCAGTACTCCCAAGTCTTCACCATTGTAACAGAGGACGTATTCGTGGATGATTGCATGACAGGTGGGAAAACCCCATCAGAAGCTTCAGTTATCGCAGATGAACTCGAGCTTGTTCTCAACCATGGGGGATTTACGCTCAAGGGATTCACCTTTTCGTTTCAAGATCCTCAAGAGTCACTTTCAACTGATGGAGTATCTGTCTCAGTTGCTGGACTGGATGGTATTCAAAGAAAGATCAAAGCAGTCTCACAGTTCCGAATCTCAACTTTGCGAAAATGTTTCGAGGAAAGAAGCCCACTCAAGTCAAAGAGGTACCCAAGAAGCTAACTCGACGACACTGTCTCAAAGGTGTCGGAAGTCTTCAATATATCTGGTTTGTGACTCTGATCGTCGCAACAATGAGGATGGATCTGCACGATTTGGTGAGAAGAAAACTGAACTGGGATGATGTGTTACCCGATGAGCTTCGCAACATCTGATTATCACACTTCCAGATGCTACAAGAAATCAACTCAATTTGTTTCAATCGGGCTGTCATACCTATGGATGCTGTGAAACTGGACGTCTCCACATTTGACTTTGGTGATGCGAGTAAAGATTTGATCTGCTCAGCCATCTACGCAAGATTCCAACGAAAAGTGGGTGATCATTCTTGCCAGTTGATATTCGCACGATCAAAACTCACCCCAGATGATTTCACCCAACCGAGAGCTGAGCCCTATACGGCATTAATCAACACACACACTGGAGAAGTTGTCCGCAAAGCATTCCATCGAACACATACAGACAAGGTCAAGTTTACAGATTCTCAAATCGCTCTATATTGGATATCAAATCCAAACTTGCAACTCAAGCAATGGGTGCGCAACCGAGATGCTGAAATACAACGCCTCACTTCACCTTCACAATGGAAGTACATAAAGTCCGAAGACATGATCACCGATCTAGGCACCTGTAGATGTATGTCACCCGAAGACGTCAATCAGTCATCTCCATGGATCAATGGTCATCCCTGGATGTCAAAGGACAAGTCAACCTTCCCTGCAATGACTGTAGAAGAAATCATCCTCACCAACAATGAAATAAATGAAGCCAACAAGGAATGCAAGCCTGTCAACCAAGTAAACGTTCACTTCACCAACCAAACTATTGATGAGAAGTTTCTGGCAGAAGTCAAGAAGAGGTATCAATTCTCTAACTATCTTGTCGATCCAAATCGTCACCGGTTCTTGAAAGTCGTACGAATCATCGTGATCATCCAATGATTCATCAACAATTGTCGATCTAAGGTGAAAACTCAAAAACCTGTTGCTCGAAAATCAATCATCTTTACCGAAGAGGAAATCAAGAATGCTGAAAGCTACTTCTTCGCGAAAGCTACTCAAGAAATAAAGCACTTCACCAAGTCTACCAAGTTTGGAAAGATCTCAATGGAAAAAGATGGCATACTTCACTACATCAGACGTATCCTAGCGACAGATGCTATCACTGTCCTTGGCAACATGACTGATGCAATGAAGGATCTACATTCGACTACCTTCTGTGTACCGCTGGTGGATAAATATTCTCCACTTGCTGTCAGCCTCATCAATGAAGTACATTGGAATGATCCTTTGGCTATGCACTCTGGAAACGAAACAACATGGAGACACGTACTGAAGATTGCCTTCATAATCAAAGGCAAGTCATTGATCAAGATGATTCGCAAGTCATGTCAACGCTGTCGCTTTATCCAAAAAAAGACCATAGATGTGGAGATGGGTCCTCTTTCAAAAGACAACCTTTTGATTGTGCCCGCTTTCTATGTTTCACAAGCTGATCTAGCAGGTCCCTTCCTGTCATACTCTCAACATCATCAATGCACAACAGTGAAGATATGGCTATTGGTATTCTACTGCGCAACCACAACCTCCATCAATATCAAGGTGATGGATGATTATAGTACGACTGCCTTCATTCAAGCTTTCATGCACTTTTCTTGTCAAATTGGCTATCCTCAGAAGCTACTCATCGATGAGGGTGGACAACTCGTAAAGGGCTGCGAAATGATGCGATTCGACATTCAAGACGTGAAGCTTCAACTGCACCAGAAGATGAAGGTAGAGTTCGACACATCCTGTCCTGTAGGAGGCCACAATATGCACGGTCAAGTGGAAAGGAAAATACGTGAGATATGAAAATCATTGGAAAAGAGCATGCACAATCAACGTCTTTGTATCAATCAATGGGAAACGATGGCTGCTATCGTCACCAACTCAATCAACAACATGCCACTTGCTGTACGAAGCATCAATTCCGATATTGAAATGGCAGATCTCATCACTCCTAACCGACTTTTGTTGGGTCGTAACAATGATCGCAGCCCAACTAGTATTCTCACTGTCAAAAACAATTATGATAAACTGACTCGAGACAACAAACGCATACTTGATGCATGGTTCGATTGCTGGCTCACAACACATGTACCAAAGCTGATCGCTCAACCAGAGTGGTTCTTGTCAGATGCTGATCTCAAGGTTGGAGATGTTGTATTATTTCGAAAGCAAGATTCGTCTATTTGCTCTACATATCAATATGGTATTGTCTCCAAGATTGAAAATGGTCGTGAGAACCGTGTACGAAGAGCCACAATTCGATACCGTAATGCAAGTGAAAGTTGTTTAAGAGACACTGTACGGTCAGTGCGCTCATTGATTGTTATTCATCATGTTGATGAATTGAATTTGTCAAAGGAACTTTTTGATATTGCTTAACTACTTTTCGTGGGGGAGTGTTAGGGCTCTACGTTAGGGCTCTATGCTCTAAGTTTTGTTTTTATAAAATAAACACAAATACCAATATATAAATATTTGTTATCTCCTGTATATATGTAATTTGGTCTCCATTATTCATAATTATTATCTCCATTATTTATAATTTATCTCCATTATTTATAATTTATGATCTCCATTATTTGTAATATCATTATCTCTCTAACTGAAACCAATGTGCTATATCGATATATACATTAATTAATGATAACCGCACATAATGTACCTTTCCAATTGCAGCGCAAAGTTATCGGATCGAGTGGGACTCGAACCCACGACCTCTCGCTTGCCGGGCGATTGCTCTAACCACTAAGCTACCGACCCCTTGTGATCACACTAGTTCGTAGCAGACGAGGGGAGCGGAACCGCTCAATTGAACCTGAATGCCTACGAATCAGTGGAATCTCATTGGATAGATGCTCAGAGGTGATTCAAGTTCCAACCAACTCGTTAACTTTGATGCAACTAGGAAGGTGTAGTACATTGGGGAGAGGCATTCGCCCAACAGAGCCCCGGTTTCGGACATAGTCCATCTTCAGTCAGTTAACTGAAACCAATGTGCTATATCGATATATTAATTAATGATATCCGCACATAATGTACCTTTCCAATTGCAGCGCAAAGTTATCGGATCGAGTGGGACTCGAACCCACGACCTCTCGCTTGCCGGGCGATTGCTCTAACCACTAAGCTACCGACCCCTTGCGATCACACTAGTTCGTAGCAGACATTATCTCTCTAATATTACACTTTATAAGTGCACTCACTTCAGTTTTCATCCAGTTCTCAATCAAACCTCAAACAGGCAGGTCACAACAGCAAATCTGTAGACTTCATTTCAATCAAGTCTACACATCCACCTGGCAAGCTGGTAGGTTTGTTCACCCTTTTTCTGGCAGCCATTTTGTTTTTGGGTGTGGCTTTTTCTCAGCTTTGTTTTTGTTTTTTTTTATTGAGGCACTTACTTAGTATCCTACACTTAGTCAATTATTTATTATTTATTTTGTTTGTATTTTATTTATTCAGTTTGAACCTCATACAAAAATTCCACTTACTTTATTAATGAAGATAAAATTGCTAATTTCCTGTATGTGTTACCAACACCAAATCTTAAGCAAAACTCTTTCAGTAATTTTTCAGAAGCTGTCGTCAGGACAGATTTCATGCTCTGGTATCTTCGAGAGTTTTTCACAACTTCTTGTTTTTCTTCCAAATCTAATCTACAAAATTAAAAGAGGATCCATTAGCAAAGAAATGAAAGAATTGTAGTGGTGTGTTCTGTCTTCACATACCTTAAAAATTTTTCAACTATCAGGAGAAGTGATTCATGTGCATTAAATGAACTAAGTTTATAAGACTTAATGTCGGTGTTTTTATGACACCATTTATTCATAAGCTTTTGAAGAAACACAATCTGTTTTTCTCGCCAATCTTCATACCAGTCAGGATCACCAAATTCATCTTTACAATAAAATGTACATTCATTTGCTTGAAGTCTATGAAGTTGATCTGAGAGGTCTACAGCTAATGCCTAAAATAGTTGAAGAAGTGAAAAGTACATAATTTCAAAATAACCTGGCCTAAAATAACCATTTGCATTTGAAAGAATAAACTATAAGTTTGAATTGAGCAAAAAACTCCCAAAAAGTAATTCAAAATTAAGTACAACATTTCACTACTTCTTCATTTACTGTCTCTTACAAAGGATCAATTAGTACAAAATACTGGTATATACCCTTGCTGTGTCTCGGTTAGGTAAAGATCTTCGTAATTCATCTTTTAATTTATTGTGATAGGCTAGATTGATTTTAAATGCACGCATCACTCTTGTAAACAACATTTCCGGGTCAATTGAAGTTGCATCAATAAACGATTCAGATCTTCCACTTTCTGAAGGAACATACTTTTTTCTATAACCAGTGAAAGTACAAATCAGCTACTGCAGAGCTGTTGCTTACTTAGGGGTTATGTAACAAGATCTTTTAACCTCATTCTTCAGCATTATGTGGAAGAAAAATTTGAAATCAAAATAATTTACGCATATGCTGGAGTAACAGTCGATGGTTCTTCAAGTGGGGTTGACAACACAGGCTGATACGCACAAAGAAGTATTTGTTTATAAACATTCTCTTCCTAAAAAGTAACATCACATATTGTATCATACATCACAAAACATGAATAAATAAAAAAGAAGTTAATTTCTTACTTGAGTGCTCAACTTGTGCACAAATATAACTTTATTTCTTTGTGGTTTTCCATTTGAGCTTCTTCCTATAAAAGCCATCAAGATCACCATAACTATGAGTTAACAAGACAATAATAGCTTATATTTATTACCTTTTCTTGATCCATCATGCTTTGCATTTTCATTCTAAAAAATCGAAGAGGCTATACTGGAACTTCAGGATTAATGGAATTCCAGCGTCCAAAATGATATTTCAAAGGGATGGCAGAACTCACAGTTTTTTGAAATTGTGTTTTCCTGGGCAAATATCACAATTTAAAAACCATCACATTATGCAACACATGATCATGAAGTAATAAGATAGTATTTTGTTGATGTTTATTACTTTTGAATAAGTAAATGCTTTTAGTAGATCATATATGCACTCCATAAATTAAATGTAACATCTTAAAAATGAAATAACTCAGATACCAGAGAGAACTCATATACTGAAAAGAGACTTGTTAAACAACTTTTTGAACTATATACAAATATCATTGTAAATATCATTTTGGATGTAGGAATCCCTTTGAAAGATTATCTTGATACCTTTTAGAACACTGGATAGGCATATCAATTTTAATTTTTGATGCATATAAACCAAGGAGATGATTAACAACAAAATGAATGTTTAAGATTTGAGGTGAGCTCTAAAATGACAACTCTGATCTTTTCGTGTACAGGTTACATAGAGAAGAAATTACTCATTAATTGTCTTACTCAGTCAATAACATTGTTGCAAATTAAAACTTATCAATTTCTCTACATAAAAATATTTGTGTAGGTGTGTAGATGTGGGAGCATCCTTTGATACTTTCAATTATAAATCATTCATGTGAAAAAAGTAAATTATCCATAAAGCCTATCCTTCAATTTGTGCTACTTTCTATGAACACTAAAACAGTACAAAATTTTCAATAAAAAATACCATTAAGGATTTTCGTTTTTAAGGGCACATTCCTAATAATAAAAGGCACAGCTGCTTTCATGAATAATACAATTTTGAATGGCTCTTTAATTATCCACACCAAATTTTAAACTTCAGTGGATGTTCATAATGCTTGATTTAGAAAAATACTACAAGTGCCTCTTGACAAATGATGACATCAGAAAAAGTGGGATCAGGAACACACACAAAAAAAATAAATATAAAAAGACTGTTGATAAATCCAAGGTACCTTAACACATTTTAACGGATGAGGTAGTTTCATGCAGTCATCAACAGTTCTTGCATTCACACAACATCGTCGTGGGCTATAAGTTGAGTGAAAAAAAAACAAGTTGGGAATGAAAAATTTTATTTTTGAAAAAAAAATATAGTGTTTAAAGAATGAGGTATCAATGAATATGAGTCATTATTTCAGCATGAAAGCTTGTACACTGGGGAATGAACAAGAATTATGAAAGCTGTTCCAAACAAGAGATAAATCTAACTTACTCTAATTTGACAAAGTACTGTTGTATTTCATTGCTGGTACTAGCATGTCTAAAATAATCAAACATTACATATAAAAATTTTGCTGCTGCACCTACAATATCATGTATGAAATCAACAATTTTATACCTAAGGTATGCTTGCCCGATCCCATGGTCAATATCATTTTCAAGAATAGGTACTGGAGATGAAATTACAATTTGTCCAGTTTCATGCAAAGATTGATGGGGAAAAGGTGATGAAACAATTCTGAAAATATATATATTCAATAATTTTATTCTATCATTATATACAATCATAAGCCATCAATTGAAAGTTGATGAACATAAATCTATTTTTTGAAGTCTTCATAATAATTTCTTATTTATCGGGAATCCATAAGTTGTTACCTATCCCATAATGCACATTCTGAATCAAAGAATAAATCAATTATTCTAGGGATCGAAATAAAGAGCAATGGTTCAGTCATTAACTGGGGATGTACAGTTTTTTGTCCATTCTTCTGAATAAACGCAAGTTGTTTGGTAAATTCAATTGAGACTCTGTGTCTTTTGATCTCGTCGCCATCATCTTGATAACACGTTTGTTCATCAAGGCCAAATTCCGATGGTTCATGAGAGCACATTGCAGGCATAGTTTGGTTTAATAGACAATGCTTGAATATTCCTTTCTAATATGAAAAGGGGAAAACAAACACAATGAACAACAAGATTGACAAAATGATTATAAAAATATTTAATACAAAATAACATTGCTTGGGACTATACGGAAAAATAAGCTAGCTACCTCTTTTTATTAGACGGAATTCACGTTGAATCTGTTAAATTTATTACAGACATTGATTATTTTCAAGAACAATTTGTGTGAAAACGTATATATAACATGCTTCCAATAAAGCCACCCCTAGTCATCTCAGAAAAGCAGCTACATACTGTTGGTATCTAGATATCAACAAAGCATATTCAAAAGCATATTTTAAACTATTTTTGCATACATACAAAAGTTTATGTTTATGCAATTAACTTGCTTATTAAACACAAAACAATAACGAGTTTAGTTTTTGAAACCGAAACCATGTCTCGTGATCTGTGGGGTTTCCATTCCATTATTCACAATACGATAACGCTTCATCTACACCGTGTAAAATCTGAAATTAAAATTTTGTGCAAAACAAAAAAACCGTGTTTTTTATTGTGCTTTATATTTTCATGTGTTGTGATAGCTGCTGAAACGGTTACAGGAAAGCCTCTGAAGACAAATAAATATTTTCATTCTTTTTCGTTTATTATTAGAATGCGTTCACACAGTATAATTTTGTGACTTAGTTCACATGAATACTGATTATTGAGGTTCTAAAGGCCTGGTTTTCACTGATAATCCTACTGCGTGAAAAGCAAATCCACCCTTGTTTTTCTCTTCGACAACAGTGTGTATCAAAATGTCTTATCCACCAACTTTCAACTTTCATTACATGTCTGATAAAATATTGTGAAATTTATATCACAAGAAAGAGCTTTTCATGCCGTATCCATTAATATAAAATGTTCGCCAAAATATTTGTGCTTCGAAAAGATATTGAAGAAAAACTCAACGATTTGGTTCATTAAATTCTTAAAAGTCAATTAACTCAATTTACAATTAAGGCCATTTGTAAACACAATTAAAAAAATTAAAAATCATCACACAGTAAAAACATTTTATTTGCAATTTTTTAGATTAACTGTTATGGGAAATTAATACCTTAAGGGAATTAAATTTCGCGGGAATTAATTTTCGCGAATTTTCGGATTTCCATTGTTCTAGAACAATAGTCTTTTGTTATAAAACAATAGGACTCGCGAAATTCGCGAAAATTAATTCCCGCGAAATTTAATTCCCTTATACGCAAAGCTGTACTAAAACTTTCTAAAGGTTTCATCAGCAGAACAAAAGATAACTACAGCATTAAAAAGTCATTAGCATTGTCAGTTAATTGACTTTTAAGAATTTAATGAACCAAAACGTTGTTTTATGCCATAATGGAAGAAAAATACTAAACGAATATTACTAAATAATAAAGGTATGTGATTAGTATTACAATAGTATGTACATGGAAACGAGGTGAAACTTGAGAACTGAGCATTGACATAGTATTAAGACAGAAAAATCCACTGGCAAAGTATATTGTGTAAATGTTTAGATAACATACCTGTATTTTCACGATGAATTTTATTTTTGTGACAGCGATATCAAAAGTTTACACATGATACGTGGGCGACAACAAAAAGAGATTATGAGCGACTTAATCGTCCCCAGATGAATAAGCAGGGGAAAAAATTGAAAAAAAGAGATACAACGTGATGCTCATCACCACCTGTTCAATCAAGTTTTTTTTCAAGGTTGGGATAAACTACATGGAACTTTGACTGCATGAAAATATTTCGGATCAAGAGGTGAATTTAAAATGAGGAAATTTATATTTTTGTTACAAAATGATGTCATCTGATAATTTCTCTTACAATGGAGCATCTATATAGATACATAACATCTATGCTATTCCTCTCCTTCCATTCTAGCCTCGTTTGAAGATTCGGTTTCTTTAGGGACCGTTGGTGAGGATCCGTCATCAGAATCACCAAGGGAAACGTTGCGTCCCTTACCAACATCAATTTCTCCAACCGTACTCAAATCATCGGCTAACTGGTCCTTATCAGATGGTATATCGGCAGACGCCTTTGTTTCGCCTGTCAAAAGTGCCAGCATTGCGTTAGCAGCAATACTCGTTGTAGAATCTACGTTTGAACCTTCTAACGATTTTTCATTTGCTTGAAATTCTGAAACATTAGAAACTTGTTGATCGTTTTTAATCAAATTGGCAGCCTCGACTAGACTATCTAACTTCACCGTAGGCGACATTTGCAGAGAATCAGGTTTCTTTTCAGGGAAAGATTCGTCTTTGCTCAACGATGGAGTGCGACGACGTTTACGAGTAGGTGTCATTTTCTTGTCATGCTCATCAGAATACGGGTGCCTATTCTTCAACACCCGCCCACTTCGGGTTACATAGGGCAACGGTGTCGGGCTTTTTGATCTATTTGTCTCTTCTTCTAAAACTTTTGGTTGTGTTGCTTCATTCATGGGCGTGGATGGCTTGGTTTCGCGCGACGACTGACTCGATGCTGGTGCAGAAATAACGCGGTCTGTTTTCAAAGGTGACTTCAGTGGGGACTTCGCATCCCCTTTGTTTAACGAAGTTACATCCCCTTTGTTTAACGAAGACATCCTCACAAAATCACTTTTAGTCACAGTTACTGGAAAGAGTGTTTTTGTAGATTCTGAACTAGTTTTCGGAGAGCAAATCAATACAGATTTCGGTAGTGAAGACACAGGGGTATATTTTGAATCACCCTTGGCAACAACAGAGACAAACGGCGTTTTTATGGTTGGATATTTCACTTGAGTAATGTTTCTGGTAGCGTCAAGAAATAAATTCGATTTTTTGACTGCAATGGTCGGTTCTGAGGTGACCACGATTGCTTCTGAAACAAAGCCCACTTTTCGGTTTTCATGCATGTCGTTTTTACTTTGTTTCGTTGTCGATATTAAAGACGACATGTCAGAACGACTGATACTTTGCGTGTTTGATGAATCAAAATTTGAAGTGTGATGATTGGATGGCATCTGAGTCTTTGATTTCCCAGAATTCATTGCATGGATTGTTTCTTGCATCGAGATGAGGTTGTTCCTAGAGTTCGCAGTTGAAGATACAGGTCGTTCAGAAATTCCAAAACTTGAAGTAGCATTATTGTTGACCATGGTGATGGATTTGTTCAAAACGGAACTTGACTGTGACGTACATGGAGCGACAGCAAAATCAATCTCACTCTCCTCCTTGGGCTCCATTTTCTTCATCGTCGATTGAACAGTGAGCGGAAGCAAATTAGCAGTAGATTTCGGAGCTCCGCCGCAGATTGATTTCAAACCTTCACTTGTAACAGTTATCTTGGCTATTTTATCGTTGGTGGCTAATAAAGACGATGAAGGGAAACCCGATTTGGTTGGATTAGAAGATTTTACGCTCCTCTTAGCCTGCTCACTCAGCAAACCAACTAACTTAATATCTGCAGCTGCTTTCCTCAGAGTAGCTTGATCTTTCATGTTTTGCGTTGGTAAGTGTAACGTGATGGTGCCAGTAGGTTTGCTTGACACATACGTGGATGATAAAGCCTTTGAAAGAGATGGATGTGTGAAACTTATGGAATGCTTACTTATTGATGACAGTGGCGAAGAGACCGGTGATTCTCGTTTAACCATTCCGGGACTTAGTAAAACAGCACGATTCACAAGGCCGGCCTTAGAGGAAGTCAAGACAAACTTTTGTTGCGCCAAGTAAGCTGATAATCCGGGAACACTGATAGACTTCGAAAGCGAATTAGAAATCGGGGTTTGTAATCGTGATATCGGAATAGTCAAAGTGACCGGTATTTTTTGAGCAGCTTTTGGCGAAGTTGAAACCATGGGCAGCGCTTTAGACGAGATGACACTAACGATACTTTTACCACCGTCACTCGCCATTCTCGATGTTTTTAAAACAGTTGGTGATTTCTCTTGCTGAGTAGCGGTAACGCTATATTGTGACGATAAGTGGCTTTTGTTAGTTGATGTCGATGCCAGTGTGGTAGACAATCTGCACAAATCAGTAGTAGTAGAATTGCTTGCTTTATTTGGTACTGGAGTCTGGGTGCCCAAATATTTGTTGGTGACAGGTGCATTTAATGAAAAGTTTGTTTGATTAGCAGAATGCTTGGCGATAAGATTGGCAAGATATCTCAAGTCATTTGCAGATAAGTGAGTCATGATAGTGGAAGTTTTCACTGATGTTGCGGATTTGGAAACCGACGTGGTCACTACCCCAACCGACGTGGTCACTACCCCAGAAAAACCTGTTGTGAGATGCTGCTGCTGCTGTGATTTCGAAATGCCACCACTTGATATTACCCTTCCTTGACTCATTGTTTTGTGAGCCACAGTTGAGGGTACGAAACTAAAGGATGATGCAGTAGAGCCAGTGGCAGTGGTGGACAAAACGGCGGTGAATGTTCCACTCGAGTTAGCAACCAGAGGTGTATGGATAAGCTGTGTCGCACCACTTGATGCCTGTTGTAAATAAACGATATTTGTTCCACCTTGTAACCGCAATTGTCCCGATGTACCAGACAACACAAACGACCCATTTGGAACTCGTTGAAAGGTGACTTGGTTCAATGATGATTTCGGGTAAGAGAGTTCGCCACTTGAAAAACATTGTCCCGATAAATTTCCCGATTTATGAGTACCAAGATGAGCGGTGAAGTTTTTCGGTTGTTTTTTGCTCTTTGCTTTCGAGGCTGCAGTTTTTTCTTTCGCCTTCTTTACACCGGACTTCAAAGTAGGTCCGTCAGTCGCAGTTTGGCCGACAACTTTGATCGTTGGACTGATCAGCGCTTCGTGGTGCATCTGGGTGACGGGAATGGTGGTGCTTATTGAGCCAGTGGTAAGTAGACCCTGCAAGATGGGATTATGAGTACTGGGTGATACTGAGGAGGATGTGGGAATATCCATCGACAACTGTAGATTGGGCGACGTTTTCCCTGACGGTGGAGCTTTCAAGTTTTTCTTCTTTTTCTTCGGTGCGGTTTCGTTCCCATCGATTTTCTTTTTACGCTTCTTGGGTGATGCGTTACTTTTAGGTGGCAGAGAAACAAATTTAGGTTTGTACAACGTGTTCTTCAAAAACAAGTACATCTGGTCCTGAAAATAAACAAGTACATCTGGTCCTGGAAAAACATATGTGCATGATGGACAGGTGTAAATCAAACTTAAGCACAACGTTTTGCGGACTGAAATTTTCAGGAAACTAAATTAGCCCTAATATTTTTTGTGTAAATTTACAAATTTGAGAAAATATTATTAAGTTACGCAAGATTCATAGATTCATTTCTCTAACAATTAGCTGGTTAGAGAAATCGGTAAATGAACTTTTTATTCCTTTATCATTGAGTTAATGAACTATGCATGAAATTCAAATGAAACTTTACCTGTATCAACTTGTCAATCATGTTCTGTGTCATGCCAAGAAGCCGTTTCTGTGATTTAGTCAAACGAAGCTAAAGGACAAACTACAAAGTCTTATAAAGGAATCCAAATGAAAATGATACATATGACAGAATAAAACATACCAAGTCATCTGCGCTCTCGATAACAATCAAGTTAGTTTGACCTTTCATTCTTTCCCGAAGTTTCTAGATGAAAATATAAAAAAAAAATTGGTGTAAGCATAACAGAGAGCGGAATAAAATAAATGAATAATTTGATAGCAGCTCTAAGTAAGCAAATATGGCAGCAAAGAGGATGACTTACTTCAATCTTTTGAATCGAATTTGATAACGCATGCGTACCAACGTAAAACAAAACTGGACACTCGATCGTAGTGAAAGTCTCCCAATACTCCTACAATAACAATTTGTAACTTAAATTCTCCTTCCTGTTGTCATCCTAACATCATATAGAATTCAGTTATTTCTTTTACCTCGCTCTCCTCACCATCAATACCATTACAAGGGAAACCGAGACAAATCACAGCGTCCACTTTGTCCAGAGTCGAAACCTAATCAAAAGCCAAGGTTTTGCATTGGTTCATTTCTTTCTGCATACAACATACAACGAAGTTTCAAAAACCAAAACAACAAAGAAATGGAAATAAATAAGATTATAAATATTGTTATACAGATGATATTTTCACCATCTCTTACCACGAAAAAACGAAATCTACAAAAATTGACATTTTACCTTGCATGCAATCAACGAACCCACTCCCCAACCGATTAAGACCACATGTCGTTCTGGAAAGCGATTTCGGCACTGGAAATACGGACAAAAGTTAAGGTTCTCATTAATTTTTTGTTATAGAAAGAAAATATTCAAAATTAGAACAAATAGGAGGATAAAGTGACAATAGATTTCACCATGACAGAAAATTTTTCAGAAAAGAGATCACAGCAACACAACTTTGACAGAGGACTAGTTTGAAAAAAAATCAGGTACTGGCAGCAAAAGAGGATAGAACACAGTAGAGGAAGGCAGAGAAACATCTTTTACATAGAAGGTCATACCTCGGAGATATTTGTTCTAACAACACTAATGCAATGTTCTAAGTAGTACTTGATGACGTAACCTTCCGGAGTTCTATATGCTGGCGCACTGACTGGGTAAACTTTACCAAACCGCATCAACTGGTTATTCCAAAATCGATTTCTTTTTGTAGATTGATGTGGCACACTTGGTCCAGATGGAATCAAGATCAATGAAGGAGTTGTGGGAAAGTTTTGCTAGTTAGAAATAAAACCATTTGATAAAAAGTCATCATACACGATTATCAAGATGTATAGGCGATAAAAAGAGAAGATAGAAGAATAGCTTTAAGAAGAGAAGGTACCAGAATAACTTTAGTTTGTAGGTCAATCGATGGTTCCCATGTTTTACGCAGTCTTACACCCAAGTTAGGCAATCCTGCGGTTAGCTCCTTTTCAGCAGCTCCCTTGTTATTGAGGAATACTCTTTCAAACAAAGCAGGAACCTAAAATTAATTGTGAAGATGTTTCTTAGGTAAAAACTAATTAATTCCACAACAGTTAATGATCTTAACATTAAAAAATCCTCATCATTGACTTGATAGTGACAAACCAGAAATAACTGTCATGTCAGCATGAAGCTTCGATTAATTTGTTTCGATTAGTGATGTCAAATTTGAATGGACTAAACTATTCTTACGACACTACACACCTTTCTTTTTAGTGACTGAAGGATTTCTAAATAGCATAAAAACAATGATGACCCAAGCCCATCAATCATGATACCATGCAACCAGACAAGAACTTTTGAATTCTATAAAATTATTATTTCATGGCAAAGATGTCAATTTTTTCTCTAGAAATGTTAGTCTAGATAGATAATTTTGTCGAACCTACCCACATTAGAGAACCAAAAGCTTTGCGGAATCGTTTTGTTGCTTTTTCTAATGCTAATTTCCTGAGAACTGGTTCATTGATATTCTAAAGAGAGATATGAGTCTTTACCAACTTCAATACTCTTTGGTAGTGCATAGTTGCCTTCATTGAGATATACACTTACTGAGGTATATGTAAGCTTGCTTAACTGATAATTGTTGATAATCTTGTTGACCGTATCAAACAGTCGACTTTGCTCTTTTGACCAATTAGTGCTGAAAAAAGGAATGTTGTGATAATAAACAACATGTTTTTTCCAAAGGTTCACCAGAGGATGATCTATATACTACAATACTGAAATGTTGATTAACAGGAAATAAAAAAAAATGAATGAAATCAAATCAGGTCATAGTTGTTTTTATCTATCCAACTCATCCATTTCACTGCTTCACTCATGCAAAAACAAACAGATTCGGATCACTTGGATAAAATTGTTGGAAGCTAAGTGCACTTTGCTCAAATTAGCTGGCAGCCCCTTTTACACCAGTTGCACTACTTGGGTTGATGCTATCCACTTCCCTGTCTGATAAGTTCATCTTTATGCACAAGTATCTTCTAGGTCAGGTACTTATTTCAAGCTCCGGAAGTTTTCTTATTTGCACTGATGTTGTTACATTATTGCAGTGATGTTTTCCTGGGCACTGCACTAGTAATACACATTCATTTTGTATCAGTGGAGGGTCAGTCAGCTGCTGCTACAGCTGGTCCAACAATCCTTATCAAAGATATGTACACTACTGTCCTTCCTGCTTGGCTTCAGACCAATTGGAGTCAAATTGTGGTTGACCGGAGTAGTTGTAGATCACAATTAAGTTTCAGTCTTGAGTCAAGTAATTTGTTGTTGTTCAGTAGATCATCAAGTTAAGATGCGTCCCCTCTGTCTCTTAATTTGACCAATTGTGTCTTTATGGGGTACTCCCCATTTGTGTTACCCCAAACACATAGTTAACCAATAATTTTACAGCTGGATTGTTGAGTTTTGGCAATCCCTTTCATTTTCTTGTTCATACTAACCTCAGCCATCAAGCTGGGCCTCTGGTTACTATGGCTAGCACATTGTCAAAAGGGCAGAAAAAAGATGAGTTGGATGAATAAAAACAAAATAATCAATGAATTGACATGACAAGCCTTAAGTATTCTCACTGATTCATCCTGATCTGAAGCAAGCATTTCTTACCAACCAAAAAGTGTCTCACACATCAGTTTTCAGTTATCCCTACTATACGAAAGCCTTTATACGGCCACAACATTACCGTGAAATTTTTTCCACATCATCTTTGTCAACATCCTTCCATAATGAGTGCAGATAAAGCTCAACTTCCTGCATGACGTTATGAGCTTTATTTTTGTCATAACTGTAAGTGTAAAATAAAACAAACATTGAAACATTTTCAGAGTTAAATGATTAGAACCACGAAGCATCGTAACAGTTACAAATGAATAATGATGATTCCTACCGAACCAAGTCATCAGGTTTATCTACTGTTTCAATGTCAATTTCCTCATCACTAACACTGCTTTGATCCAAAAAGTCACTGGGATGGAGTTTCAAAACAGTCAATGGCTTTTTGTTCTTTTCATCAGTAGAAGATAGTACAGGATAAGGCTTTGAATATGCGTGGTCACTGAACACAAATTGTAAAATAGTATTTCTATCTAACTGGGAGAGAACTTTCGGCTCGATAACAGGTGAAGGTGGTTGATATTCATCAGTGAACATCAAGTCTGGGGCGATGGACGGAATTTCACCCACAAACTCATCACCAAAGTAATCCATTTTCTATGTTACGCTGTAAAGAAAAATTATGTATCATTCGTTGAAGAACATGAGTTGCAGCTGTCATTTTAGGAACTAAGCATTTGAAACATCCTGTGAACGTTTGAAATTTAACTGTCATTCAAGCACTAAATGGTTGAATTCAAAACTTTTTAACAATTCAAATTTCTTGGGAAAAACAGTAATCACAGTAATCACTAACTCAAAATTATATCAATAAAAAACTCCTTCAAATAAATTTCACATAAAACACATTTACATTAGAAAAATAATCTGTAAAAATTTCAACAAAAATACGAAAATTTTGTTTAACTTTAACAGAGAGCAAAGATTTTGACAACACTGTAATTCATTGTGGCAAATTTAAATTCCATCATCATTGCTATTCAAGTATCTTGCCAAGCAAGATCTTAGTCAATTGGCACAGGGTAACTCTGCAAGCTCTCGTGCGAATAAGATTCAATGTACTCTTGGTAAAACTGATCACATCTATCATCGTCCAACCTCTCCACATAAAATTTTCGTGCTTCAAAAGCACTGAACATTGTTGCAAATAAGCAAGCAAAGAACCCCAAGCATGTCAGAATGAGCATCCAACACAGTGTTCTTCCATTTGAGCAATTTCTTAAGATATCACCAGAGTAATAACAAGACTGGTCTTTGTAAGAAAATATCAATACAAACACAATGAATGATAATGCCAACAACGAACCGGCAAAATGCAAGCCAATTGCATAATATTGCATAACCATGCGGCAGCAAACAACTCTGTGACTGGCTATAACAATCTCTGGACACAGGCACTTAGCAAAACCTGACACACATAGAAATAGCAGGGAAATCATAAACAGTAACAAACTAAGAAACAGTGACGTAAAAGGACACTTGAACACATTCTTGTAGTTCTGTAACTTCCAATCCCAGCATGTTTTTTCAATTGTTATGTTAGATTTACATAAAGCTATTTGTCTCACTTTTCCCACTTCAATTAGTATAGTAGAAAATGCAGAGATTGCAATTAAAATGAAGAGTAGTATAGCAAGACGTTGCTTAGCTGGATTTAATGAGATGGTAATAGTCATATCTAAAATAGAAATTAATGTAGAAGTGAACACAATTATCACAATTTGCTGCTACATAAATTAAAATTATATAGAGATTTTGAACTTTATATACCAAGAATTTCAGAAACTTTTGTGGTCCCAAATGTGTGATTCTTCATAGAATATTTTTCGATGTGTTAATTTATGATATCTGCAGTGCACACAATGTACCTTTCCAATGAGCATTGCAATGCAAAATTTTGATGTGATTTGGAAATATAGTGTGATTTAACTACCTTAATTCCCTTAAGAAGAAACGCGCGAAAATTAAAGGGGTGCCTGCGAAATAGGCTATTTTTCACGCAGCAGGGTGGACACTTAGCTTAACAGTAATCATCATGTTCTACAATTACCATTCATTACAAATAATAAATTGCTCTTTAAAATCATAATGGCTTTGTGAAACAGGTTAAAATTACAGAGCTCAACTGTAAAAGAAAGTGGTTCTGGGGAAAAAACTTTAGTTTGTGACCTATTTGGTTTGTTAAAACTCTAAAATTAAAGTGCATTTTTCACATTTTTTAATTTCACCGCTCAGATTGATCATCCCTCTACGGCATATTCAAGAGTCTAGCCTGGACATTTTTGGTTCATTTGTGAAGTATGGAGGCTGAATGTAAAGAAAATTATACATGTCTCATAAAAATTATGTTCTTGGCAGTCATATTCTGTTTTTCTTTTCCTTGTTCCTTTATTGATAATATCGTGTTAACAAAAAACACGAAATGCCGTCGTCATATCTCATGGGAGATTTAATGGACTTACCAAAGAAATTTTAATAAGCATGCTCTTTCCTCATGATGATAGGTCTCAAAAGAATTGCCAATTATGCGTCAGATGTTAAGAACGTGCAATG
The DNA here is from genome assembly GCA_027922465.2 of Turritopsis dohrnii. Lineage (NCBI taxonomy): Eukaryota > Metazoa > Cnidaria > Hydrozoa > Anthoathecata > Oceaniidae > Turritopsis > Turritopsis dohrnii. The sequence continues at coordinate 314,139 of BQMF02000369.1, read as the reverse complement.
CATTGATAAAATGATTCGTTCCTACTATACTAAATTAAATTAAAACTCGCATTTTTTGTAAATGTTAATACGCGGCTGTTGAAAGAAAAAAAAAGTTGCTCAACTTTCGTTAATTTCTGAATATTTATTGCAATGCCTCGAGTTTACAAGAAACGACCAGACTCTAAGCCATATCTGACTGCCTATAGTGAAGACAACATGGAAAAAGCAGTTTTGAAATTCCATTCCAACATTCTGTATTTGCGATTGTGTATAAACAGAACTTTTGTTAGTTATAAAAATCTCTTCTAACAATGAGTTTTGTGCGAATATTAATTTCACTTGAGATTCAATGAAATTTCAATGTTAATTTTGTTTCGTTAACGAGGGTCACACATGCGTGACCATTGTAAATATCTTTTGTTCTACTAAATATATATTTAATGATCTTTTACCGTCAAACATTTATAACGGATGAAAAATGGTGGTCTGTTTATATTGTAATAATAGTGCTTTAAAAACATTGCCAAATATAATTATAAATAATTTGGCGCTTCTCATAAGCTGATCGAAGTCACACCCCAATCAATATTGTTGTTTTCTTGGAAAGATCAGGTTATTTCTCTGGGGAATTACAAGATTAGATAATGTGAAAGTTTGCACTGAAATAGAAGACATACATAAAGTAATGATTTCAAAGTTTCAGGAGTAATGGTTTAGTATATTGGAAGTCATTTTTAAAATAGTGTGGCAAAATTGAATCATAGTCGCTACAGTAGCAATTGAGAATTTCCTCCAATTCTTAAAAAAATTTCATGCAGGAAGTTAATAACTGTGCTAGGTAGTCAGTTTTTTTCTGTGATTTTCATTTAATGTTTTGAGATATCATGTGCAGTCATTCTGAGGATGTATATATATACCGTCAATCGTCCTAACTTCGGACATCCTTCCAAACTTCGGACACTCTAAATAAACAGACCTGTCTGGTAAACGAAATGTACATAATCAATCAAACCAAGTCACAATAAATACTAAAATATTAGATAAAGCTGTTAAAATAATGTGTTCAAACGCAATAAAGTCAGCGTGAAGCGTAAATAAGCGTGTAGAAAATAAGTGATTTGAAAATAACGATAAACGTCATCCTCAAGGGATTGCAATAGCAATCCTGTCGAACAACTTAAAATAGTATTATAGCAGACAGTTTCTACTTGTATTAACTTTTGAAATAACTATAATATTGAATCTTTTATATGTAACTGAATGAGAACCAGGTAACCAGAAAACCAAGCATTGAATATCATTTGGCGAAATGTTTTGTTTACATTTTTTTTCGACTTTTTTCTTTGATACTAATCAATTGCGTATGATGATTTTACAATACTCTTCTCTACGTAATGAGCACCTGCGTATGTTTGTATTTATGTCCATGGACAATTATCCATAGTGGATACCGTAAAACGGGGTGACTTGAAACAAAATTCGCCGTTTTTTGAAAAGATTTGCTCATAACTTTTATTCTAAGAAAGTAATTACTATGAAATTTTGAAAAAAGGTCCATTCATCTTTTGTCTTTCAGATAACAAAGTGTTCAAACTAATTGATGCATGCCATCTCAAGTTATTGCTTCACAAAGTACACCTACTGAAATTTATCGTGCGGGGGTGACTTGAAACAGTGCTGTTTCCACAAAAATGTGCTTTTATAGAGTGCCAAAACAGAAAACGTGTGATCTACGATTACTTTCGTATAAAACATAAATTAAAATAATTTGTTAGCACCAGCTCACGTTTGTTAAGTGATGGAGAGTGTTAGTAACTTTTGATAATTCAAAATTTCAGAATGATAAAAGATTTTATAAATAAAATTATTGAATTCATTAAAATCATTAAGCATTTCTCTTAAGATAGCGTAATTGTTTCAGAAACAATATCGTAAGCATGCAAGATGAATTTCAATTTACCGCTACTTAACACGGCCTTCCAAATTACTTGTAAATGTTGTTTTGTTAAATTGTGTTGTTAACTGACCATTAAAGCTTAACGCTCTGTTGAACCGAAGGAATTCTCGATTTCCAGCCGGCAGACATGGTTTTCAGTTTGCAATTCTTATATTACTATTTTCATGATTGTGTGAGTGTATTTATACCAATGAGGACATTTAGCTTCATTTCCTAGGGGAGGCTATTTATTCTTCACTTACAACCCCCCGCCTCTTCATCCATCAGCACCAGCAGTTCCGTGGATAGAAAATTACGTTTATTGGAACTTCTAAAACAGTATGATGTGCCCATACTTTTTAACAGGGGGGACAACCTTCTAACAAACATTGTAACACTTTTGTAGTATGCAGTTATGCTATTTTGTAAAACGATTCCATCGGGGTTCATTTATGAATTAGAATACGTTCATCTAACGAAATTTGAAAGTATGGTTATTAAACCTTTCTGATAATTCAACTTATGATAATTACCTAATGACGCATACCATTATTGGCGCTCCATCGGCTGAACCTTATCACACATCAATGATTAGATTAAGGTATAATTATGACAAATGACAAGAATATTTATGCAATAATCAAATAGACGAAGTGTATCGAGTGAAAAAAAACGAATCATTTTAATGGGATATATCTCTTTCAATTTTAAACATTTTTCAATAAAATTTTGGAATTACGCCCTTTGACCTTTTTATTTTACAAATATAAAAAAAATTATATTTGGCAATATGCTGTATCGCCGTGACGAGCTATTTTACAGCAGCACTGATTTTCAGCGCTTTTTTCATCTTCAGCTTCCGAAGAACTTCCTTGATTGAAAAAATTTTTCCATCGAATGTTGCGCTAGATAGTCTCCGAACGGAATCTGAAAAAAATTCGGAGTTTCATTCATTATTTCATGAGAAATAACGTTTTTTCGACGCTGTTTCAAGTCACCCCGCTTTACGATATTCGCCTTTAAACGTGCGTGTTTTTTTTGTTTTTTTTTTAAATTTATTTCTTTATTTATAGTTGGTTACACATAGTTACAAGATGTACTAATTAAAACCAACTGTATAAAACCATATAAATTATAAATTATGAATCACGTTCGTCTCAAGGGTACAGTCAACTGGATGTAAGTGTTTCATTTTTGTTAAGTTTTATAAGTTGTCACAAGTTTTAGATCTATAGTTTAATTCACAGTGCAGTATGGACTTTTACTGATGTGGTTTGTATTTTGCGGATATCTTTTTTTTATGTCCGAAGTTTGGAAGGATGTCCGAAGTTAGGACGATAGACGGTATATGATCAATAATAATAATGTTTCCAGAAGAGGGGAACAACAACAACTAAAAGCTTGGATGCAATAATGAGAGACGGCTAGCAGAGCAGAGAGAAAGAGAAGAGCAGTTGAAATTTATAAGACATTTATACAGAAATTAGGAGTACAGATGTCATCCACCCATATCCACCGCCATCCATGACTAAATCCGAAATTCCGTTTCTGTTTTGAAATTTCGAATGTTTCGGAATTCGTAGCCTCCTTTCGATGTTACTCATGTGCTGTGAATAATGGCGGAAAAATCCATCTCGTGAAAGTCCAGCAGACGTTGCACAGGAAAAGTACAAAGAAAGGATAGGGTTTTGACATAATGTAATAAAGAAAAGTCAAACGTAATTCCCTGGTGAAAAACGTCGCCAAACACTTTTATTGACATCCATAATATATGATTATATATGATTGATATATGGATTATATTATATAAATAAATGTTGAGTTATCTTCTTCTTTCGAAAAGTGCTCAACGGAGTGGAGCATATTATAAACAGTCAGTAAAAGAAAGACGAACTCTGAGTTTCTTCGTTAAGAAGCTGATGAATCTTAACGAAGAAACTCAGAGTTCTAACAAATATATACTTTGTCTTTCTTTTACTGCTGGAGATTATAAGGTATAGGTATCCCACAAAGCAAGCAAAATTTATCAGTGTGTAATCTTAAGATTTTATCTAGGTGTCAGTTCGGGCCATTGAAGTCGTTGCTTTTAGAATTTTTGGTGGCCCGATGGAAATTTACCAGGGATTTGGGTCATAATTTTGCTTAAGTTTCTGTCCGTTTCGAACGTTGGTTTTAGCTGTCGTGGGTTTTGGGCGTTCGTTTAGGGTCTTCATACAATTGGTCGTTGGTTTTGGTCATTGATTCTGAGTGTTCGCTTTTATAAAATCATGGAATTTTATATAGCAGAACCAGACACACTTATTTTTCTGTTCCCATTTATTTGTTCAACGTGCCTACCTTAAGGGAAGAAATTTTCGCGGGAAGAAATTTTCGCGGAAGAAATTTTCGCGGAATTTAATTTCGCGATTTTTGCCCCTAACCGCGAAATTAAATTCCGCGAAACGCGTCAAAATTGCTCAATCGCGAAATTAAATTCCGCGAAAATTCGATTTTAGTGTTATATGTTAAATAATAAAAGAAAAAACGATTCACAACGCAAAAAAGAAGGCATTTTTTCTGTTAAGTATTTGTTTGAAAATCGAAAACCGCGAAATTTAATTCCGCGAAACATGTTAAAATTGGTCAATCGCGAAATTAAATTCCGCGAAAATCGGCCATTTTTACCATTTCAACCGCGAAATTAAATTCCGCGAAAATTTCTTCCCGCGAAAATTTCTTCCCTTTACTTCAAAAATACCTTGAACGGTGTAGTTAAAACCAATTTTTTGTTATACATATAGAAATCTTTTGTATATAATCGAATGCATTAACGTTATAAAGAAGACACCTGCAAAGCTTGTAAAAAAAGTTTTCCATTTTAGTTGATAATAAAACACATCAAATCAATGTTTCTCATTGGTTGTTAAAAGACATGGTAGAGTGTCGCAGCTCAAAGGAGATAAAAACTATACTTTTTTTGTTCTTGCTTTTTGTCAAATCTGTCGTAATGGAATTTCTTAAATCATTTTTACAATTTCTATATTTATTTTTTCGCCTGTCCAGTTGGGCCACCACAACACTGATTTTCTAAAATTTTGGTGGCCCGAACCAACTTTAAACTGTCTCAGACAGCCTGGGCACAGCTAAGATTAGACACTGATTATTGACACTTACAACTTGATAAAGAATCTGTAAAAGCAGCCCACAAAATTCAGGTCGGCATTGCCGAATGCCGACCTGAAAACCGACCTAGACAAGCATGGGGTCGGCTAAATTTTGCCGACCTAAATACACAATTTTCACGGCATTTTCCTTTTTCTTATCCTAACATAATATCAAAACATGATTTCAAACAAATATGTTTAAAATCACTTGCACGAAGAATTTTCAGACACAAAAGATTCTGGTAATTGTCAGCTTCAATATTCTTCATTCGTATCAATAAACTTATTTACATACATGACTGCGTTTTTTCTTAAATCTCCGATCCCCTTCAATATGAATTTAACATGTGAGTACTGGGCCTTACATGGCTACCGTGAGATTAGCACCACCATGCGCCATTTTTAAAATTGCCTTGCTCACGTTATTGCTTCTTCTAACGCCAGCAACAACAGGATACTACATTGGTAAAATTTGAGTGTATGCAGGACTGTACAAAGTTTTCAATCGTCGGTTGCTATGATTTGCAAAAATAAAAGTGTCGGGAAGAATGTGCAATTTCAGATGAGGTGAAACCTGTTGTGCCGACCCAGGGAAGCAAGGAGAACGGCAATGCCGACCTAAAGTAAGGCCTAGGTCGGCAAAATTTTGCAGTAAGTGCCGTCCTAAAATTCTTCGAATTTCCTGGGCTGTAAAAGTCGAAATATTGTGGAAAGAAATGTGTTTTTTTGTCTTTTATAATACATAACACATACATACACTGACTTAATTGTTTCGTATGTATGATGTATATACTGCTTATTTTTATCAATGTAAGAAAACTGTAGTAAAATAAGTCTGGGGTAACATTATCAGATTCATAACTATTTCCATCCGTTTAATGTGAGACTGAACCTAGGATGACAACACTAAACAGTGCACAATAGTGTCTCTTGGTAGGAAATTGTTACTCAATAGCATATCAAAGCTGAGACAACAGCATCGGTTTTTCTATTGCTAAATTGTTAAGTGGAATCGAAAATTTCGAAGTTTTAATAGTACAATTGCTTGTAAGTAAGTAAAGTTTTTGCACAGTGAATCAACAGAGTTTTTTTGTAAAGACAATAGGCATAAATGATTAAATATGACTGTGGCAGACATCTCTGCATTGGTGTCCCAATTAGGGTAGTGTTCTAATAGTGACAACCACTGATGAAGTTAAATCTGTGTGTCTCCTATGAAACTTATTATCGTTATTTTCACTACTGTATAATGGAACCATTTGTTTAATTTCAATTATTTTTATATAGCTTAATAAGTTTCTTTAATCTTTTGATTTAGTTCATGATTTATTATTGAAGTGTGAAAGAATATCAAAGATGGTTTTATACACATTATTTGAACATGCAGCTGGCTATGCAATTTTCAAAGTTAACTCGACTGAGGAGATTGGTGCATTACTCCCTGAGGTTCAAGAAGCTGTTGTAGACTTGGAGCGATTTGGTCGACTTATCAAGTTGGTGGCATTTGGACCTTTTAAAACAGCAGCAAATGCCTTAGAAAATATGAATAGCATATCTGAGGGTATGTGAGTAAATGTAGTGTGTGTAATCTTGTTCTTTTCTCTATTAACAAAGTATTTTATTGATGAACAGGTGTTGTGCATGAAGATTTAAAAGTACTGTTGGAAAGCAATATTCCTGTTGGTAAAAAGAAGAGCAAAGTTGCACTAGGAATCTCTGACACAAAGCTTGGTGCAGCAATCCAAGAAAGTTGTAACATCCAATGTGAATATGGACCCGTAATCCTTGAAATTCTTCGTGGGGTTAGATTTCATTTCCACAAGTTAATTCAAGGTATCCATTCTAGTAATGTTTTATCAGCCATACATCATCAAGATGGATATGCAGATGGATAGTACGAAGTACTTGAAATAATGGCAGTCAACAAATTCTGTACTGTTTTATGATGATTTAAAAAAAATGTTTTTCAGGGTTAACTGCCACAACATCAGGGAAAGCACAGCTTGGTTTAGGCCATAGTTATTCCAGAGCAAAAGTCAAGTTTAATGTCAATCGTGTTGACAATATGATCATACAAACAATTGCTTTAGTTGATCAATTGGACAAAGATATAAATACATTTTCAATGAGAATAAGGTAATATCTTTCACTGTTTCTCTTTTGCATGAGAGGCTTACTTAAAATTATAATAAACACACAATATCCAACACTGTATCCTTACTATTGCTTGTTAGTGATTGCACACACTGTTGCATTTCTTTATGCAAACAACTCGTATTTGTCATGTATATAGATTCACTATTTGAAACTAATAGAAAAGGTATTGAAATTCTCACATAATGAAATGAACTACATCCTATTTATCTGTGATGACAGGGAATGTTAACTACATCTTAAATATCTGTGATTGACAGGGAATGGTACTCATACCACTTTCCAGAACTTATCAAGATCATCAATGATAACTACATGTATGCCAAAGTTGCCCAGTTTCTGAAATCAAGAAAGGATTTTACGGAAGACAAGCTTGAGGACTTAGAGCAAATTGTTATGGATGAAGGAAAAGCCAGGGCTATATTTGAAGCATCAAAGGCTTCAATGGGTACCTTTTTTTCAAGTGTTTTTCTACTTCTTTTTTCTTCATCAAGTGTATCTCATTATCACATTTGTTTACAGGTATGGATATCTCCCCAATCGATTTAATCAACATCGAGAGCTTTGCATCTCGGGTCATTGGCTTAGTTGATTATAGAAGAAAATTGCATGAGTATCTTCAGTCTAAGATGAATCAAGTTGCGCCAAATTTACAAGCCCTTATTGGTGATTTGGTATGTTTGCATGAGTTTCTTGGATAAAAAAAACATTGGGGTTTTTCAGAAAGATGTTTGAAAATTTGACTTATTTTATAGGTTGGTGCACGGTTAATTGCTCATGCTGGTAGTTTGACCAACCTTGCTAAGTATCCTGCTTCCACAGTGCAAATATTGGGGGCAGAAAAAGCACTGTTTAGGTATCTCTCCTCTTCATTCGGTCGTTTGTTTATTGGTTTTCTGTTATACTTTATGGAAAACACAATGTCATTTTATGTTTAGGGCGCTTAAAACACGTGGTAAAACCCCTAAATATGGTTTGATATTTCATTCATCATTTATTGGTCGAGCAGCTGCAAAGAATAAAGGACGGATCTCAAGATATTTGGCAAATAAATGTTCAATCGCTTCAAGAATCGACTGCTTCTCAGGTTGATTTTTTTAAACGATTGTTGTTTCTATTGTTGGTTATGATGTGTGCAATAATTTATGTAACGAAAAGCAATCGTTGCTGGTTTGTAGTAAAAAAACTTGTTATTTCTTGTCTGGTTAATAAAGCAAGCGAATTATTGCATGAAATCTCGTTCTTAAAACAAAAACAAGAGACCATGATTGCAACTTGTTAGACATTATATATCTGTTCAGATTCGCCTACCAATTTGTTTGGTAAGAAACTGCATGAACAAGTTGACGATCGCTTGAAGTTTTATGAAACTGGAGAGGCTCCAATGAAAAATGCCGATGCCATGCAGGAGGTACTTGAAGAGATAGCCGCATTACAAGATACTGTTGCCAAATCTGGTGAGAAGAAAAAGAAGAAAAAGAAGAAGAAGAAGCAAAACGAGGAAAGCGAAGAAACTGTATGTTTTGTATTTAACATTTCAATTTTTTAAAGATAATGAACTGTTATATGTAGTTCTGATGCTGATGTGAGTAGGAATAGAACAATTGACAAATGGGTGTTTTTATTAACAATGCGCTCAACCAAAGTAAAAAAATGATTGGCTTTCTCGTGGAGATTATCTCAAAAGAAAACTGCTGACACAATTATGATAGTTCATTATCTTTAATGGATTTCGATCCTTTCCTATTAAATCTAAAGTTGTCTGTTCCTAGATCGTGGAAGAGAAGGAAAATCTTTCTGAGAAAAAGAAGAAAAAGAAACGGAATATCGAGGAAGTAGATGAAGATGAAGGAGAAGAAGAAAAAACGAAAAAAAAGAAGGTGGGCATGCAGATTGACATTTAATAGCTTTTATGCTCTTCATTTCTACATATATTTCGCTTTTGTTTCAGCGCAAAAGTTCTAGTTTGGCGGAAAACAGCGAAGCAAACACAACCATTGATGAGCTAGTTGAAAAGAAGAAGAAGAAGAAAAAATCGAAACAGGAAATCAAAACTGAGGAATGATTTTCTTAACCTCATTAAAGCTTCATTTATGATACCAGACTGTTTTTCATTTATAACCGGATGAGATGGGGATATAAGATTTTTATGTTTTATGATGTAATTGCTTTTTTATAACTAGTAAAAGAACAAGTTTCAACGTATCCATTCTACGTAATGTATAAAGGGAACCCCCCTTTCGTATATGTGTCAACGTGTAAATATTGTGACGTTTCCACCTGTCTCCATAAACGTCTGTGGTGTCACTTAAAACCAGACTTACCTTATGGGAAGAAATTTTCGCGGAAAGAAAATTTCCGCGAATTTTTTTAAAACTGGTTGTCCGCGAAATTTTTCAAAATCGTTGATTTTAGTTATTGGGTATATGTTTAGTCTCTTTAAAATAGTACACTATTAATGGATTAATGGATTCCTTAAGGTTTTTACTAATATACTAGCCGCCAAGGCGGCGTCGCTCGCCGCCCAGGTTCAGCCTGCGTTGTGTCACCTCCCAAAGAGTTCACGAAAAATGAAATTAAGGAATTGACAATAGAAAGTGTTACCATCTTGTAGAGCTCGAAATTCTGAGCAAGAAAATGTATGGGATCATATGTCTATGACGCACCGTTACAGAGATATCGTCGATCAAAGATTTTGATGACGTCACACACCCGTCGCAAAAAAATATTGGCCTAAATTTTTTCGTCACTCCATAACCTGTATCGCGGACCCCAAAAAACGTCAGTTATCCCTATTGGTTACCGAGATAATTTTCCCTAAACGTCGCATTCGATTAGGGTCTCAATATTGAGACCATTATATTGCAATATAATGGTTTCACACTGACGTCGCACACAAGAAGAGAAATAACTTATGTGTGATCTTACATTGCTGACTCTCTTTCGCAGTTCACATCTACCATTTTGCGTGACTTACAAACAAACAAACAGACAGACAGAGAATCGGCTATTAATATATAGATATTTATCCTGTTTTGAAATAATACCTACGCAAAAGCATAAAAGACGAAATCTAGAGATATTTTGTCCAAGAATCTTGAAAATCGTGTTTGAAATTGATTGACGAAAAGTTTTAACCCTCTTTCAGAAGAAAACAGCTTTTTAGTTTTTTGGATTTCTGCGTAAGCAAGAAATACTTTACGATCGTCTTTGTTTTTGGATTTCTGCGTAAGCAAGAAATACTTTACGATCGTCTTTCTCCTGTTTTTTGGATTTCTGCGTAAGCAAGAAATACTTTACGATCGTCCGTGTTTTTCTGATTTTTTTTTTTTTTTCATCTTACTGTCCAAACCTACGCATTTTTGTTTCTTAAATTTCATTGGTTCATAAAAAAGCCGTCTCAATCGTGATTGGTGCATAATGCCCGATTTCTACGAAAGGGTGCTAATATTTTTTTTTTACAAAACGGAGTACATATAATTACAAATTCCAAGTTGGTGCATCACACTTTGAATTGAGTTCCATCTTAAAGAGTCAAATCCTTTGTCTTCGATTCGTTGATCGATAATTCGATGTCGATTTCGCTGCTATGATTTGACTTGAAATATGGCGATCTGGAGCCCCGCAGGCACAAAACACATGCACGAATCAGGTGAAAATTAATTCGTAATCTGAGCCAATTCATAATCGTGCTATAGCTTGCATTTCGTTTTTCTAAGAGTGCGTTTACATGAGACCCGTACTGAACTCAAACCGGTTTGAGATTTCAACCGGTTTGAAATCGACATTCTGTTTACATGAGAAATTTCGATACGGTCTTGGCGAGTGTTCGCGAGTAACAATCGAAACAATAGATTTTACTAGTTTCTAGTTCTCTCTACGAGCGCATTTACATGAGAGCCGTACTGAAATCACACATGTTTGAGATTTCAGTACGGGTAGAAATATTTTCTGTGCATAATGGAATAAATTTAGCACATTCTGTATTTTTGTTTCATAGGTGTCAGCAAAATTTAATTAATATGCGCATGCTTGTTAACACATTTTATGATAAAACAATGAAATGTGAAAACTTTCACACCTTTCCAAGCCGTATCGAAATTTCAAACCTATTTGAGAAATAGGTTTGAAATCATCACGGGTTAAATTTCAGTACGGCCGTTATCATGTAAACACCGCTGAAGGTTTGACCAGGAACCGTACTGAAATAAAAACCCGTATTTAAACTCGATACGAGAGGATTGAAAATTCAACCCGTACTGAGTTCAGTACGGCCTTCATGTAAACACACTCTAATATAGCCACCTTAACTTCAATAGCGACAGTTTATTGGCTGATTTTCGCCATGCCATGTGATCGTCCACAAAACGTTTTAAAAATGGCAGCGAAAGAACGTGTGTAGTTTGCTAAAAGTTTCTTTGATGGAAATATGGCTTTAAAAGAAGTTAATACAGCTTATAATTTTATGTAAAGAATTGCATTACTGTTGGGAACTTATCATGTTCACAAAATTAAATTACAGTGTGGTTATTCTGTTTTTTGAAAGAAGTTTTCTTGAAGTTTAAAATATGAAAACAGTGCCATGGTGTGTGGAAGAAAAGGTATTTCTTGTTTTATTTTTGCTCCAAACCTTTTTAAATATGAAAGACCTTCGTGTATTTTGTATGTGTATGCATGGTTGAAGTCAATTTTTAGAAGCTTTTGGATTTTTAAAGCTCAGCTTAGCTTCCTTTCAGCTCCTCCCCAACATCACCAACATATGCACTTTATACAGCTATTTATACTATATTTAGTAGCAATTTTTGGATGTATTCTGGCTATATCAGCTTATCTCTTTTCTCCCTACGTATGTTGTATTTTTTTTAACTTTTAGATTAGATATGAGCTTTAATTTCTAAGTAATTATTATTGTGATATTTATATTTTTCATTCTGAGGAGATCAATATAGAAACTTTATATATTAGTTTGTGCTGTGCCCAAAGGATATGTTGGTTACCGCCAGTATACACAATCTTTTTATAGGATTCGTTATATTTAATGTGGTTAAATTAAAGTTTCGTATTGTGTCGATGCACTTTTTTGGAGTACGTGGATGGCAAATATCCAGTAACAATCATTCAGCTTATTCGTACAAAAAAACAGATCTTCATAAATGATCTCCGCGATAGCATAAAGAAAAGCCCCTTTTTTATGTTATGGTAGGCTGACTTTCTTGACGAACATTGTCAGTCGCATCAATATTTTTGTTTATTTAATGCTGATGCTTCTCGAGCTGAATGATGTGACTGTCTTAGTTTTGCAGGACTAGTGTGCTAGTGTTGCATTTTTGTGGCATTTTCAGCAGCAAAGCTTGCAGAAATCCTTCTGCCCGGTAGGGCATCTTGTTCATCTTACTGTCCAAACCTACGCATTTTTGTTTCTTAAATTTCATTGGTTCATAAAAAAGCCGTCTCAATCGTGATTGGTGCATAATGCCCGATTTCTACGAAAGGGTGCTAATTTAGCCACCTCCACTTAAATAGCGATAGTTTATTGGCTGATTTTCGCCATGCCATGTGATCGTCCACAAAACGTTTTAAAAATGGCAGCGAAAGAACGTGTGTAGTTTGCTAAAAGTTTCTTTGATGGAAATATGGCTTTAAAAGAAGTTAATACAGCTTATAATTTTATATAAAGAATTGCATTACTGTTGGGAACTTATCATGTTCACAAAATTAAATTACAGTGTGGTTATTCTGTTTTTTGAAAGAAGTTTTCTTGAAGTTTAAAATATGAAAACAGTGCCAATACATGGTGTGTGGAAGAAAAGGTATTTCTTGTTTTATTTTTGCTCCAAGCCTTTTTAAATATGAAAGACCTTCGTGTATTTTGTATGTGTATGCATGTTTGAAGTCAATTTTTAGAAGCTTTTGGATTTTTAAAGCTCAGCTTAGCTTCCTTTCAGCTCCTCCCCATCATCACCAACATATGCACTTTATATACAGCTATTTATACTATATTTAGTAGCAATTTTTGGATGTATTCTGGCTATATCAGCTTATCTCTTTTCTCCCTACGTATGTTGTATTTTTTTTAACTTTTAGATTAGATATGAGCTTTAATTTCTAAGTAATTATTATTGTGATATTTATATTTTTCATTCTGAGGAGATCAATATAGAAACTTTATATATTAGTTTGTGCTGCCCAAACGATATGTTGGTTACCGCCAGTATACACAATCTTTTTATAGGATTCGTTATATTTAATGTGGTTAAATTAAAGTTTCATATTGTGTCGATGCACTTTTTTGGAGTACGTGGGTGGCAAATATCCAGTAACAATCATTCAGCTTATTCGTACAAAAAAAACAGATCTTCATAAATGATCTCCGCGATAGCATAAAGAAAAGCCCCTTTTTTATGTTATGGTAGGCTGACTTTCTTGACGAACATTGTCAGTCGCATCAATATTTTTGTTTATTTAATGCTGATGCTTCTCGAGCTGAATGATGTGACTGTCTTAGTTTTGCAGGACTAGTGTGCTAGTGTTGCATTTTTGTGGCATTTTCAGCAGCAAAGCTTGCAGAAATCCTTCTGCCCGGTAGGGCATCTTGTTCATCTTACTGTCCAAACCTACGCATTTTTGTTTCTTAAATTTCATTGGTTCATAAAAAAGCCGTCTTAATTGTCATTGGTGCATAATGCCCGATTTCTACGAAAGGGTGCTAATTTAGCCACCTCCACTTAAATAGCGATAGTTTATTGGCTGATTTTCGCCATGCCATGTGATCGTCCACAAAACGTTTTAAAAATGGCAGCGAAAGAACGTGTGTAGTTTGCTAAAAGTTTCTTTGATGGAAATATGGCTTTAAAAGAAGTTAATACAGCTTATAATTTTATATAAAGAATTGCATTACTGTTGGGAACTTATCATGTTCACAAAATTAAATTACAGTGTGGTTATTCTGTTTTTTGAAAGAAGTTTTCTTGAAGTTTAAAATGTGAAAACAGTGCCAATACATGGTGTGTGGAAGAAAAGGTATTTCTTGTTTTATTTTTGCTCCAAGCCTTTTTAAATATGAAAGACCTTCGTGTATTTTGTATGTGTATGCATGTTTGAAGTCAATTTTTAGAAGCTTTTGGATTTTTAAAGCTCAGCTTAGCTTCCTTTCAGCTCCTCCCCAACATCACCAACATATGCACTTTATACAGCTATTTATACTGTATTTAGTAGCAATTTTTGGATGTATTCTGGCTATATCAGCTTATCTCTTTTCTCCCTACGTATGTTGTATTTTTTTTAACTTTTAGATTAGATATGAGCTTTAATTTCTAAGTAATTATTATTGTGATATTTATATTTTTCATTCTGAGGAGGAGATCAATATAGAAACTTTATATATTAGTTTGTGCTGCCCAAACGATATGTTGGTTACCGCCAGTATACACAATCTTTTTATAGGATTCGTTATATTTAATGTGGTTAAATTAAAGTTTCGTATTGTGTCGATGCACTTTTTTGGAGTACGTGGGTGGCAAATATCCAGTAACAATCATTCAGCTTATTCGTACAAAAAAAACAGATCTTCATAAATGATCTCCGCGATAGCATAAAGAAAAGCCCCTTTTTTATGTTATGGTAGGCTGACTTTCTTGACGAACATTGTCAGTCGCATCAATATTTTTGTTTATTTAATGCTGATGCTTCTCGAGCTGAATGATGTGACTGTCTTAGTTTTGCAGGACTAGTGTGCTAGTGTTGCATTTTTGTGGCATTTTCAGCAGCAAAGCTTGCAGAAATCCTTCTGCCCGGTAGGGCATCTTGTTTTACTTATTTTGGACAAAACAAATGCTAATCAAAAGTAATACAAGTGTTTTTTTCTTCATTTTCAAGGCATTCTTCGCTTTCTTCTTCCTCTCCTAGTACTTCAGTACTAGTACTTTTTATTTCAAGGTCAATTTCAAAATCATTCTCGTCATTTTTCTTTTCTTTCCTCCGAATACCTCCTTTTTATGGCTTCAAATATGACTTTAAAAGAGTCTGTCGACTTCAAACACGAAAATTCAATTTTGGTGAAAAATTTCGTCGGTCAAAACTTTTCGTCGGTTCTAAAATTTCGTCGGTCAAAACATTTCGTCGATTATAAAATTTTGCCGGTTAAAAGTGACGAATTTTCTTTCAAATTTCGTCACTTTTCACCGACAAAATTTTAACCGATAAGGTACGCATTTCAAATGCTCACAACTGTCTCCAGTAGGATACGTTTTTGTAACGAGCTTAATCATTCCAATATATCTGAGATTGCAAATAAATTTCATCGCTGTTAGGAAATGTGTTGTTTCTGTCAACAGGAAAGACAAAGTCTTCGTTGTTGACAAGATCTTGCACGTAGGCTAACCTACGCGCCACCGAAGTGGAATGTTTTGTTCAGAAGTTTAGGATTAGCTTCTTTTTTGCAATTTTCTTAGCGATTTCTTTATGCTCTTTAACACGAATTTTCATTTTCAGTCCGTATAGTTCAGATGTATCTATATCTATACATCTGAACTATACGGACTGAAAATGAAAATGCTATAGTCTTTTTGACATACGTCAGGAACGATATTCACAATAGGCTTATTAGGTAGTGGAATGATTCGTGTGTTTTGAACTTCATCACCACGGCAGACGATTTTATTGACAACACCTTTCTGTTTCGACTGATGATGAAATACTCTCTCGTGTCTTTTTTGTACTTTAACATGATATTGAACACAGACTTGACTCATCAACCTGTTATTTACTTGACTGAATTGTATTTACGCCAATTAGATAGTAGACTGCACTTTTTGGACTTCTTTAGAGTTGCTTCGCTCATTCTCTTCCTTTTTGCTTCATCTATGATCGCTTCATCGTAGCTTATTCTACGACCCTCCACCACTTCTTTCTCAATCCACACTCGTAATAATGAACGTCTTCACTGTTTCAAAGAACTTTGTAAAAAATGCTAAAACTTGGTATATGTAATTGAATATGACGTCAAATTGCGTTAGTTGAATAGATAAAGGGTTTTTTTGCCATAGCAATTTAAACATGGCGTAACTAAGTAAGTACCTTAATTAACTCATAACGAATTAAATTGAGGAAGGGAAGGTTGTTCGGAAATACTTTCTACTAAACAGGAAAACAACTGATAGAGCATCGTTGTATGGTTAAGTTTTTGCTTTCCACTTGAGTTGGGTGCAGAATAATTTTGCTCATAGATGTTAAAAATGAAATAGTTAAAATAGCACATCTACAGTTAGCAGAAAAAAATAACACATCTACAGTCAGCAGAAAAGTGAATTTCTAAAAAATCAATAGCATCATTCCAATTCCGCCATCTATGATATATTAAAAGTTATTTTTATCCAATGAACTGTTATATGTAGCTCTGAGGGTTGCACTATGCTGATGTCAGTAGAAACAGAACAACTGAAAAATGATCTGGGAACGAGCAGCTGTTTATTATTAACAAACAAAGTAAGAAAATGCTCCCTCGTGGAGATTTTTCTCACAAGAAAACTGCTGACACAACCTTTTCGCGACCTTATGACAGTTCATTATCTTTAAGCTTGCTAACAATAAGTTGTCCTGCTAGAAATTTTGCGGGAACATCACTTTTTTTTCAACCAAGCATGTTCACCAAAGACAAGAGTTAGAGAAACAGTTGAATAAGCATTTGGTGTTGGCGGAGGAAAAGAACCGCTGGAAATGGGAAAATGCACATATTAACGTTTGAAAACCCTCCTGAAAGTTAAAAAGCAAACAATTACGTTAAAAGTACGAAAGTAAAAGGTTGTTGTAATGCGATGTCGCAAACAAAAGAACTCTAACATGTGCAATAACAGCAGTCATTGCATGTGAAACAAAAACTCTTCATTCTTGAATTGCTTGACATATGGCTTGATATATCCAAGCTTTCTATAAAATTTCTTGCTGTCATTTTCCGATTGAATTTTTTATTTCTCGACTTTTTCTCGACTTTAAGTTAATGTTCCTGATACACAACGTGAATTCGAAATCATAGGGCTTTTCTTCATCGTTCCTATTAAAGAAAATTCTAACCCAAATCGAGAGCGTAAACTAATTTGGTCTGTTTTTTACAATCTATGCAAGCGCAAGAGATAATAGAGATTTGCAGAAACCGTAAAGGTTTGACTTTCATAGCATCTAAAGCAGGTCCACAAAACCTCTCAAGTTCGAGTCTCGTTCAAAGTTTGGTTCAAATTACTCCAATTCTCATAAAAATTTACCCCAAGAACAATTGGAAGGTGCAGATTAATAATTTGCAGGCTGTCAAGTCTTGTATATCGTAAAAAATGACAAAAAATTTGAAAAAAATGACAAAAAATGAAAATTTTAAAGAATAAAATGGCAAAAAATGACACTTTTTTTTAGCCTGTTTCAATAATTTATCTTCACAACTTAACATCTATGCGGAAAAATAAAAAATATTAACAATAGCATGAAAATGAAATAGATGAAAACACAATGAAACATGGTAAATCTGAAAAATCCTTGATAAAGTAATTGTTATTCACATAGTAAGGAAAGAAACAAAATATTCTACCTTAAGGGAAAAAATTGTTTGCGGAAGAAATTTTTGCGGAATATTTTTTTGCGGGTGAATGACTCAAAAATGCCATATTTTGCGGAATAGATTTTTGCGAATGAAGACCTCAAAAGAGATTTTGCGGAATTAATTTTTGCGGATGCAACAAATTTAATAAAATCGAAAGTCGGGAAACATGTAGTTTAGTACCTAGGTATATACAAACTTTAGTTGGAATGGAAAAAGCAGATTTATGGAATAACATCTATTTTTCATCACTTAAAATATCAAAAAATAATACTAAGCTAAAACAAACAGATAATGTAGCTGGGTCTTATCTTTGATCAGAGAAGGTCAATGTAGTGCTAGCAACTGAGAATATGACTCAGTCAAAGTCTAGTTCCCACAAAGGAAAGGATCGTTTCTCAAAGTAAAAGCAACAGTACGAAGCGCTAAACCTGTCGCAAGTGCAGATGCTGCTTGTGTTGTTATTGACGAAAAGCAATAAATAAGTCCTTAGATGTTCTTTCCTTTTTCAACTCCCTTTTTCATTTTCCAAACGTTTTGTAAAGACGAGACTTGCAGTTTATGCAAAGCAAAGTGAAAAATCAATTCCTTACGGGTAAAAAATTTCAAAAATTTTGCGGAGTAAATTTTTGTGGATGAAAAATTTCGAATATTTTGCGGAATTTATTTTTGCGGATGACCAATATTTGTTCATTTTTGCGGAATTCCGCAAAAAAAAGTTCCGCACAAATTTTTTCCGCAAACAATTTCTTCCCTTAAGGTAGCAACTGAACTCTTTCTCAACAATTTTACTGTTTCCATAAATCTTCATAAAGTATAAAATAATCTAAGGGGTCATTATTTTCTACTACAGTTCTACTGCTGCATTAGGCAGGTAACTTTTCATAACTTTACTAAGCAAGTTGAATTTGGGTACCCTTGACTCTACTTTGGTACTGAGAATTTGTGACCAGTAGGTGTCCAGTTGAATATTTGAGCCTGTCACTCAACAGGAATATCCTTCATTTGATAGATCTGCCACTGATCAACAGTAAAGGAGTTTTGCCTATCATTAGTGATGTGACCTTTTTACAAAACCACTTACAAACTTAAGGACCTTACCATCTGCAAAACACAGGATGCCTCTTGACGACTCATAGTAAGATGTTTGGCAACCTCATTATCGGGAAAGATCTTACAGAGAAGCTCTGTCACAATTGTCACAGTCTCGTAATGTTGCATTTTGTTCAGCAACACACAGTAGCCACATTGATTCTGCCTAAAGCAATCCTTTTCGGAGGATGAGCTTCCAGGAGTAGTAAATATGCCAGAGAAAATCGCCTGACGCTATTACCAAATCAAATATCAGATATTGATTTATGCTTGGGCTTCTCTGAGTACTGCTTAAACGCCTAAGCCTTGACTTGAAAATTTTAAGTCAGTATAACATAACAAACACTGTGCATACTGATCAATCTTTCTTTTGCACCAAAACTTCAGCTTAACTCCATTCTCATCTCCTCTTTCAAGCCAGCTATCACACCACTTCACCACCTTAATCTAAATATCTCAATCTTCACCTTACGAACTACTAAGAGGAATTACTTTTTAGTTTTAACTAGATAAACAACTGAAGTTAAGCTCTACACAGATGAAGGAACACTTTCTTACCTCTTACTTTATATAAAAGGTAAACTGATACAAGCTTTCTGATAAAAACTGAACATAACTGACAGTTTGGGTGAAAAAAATGAATAAAATGACAAAACCATAGAAAAAATGAAAAAAAATGAAAGCTCTTCAAAAAAATGAAAAAAATGACGCACTTGACAGCCTGTAATTTGTCAGTCATTTTCTGATTTGACAAATTTGCATTTTTATAAACGTTTCACCCATTTAAAATCATTTGGTATTCTTCCAAGACATGTCGTAAGACGTTTCGAGACTCTTTATGCAATTGTGACACGCTCAACACGAGAAGCTGACTTGGCGAACAAACAAAATGAACCAATGATACTGATCCAGTTTTCTCACGATCTTTATCACATATAATTATCTTTAACATACCATTCGATTATTAAGCATTTTCCAGGTTTGTCATGTATACAACTGGAAACAACGATAGTTACATTATCTGCAAAAGCTGCCTCTCACATTTTAAAAAATCCACTCATTTACTCAATAACGACGCCCTGGCGGTTAATTTCAATGGACAATTACAACGTAAGAAAACGTTTTTGACATAAACATCGGATTAGAACATAGATTTAAACTACAAAATCCTTCTTAAACATGTAAGTCAAATAGTTCAAAAATAATGCCAGGCAAGGAATTCTACATCATTTTCCTGCACATTGCCTTAAAAAAACAGAAAAGAAAAGTCAAGGGCTGTACCAAACAGAAATATATATATAATATACAACCAGCTTGAAATATTAGTCAGTGGAACAACATAATTTTCTATGTGTACTTTTCCAATGCTTAATTTGACATTCTTTACTGCAATATAAAACCTTTTTACATCGAGAACAGCGTTTCATACTTGAGATATCCGTTTCACAACAACTTTCATTATGGCAAACAATTGGTTGAAAAAGCTGTTGTTTTTTTGTTTCATCAACAAAGCCTTGTCTAAAGGTTTCTACAAACGCCTTTTGATCACTACTTAACAAAAGTAGCTTCTGATGAGTTAGATTTGCTATCTTCAGTAAGTGTGGAGGACAATCAGTTCGTTCTTCAATCTTCTTAGAAAACAACTTTGAAAACTCTAGTTCAACTAATTGCTGTTTGCAAGGGCTGGTGCCTTCTAATAATAAATTAACGGCAAGGATAGCAGATTCTAGAATACTATTATCTCCTGTCAGTGTGTTCCTTGATATTACATGGTAAATGTAAGATATTGTGTTTGTGGTAGTCACATGGTCATAATAGATATCAGATGCACCTCCAATCATGAATATAATGTAATTTAAAGATATAATTTGTAGAGACTTCATTTTTTCGTCATCCCAATCTTTCATATTGAGATCAACTAGACAAGGTAGAAGTAATCCATTATTTTCAAGTTGTTCTTTCAATGAAGGACAGCATGTCATTAATTGCAAGAAATGCCAAGCATAAAACTTCACTAGTATGCTCTTTTTGTCATCTGTAATAACATCCACTATTGTATCAAAACATTTTGCTGCCAATGTTGAGCAGAGTCCCTTAGCTCGCTCTACATTTGTTTCTTCAGACAGTTTTGCGTATAATTGGTCCAGCTCTTTTGTGTCATCTTTAAGGAAAGCTTGTGTAACAGCTTCTGAAAAGTCTGAATTCATTATGGTAAGTCTGAAAAGGCATACAAATGAAATCAAAATATAAGAATGCACATACAAGCAGAAATTGGGTTTATATACAAAAAAATATACAATCATGAAAATATTTATATTAAGGCACTAGCATCTCGGGTAATAAATGGTTTGCATTTTCAATTATGAAAATGTATATTATAAGGTATAAAAACTTAAAAACTGATCAAAAATTTAGCTTTTAAAGCTTTTGCTTTTTCAAGTGTGGATATTACTTCCGTCTGACAATAAAGTAACCATGTGCAAGTTAAAAAATGAATAAAAAAATGGTGTCTTTGTGAAATAAAATCTTATCTATATATACTAATCCGCGTTGTGCATACCACTTTTATTTTAGAGAGTGTTTTGTTTTTGTTTTTTTAATGGTCAACGTCCTCTTAGTTGTGCGTAAAACCACACAGAGATGAGAGCATTTTTTTATGATTTTTTATGATCGCGAGGGAAATCATTGCATTGCATCCCCAATCCAACACGAAATATCTCGAGAACCAATGGGTAAAACTGACATTTTTTGGGGTAGGCAATACAGGTGATGGGGTGATGAAAAATTTGGGCCTAATTTTTGGGGGGACATCATCAAAATCTTTAATCAGCAATATCTCTCTAACGGTTGATCATAGCGAAACGATTCCATACACTTTTTTATCAGTTTTTCGAGCTCTACAACATGGGTACATTTTCTGTTTCCAATTCCCAAATTGAAATTTTCGTCACGGGGTTCGCACACGGGAAAAACGAATTTGATACATTGGTAAATATTTTTACCCGGGTTATAATAATAGGGAGTTTATGTCATAAATTTACTCTGTACACATTTTCTTGATGGGAAAGGATTAACATAATAATTTTTTAAGATTTTGAATAATCTGCAAAAAATGTTTTAGGCCGATGGAAATTTTATATTTGTTTAGCGTCACTCGCCCGCATCACTTTAAGTGCCCGCGTAAAAAACTTCATTATTTTACAAAATTTCATTATTCCAACACAAAATGACAATTCTTAAAGAACAATACATCATCCACTTCATTTGCTTGCCTACCCGCCACTAACCATCATATCCTGGTTCAAAATGTCCAAGTAGTTGCTCTTCCGTGTGCGTCTAATGACTTCGCCAAGTGTGTGTTCCATATAATAAATGTAGCGACATTTGATTACGTAATCGAAGTAGACATTGCAGCGTTTTGGAATAATACAGTTATGGTTTCAAAATTAATGAATAATGAAAACATGCCGCATGACATTTTCAGGAGATAAGTGACGCTAAACTAATACAAAATTTCCATCGGCCTTAACTTTTGAAAATTTTGGTTGGTAAAAGTGGCCCCTCCTCCTGGCTATTATGTGTATAAAAAGAAATCTTATCTTTTGGGCCTCCACTGACCAAAAACCAAATAATCAAATATAATCTAGAAGTGTATAAAGAGCATTTAATGTGAACCTGCTATGATGTGTGCAACTGCAGTGTTGCACAGCTACAATTATAATTTGAGCTAGAAGAACACCACACCACTAGCACTAAATATATATAATAATCTAGTTTTAGGTCCCAGTTTTTTAACGAAAAAAAAGAACCACAAATGCAAAATCCAATAAATAATAATAGAATAACATGAGAAAATATGAGCAATGCTAAGTGCTCACTGTTGAAAATCTGCTTCAAGTCAAATACAAAAAAACACCCATACATAAACAACTTTGAAGTCATTTGAAATGAATCATCCACCAATAATAAGATAATATTTTTATAAATTTCCAAAACAAAAGGCAGTTTAATTTATTTTATTTGCTTCCTAAATATACATGTTAGTCGTCTATTGTTGGGATACAGCGAATAGATTGTTTCCTTGGAAAGCAAGTTATGCTTCACTGCAGACTTGGTCGCCATTATGAAATCAAAAACTTGCCTCGTCTACTTCGCATAAAAAGGTCTCAGTTTCAAACGCAGAATTTGAGTGAGCTAGGCACTGTCTAAAGGCGAAACTCCATATCGGTCGCTTTGACCGCGCGGGCGGGGCGAACTAAATCGCCCGCGCGAACGATTTTACATTTTCAATATCCTTATAAATGACCGCGTGGGCGGAGCGAACTTAATGTCAACACGTACGATTTTTTATTTCCAATTCACACGCGCTAGAAACAAGTCATGGCTGCTCTTAATAGACGTCAGATTTTAGCTCTTATCATTCTTCGTCGAAGACAGAATCGTTCGAAGAATAAAAAACGCTTTTGGATGCGAAAAATTTATCAAGAGAGAAAGACGAAGGGTGAATTTCATCTTTTGGTCAGAGAAGCAATGTTGTTTGATGGGGAGTTTTTCTTTCAAATGTTTAGAATGCCACCTACAAAGTTTCAAGAACTTCTCAGTCTCGTTGCACCTCATATAACTAGAGTCAATGCAAAACGAGAGCCAATCTCAGCAGATGAACGACTGTGTGTCACTCTTCGTTTTTTGGTTACCGGTGATGCATTCAACACAATTGGGGCAAGCTACAGAATCAGTGGTACAACAGTGGGCAGAATCGTAAAAGAAACATGCTCAGTTTTATGGACGATTTTAACTGCAAACAATTACTTAAAAGTACCATCATCTGAAAGGGAATGGGAAACGATTGCAGAAGATTTTGAATCTAAATGGAATTTTAACAACTGCGTGGGTGCTATTGATGGAAAGCATGTTGCTATTCAGTGCCCACCTCGTGGTGGCTCGATGTATTACAATTACAAACATTTCCATAGTATAGTGTTGATGGCCATTGTAAATGCACGCTATGAATTTATACTTGTAGATATTGGTGACTATGGTAGACTTTGCGATGCAAATGTATTTGCTAATAGTAATCTTGGTTATGCTATCAATAACAATCTCTTAAACTTACCCAAAGATAGACAGTTTGAAGAAACAGGAAAGTATTTTCCTTATGTTTTTGTTGGGGATGACGCATTCCCATTAAAAAAATGTTTAATGAAGCCTTATCCTGGTAAAAACCTCACAATTGAACAAATCATAACTAATTACAGAATTTCTCGAGCAAGAAGAATTGTGGAAAATGCTTTTGGAATAGCTACTTCTAGATTTAGAGTGTTTCGAAGGGCAATTACTGCTTCAGTTAAAACTGCTACTGAAGTTACAAAAGCTGTGGTAGCACTTCACAATTTTCTTATGGCTGGCAGAGATTTTGAAAATCAGTACTGTCCTATTGGATATGTTGACCGAGAAGAAAATGGTCATGTAAGAGAAGGAGGCTGGAGAAGTGAAATTACTAACAACAGTTTGCAAGATATTCAACAAATCGGTTCAAACAATTATGCACGTGATGCGAAAGAAGTCCGAAATAATTTTTGTGAATATTTTAACTCTGAACAGGGTTCAGTTCCATGGCAAACTTCAATAGTAACTCAAACCTCAGATAATTTTGACGAGTAAAAATAAAATCTAGTTTGAGTTTGTAAGACTATATTATAATATATATATATATATTCCATGCATGTTCAAGTGAATATATACACTATATAGTACGTACACGTTGGATAAGTTAATCTTCATCAAATTCGTATGATAATAAAATCTTTTGTATATCCAAACGAGCAAGTCTATTCTTTTTCGCAGGAAGCTTCTCTAGAATCTCAACAAGACTTTTACAAAATAACCAATCACTTGATTCTTTGGGAGTTTCTGGTTTTGGACCAGATTCACTTAATGCTTTCATTAATAATATATCCATTTCTGATGATGTGGACGACTTTCGTTTTTTTGTAGTGGGAGGTGGAGCTGGTGTTGACGTTTTTCTACTACGATCTGGTAATATGGAAGGTGTTGGTGGAGGAGAAAGAGGCTCAAACTCCTGGGTATTCGAAATGAATAAATTACTAGTTGCTGCCCCTTCATCTTGGTTATTAGTAGAAAAAAAACTTTCTCTCATTGCTTCCTGTCTATAATTTGGATTGCTTGACGACGTTATCCCTACATCTTGGCTGCTATTATTCGAAATTGATAAGTTGCTCGATGTTGCCTCTCTATTTTGTAAGGTATCTCTTATAAATAACAGTTGTTGAAACAGCTTGCAAGTTGGAGTTTTTGCAGCACCGGCACCTGATTTTTGTGACTCCTTCATCTTTTTTAAACATCTATTCATTCCGTCTCTCAAATTTTTCCATCTTCGCTTTAGCTCATCAACTGAAAAATAACGTAAAAAAAATATTTTTAGTAATTTTTTAAACATGGATAAGCTACAACAAAGGTCTTGAGGGTTTTTTTCAAACAACACTCCAAACAAAATTATTGAATAAAGTATTCTTTAACTTTAAAAAACAAAACAATAACAAAACTAAGCATGAAAACAACCACAACAACTAGGCTTTTAGAATCATCCATTTTTGAGTTAATAAAGTTAAGAGAGCGGTAGAATAGAACATAAAAAATGAAATAAGATTCATTTATATACCTTCTCTGTGTAATTTCACTGAAATTTCCTTCCATGCTACGTTTTTTTTGTTATTATCTTTGTACCCTCTACAAAAAGTGTCCCAGAGTACTCTTTTTAACTGAACTTCCTGGACTAAAAGCTCATCAACATCTTCTTCATTATTTCGAGTTAAAGTTAAACTTGCACTACTTTGATCTTGGATCATTTTTAACCAGGAAAGTGAACCATCAATAAGTTCATTGCTTTCAGCTTCAATTCTCGCTGTCTCATCTTCGAACTCCGCCATGTTGATAATAATACGCGAATATGATTGGTTTATAAAACAAACAACTTTATCTGTCCGCGCGGAAACGTCGTGAAAGTTGAAAATTTTCAACTTCCAAAGCGTGCACGGTCGGAGCGAGCGAACATGTAAATATTACGCAATAGTTCTCTCTGCGCATGCTCAAACAAGTTCGCTCCGCCCGCGCGGGCAAAGCGACCGATATGGAGTTTCGCCTTAAAGGAAAAGTCCATGACAACAGCAGGTAAGCGGGTAGAAACATTATCCTACGTATCCCAATTTTATTCACAAACCACAATCTCTTATTATATTAAATACTATTTTTGCAATCCAGCGTATCAATAATAAACAAGGACAATTTTATGTTTGTAGCAAGTGAAAGTTTTGAGAACCGGTCACTCTACTTATCGCGTTTCATATTGAATTTCCCCCCTTGTTCCTCCACTGGTTCCATGTTAGAGGTAGAAAGGCGATGATCAACGGGAATGATGGTGATTTACAAATAATCCAGGCGTTCTCTCGTGTTTAGAGCGCGTAATTACAATGCACTGACATTCAATGTTTTGCAAAAAACTTTCATTTTTTTCTTGGGCATGTTCTACGCTCAATTAATTTCAGAAGTTATATTTCAGAAGATTATTTTCCTTTTCATGATTTGCGAATTTAAAAACATCGATTGTTTATTATTGTTACATCGAATGTACATCGAATGTTTTTTCCGACGATTCCGATTGGCTTAAAAGATAATGTAGGAAATTGTCAAATTTCCGAAATTGTGATTGTACAATGCTGACAATTTTATTTATTAATGGTTTATATTTACTTACTTCTTTTCTCTGAAGTAAAAATTTTCCAGATAGTAAAAGTCCCCGGTTATAAGCCGCCAACCCCCAAAAGTGCCTTTGAAAGAATTTAAGCCCAGGGCTTATGACCAAGATTTTACGTATGGCTTCATTCAAGTGCAAGCCATAATAACAAAATTCGGCTGACTTGCTGCCATAATCGACTGCATTTTTCTGTATTTAGTGATCACATGAGGAGGGCTAGCCCGGTAAACCGGGCTGGCTCGGCTAGGCGGGCTGATAAATTTTTATGATCACATGGAAAAGTATCAGCCCGCTTAACCGGGCTAAAGAACTGATCACGTGATATTTGTTATATTTTTCAACTTTACGCATGCGCCGTGTATGCAATTTTATCCCGGCAAAGGGAGCCAGCCCGGTTGAAAGCCATCACATGAGAAATTCTTCAGCCCGCTTTACCGAGATCTCGGTTCAATAAAGCGAGATCTCGGCAAAGCGGGCTGGCTTGTTTCTCATGTGATCACAAACACAAATTTAGGACACTTTCTTAATAGTAGCGAGATCTCAGCAAAACGAGCTAGCCCGCCTAACCGGGGCTAGCGCCCCCCCCCCTCCCCTCCATGTGATCACTCCCTAAGGGGATGATCACATGGAGGGGGGCTAGCCCGGTTAGGCCGAGATCTCGCTTTATTTAACAGAGATCTCGGTAAAGCGGGCTGAAGAATTTCTCATGTGATGGCCTTTGCCGGGATGAAATTGCATACACGGCGCATGCATAAAGTTGAAAAATATAACAAATGTCACGTCATCAGTTCTTTAGCCCGGTTAAGCGGGCTCATACTTTTCCATGTGATCATAAAAATTTATCAGCCCGCCTAACCGAGGCAGCCCGGTTTACCGGGCTAGCCTTCCTCATGTGATCACCCTCTAACTTATGTGGTACGACGACGGTAGAAGCTGGATGGTCAGTGGTTATTGTACCACGGTAGGTTAGGAAATTGTGGATAATAATTTTATATCTTTTACCAAATGCAGGTCGTCCTAAAACATGCGTGATTTGGATCTTAAGAACAACGGCAGAATTCGAAAAAAGTTTCGAGAGAAAGCAAGACGAAAACATTATAACGAGGTAATGGTCCATCGCACCAAACCCAAGACTCAGTACAAAGTTGGGAAAAGTAGAAATCAGATGGATATTGACTTATGTGAGTTTTGCCATTAAAAATCGTCCCTTTACAATGCTTGGTTGACATAAAAGAACCAGGGTGTAATCTAGAATGGAAATGCAGCGTTCGGCGGAAGGGAAAAGGGCATATTGTGAACATCCAAAGGGCACTTTTTTTTAGGAAAAGGGCAACCTGAGCTTTATTTCGGGGGATTAAACCTGTGACCCCCCATTTTATGTAGTCATTACTTGCATGGGCATTCTCGCCTGGGCAAGATTTAAATTCGTAATTGAAATTCTTATAAAAAGACTCTTATAAAAAGGACTGTACATATGAAAATGGGGATAAAAATTGGTTTGGTCACAATCAAAAACAGCATGATTAAAAATATCTATAAGACGGGACATTTTTTATTGCTTCAAATTTAATAACTTAATTTAGTTTAGTTATTGAACATTTTGTTTTCAGAAATAGTAGGGAAGATTCTGCGTTTGGCGTCTTTAAAGAAGTAAAAATTTTGGGTTTTTTTTAAAGCTACATGCTGCTTTCCGGATGATTTGGAGGTTTCCTTCCAAGAAGGACGGATGAACTTCAATATCAATGATCAAACTGTTCCAAATGGAGACGAATACGATGGTATGTGCATACACTACTGAATTGGTCAAAAGTATACAGCAATTATAATTCAAACTGATGGATGTATTTTACTTTCTCATTTAGCAGCAACCATATCTCATCCACATCTGCGAAGCAAGAGTAAAAGTTATGAGAAACATTCACTTACGCAACATGTGAAAACTTCACCCATTTTCCAAGTACCCGAGACTCCTTTTTACCCAATTATGGATAGGTTTCAGACAACACCGAAGAAAGTACACTCCGGCGAGGCAAGATATTTGTGTCAAGTCCTTGTGCCAGAGACTCCACTGTTTGAAACTCCTTATTTAGGAAGTAGGTATGTCAACAAGTGAACACGATCGAACACGAGATATGTCGAGAAAGAATGGCGTCATAACAAATTAATATTTTAAGCTTATTTATTACGAGAAATCACTTGTGTCTCTATAAAAATCGATGTTTTAAATGTTATGGTTTGGACTTAAACATGTTTTCTCTGCAAATTAGTGCCTTGAATAAGTTTAAGAGTTCGTGTTAGGAACAACGAAAAGGAACAACGTCATTATTTCATTGCAGAAAATAATATTTGTCATATGACAGATAACAAAGAATGAATGATGAAGAATTTGAAAAGAGAAAACTTCTTCCCGTCGCATAACATTATAATTTATTTAACCCTATAAACAAAAGAAAAATAATTTATTAAAAACCACCATATATACAATAAAAATTCAATATATTTTCAAGAAGGAACAATCAGCTATATTATACTATATACAAATCTGAAGCTTAGTTTCCATAGTTTCGCAGTTGACGGCATGTTTCATATCGCATGTGCATTTAAGCCAAATTTTCAGACGGAAATAGTAAATAATACAGTCGACTCTCGTTATCTCGAACTTTTCGGTATCCCGAACAATTTCCGATCCCCTGGCTGATTTTCTCTCATTATCTCGAACTTTCCCCAAAACATTTAGAAAATCCAGGCGTGATTTTCGCACTTTTGAATGTTTTGATAAAATTCCATTTTTCTAAATTTGAATTTTCGAAAAGTATAAGAATCTAGTTTTTTTAAAAGATTTCTTAAATCATGTACTTAAGGTGAAAACTTGAAGCTCGTTAGGTAAAGACTTCTGTAAAAATTCTGTAGTAGAAAAATGTAAGGCATTGAAAGACGACCTGCAGAAAGGGAGTCGACTGTATGTCAAGGCCATCTCACGTTTTTCATATCAGAAGAGTAAAGAGAACAAACAATATTCTCTTATTTTTCGTCATTCTTTGAAGATGGACAAAATACAGTTCCATAGAAATTATATTTGCAGTCCACTGCATATTAGAGTTGACAGACAGCAAAATCTCACGGAAACTAAGCTTTAAGGCGCATATCGGTACCTCTTAGATACTGTTATTGCATTAATTTAGATATACGTGACCGATCAATATAAGTGACCGGCTTAAAACAAAGACAAAATGTGAAAAATCTTACCGGTAGGTAAGGATAAACGTCTTTACAAATTTAGTTAGCCGTTATAAAACTGGTAAAAAGTATCATGGATTCAACTAAATGTACCAACTCTCAATAAACTGCCACTTGTTCCGCAAAGTAACATTCGTTTTTTTTCCATCACTTGTACGGCTTGCACTGGCCGCTTATTCCCAGATACGTCATCAACAACCTTATAAGACGAAAGAAATTCCATGAAACCGAATAGAAGTTTCTAAACGAACGCAATTGGGGGTGGAGGCGCAAAATCGATCACTATCATTAAGATAAGGTCTCAGACAAATGGGTCGCGATAACGTTGAAGAATGGAGGAAAAGATAAAGGACCAATTATTTCGCTGTTTTTGGTAGTGTGATTATATTGTTACAACTTTTTTGACGGAATGCTACTTATAAATATGGTGCTTGTAAAAACAAAACATATTGCTATATAATAAAACCAACCTTGTGAGTATTCCTGTTGATGATCTTCAGGTCATTGGAACCGCTACCGCCAGCGACAACATGCTTATCATCGTAAAATCTGGCACAATACAAATATTCCCCTTTCCGGTCATTGGTAGGGAAGGGAATCGTGCTTACTAGAGAACCATTTCTGTAATCCCAAATCTAAGAATTTACATGAAACATGAAATAACAATGAAATGATATACTCTTTATAAAAAAATTTAACTTTAAAGTTACCTGCAAAGCATTCTTTGCCTGCCAAGATGCAGTGAGAATATTATTGTGCAGTATATCAAGCGCATCACCACACACAAACGGACCATATATAGTTCTCACAGCATATTCGCTACGAATATCCCAGATCTAACGAGAAAACATGCAGAGGTTGAACTAAGAGTTGAAGCTACAGGGTGTTCACTCATTCTCAAGAACAATTACTACTATATGTTTTTTTAAAACAAACAAATACAAGAATGTTATCTTGTACCCCGTAACAACCAAGCAAGGAGATCGAACGAAACAGATACCTTAAGGGAATGATCCCAGCTTGCAGTAAGGAAAATATTGGAGTCGTCAGGATGTGATCTTACAGCAAACACTTTCTTCGAGTGACCAGGAATGAGTGTTATATCCTCAAAACTACGAGGAAAAATTTATCAATTTAATAGAGTCATTTAATTTAATTTAAGTCAAACTTAAAAAAATCATTTAAAAAAAATAATAGTTAAAATTAAAAGAGTACCTGTCAATGTCGAGTTTGTTGGTTCCATTATACGATCTTAGTAACTTCATTAGTTCACTGTCATAGACTCGTATAGTACAATCTTTACCTCCACTTGCAAAGTAATGACCAGTACTATTAAAATCTAGTGCTGTTATCTGGTTATCGCATTCATTCATCGTCTCACCAGTATTCGTGTAAGTATCCAAATTCCACGCCTTGATTACTCCATCAGAACCTTTATACATTATATGGTAATCAAACAAGGAAATTGAGACGGTCAACAAAGCAGAAACTAACGACCTACCGCCTGTATAAACAGTATTTCTCGTCTGGCAAGGATGAAATTTTACCGCCAACAAAGGAAGATTAGTTATAAGACTGGTCCTCATTTTACGCAAGCGCTCCCATTTCTGGCAGTCAAACAGCTATGGAAAAACGTTTCGAAAATTTAATAAACGGGGGAAACTTACAGGATGCCATAAAAACATCAATAAATGCAAGAAACGTATAAGCATTATTTGCAAGTAACACATAAAAATATATATCACAATTTTGTCATGAACTATGAAGGTGTAAAACAGTCAAAACATATCGGGTGGTGGGATGTCAAAATTAACAAATGGGGAGAGGGAAGGGGGACGTTGTTTTTTTTACATTCACTGGCCTGCAGTTAGACCAAGTTAAAAAATTGACAATATAGCTTCACAGTAGACTTCCCGATAGGGAAAAATTCTGCTCATTTTAATGTCATGCTATGATGAGCTTTCAAGGGAAATAGGTAAAACAAATTGATTTATTGTTATGTCAAGATTGCCGTCCAATGAATGTAAAGATGGAGAAACAACAAATCATTCACACCTGCATGATTCCAGTTCCAAGACCAACTGCTGCTCTGCTACCATTATGATTAAGAGCAATTGCATAAATGCCGTTTTCATCACCTAGATTGATGTCTTTTTGAATGTGTAATTTCAATGTTTCCTTGTTATTGCTAAAAGATTTGAAGTTACTGTATAAGAATAAGTAGCGAAAAAACTTTGATCGACAGGTGATTGACTTACTTTCTTTTTTCATTTTCAATCTTTTGACCAACCTCCAAAGCCTCTTCCAGTCGTTTTTTAACATTTGCACTCATTCTAAAATATCAAGATTAACTTAAGTTTGCAGTTGAGCATACCTGATTTTGTCATCCACACAACGCCCAGAAAGAAACAAAAGAAATCCAAACGCAAATGAAAACAACAAAAACCAAAATGCAGTAAGACATGATTGTTTTTGAATCCAAAACCACCAGCTCGTCCTTGCCAGAGCTTTTATCTACCAAATAAACTCGAAATTAGTACTTGAATATTAGAAAACTACATTAAAAAAATAAGGGTTTAAACCCAAATTGTGTGTTATACCGTGATATCAAACGAAATTATTTTTAGACTTGTAAACTGCAGTTTATAATCATAGATATATTTTTCTCATTAGAAACCTGTCGAATTAAAATCACCCTTATAATAACATTTTCCTATTAAGAATCTATAAAGTTAGGATGGCAACACATATTTCAAGAAAACAAAGAGCTGTGATTAAAAAGTATGGTTTGGAAAACACCAGTCTGCATACAATATAAGAAATCTACGACAGCAAAAAAAAAAAAAAAAAAAAAAATCACAAAAGCTGTCACAGGCTTAAAAAATTTGATCATTACAAAATGCATAAAATACAAAATGTTCTTTTACAATGATACAAATTCTTATATATAACAAAAGAATGAAATCTCAGTTGAAACAAAATTTCAGAAATGCATTTATTTTGAGTGGGAGAAGGGAAAATGAAAGAAACAAACAGTAATTTTTGCAAAACAAGATAATTAGGTGATAGTGCAGGCTTAGCTTTGACAAAGTCTCTATTTTATAGATGATGTATGTTACAAAGGAAAAGTCAATGGAAAAACTACTTCTTTTTGTACGAAGATGAAAGAATGAACATTGGACTTTAATTTTGTAAAAAGTATCAAAAATATACATTACATTACAACATTACTACGAAACTTGAAATCAATCAATAAAAACAAAAGTAATTGATTCCAACATTAAGAAAACACAATAATAGTCAAATAAATAAATAAATCAACTCTTGATCAAATCCACACTTACTGACTCACGTACATTTTCATCACAAGAACTGGATTGGCTCTTTCCTTCAGTTTTTGATGAGATTACATTAATGTCAACATCCTTCAAACAGTCCCAGTATTTCTCATGCACTTGATGCGTATTTTTAATACTGTGAAGTGCACTTTTACTTGGTTGATTGCTTGTGGCATGTTCCGGAACTTTACCTAATAAGGTTTGAACACAAGCAACCATTGAGTTCGAAATTGTTTTCAAATTATATCCACCTTCCAAAATGATCACAACATTTCCATTAGCAAGATCCATCAAGTGTTTTGTCATATGTGCATACCCATTCGGAGTGACATTACATTCACCTAAAGGGTCACCTTCACCAGAATCAAAGCCTGATGACACAAGAACAAGTTCGGGATTGTATTCATTTGCAATTGGCATTATAACATTTTCAAATGCGCATAAGTAACTTGCATCTGTTACCCCTTCCTCATTCCATGCAATGTGTACATTAAAACCTTCACCTTCACCTATTCCAACAGCATCGTAATTTCCCTCTGAAAGGCAAGGCCAAAATGCCTGATTATCATAGCGATGTAGAGACATATACAGAACCCTAGCATCATCTTCAAACATTTTGTGAATGCCATTCCCGTAATGTACATCCCAATCGACTATTAATACCCGCTTTAAACAGTATCTTTCAATTGCAAACATAGCAGCTATTGCAACATTGTTAAAATGACAAAAACCCATCGAACAATGAGTCAAGGCATGATGACCAGGTGGTCGGACAATACCAACACCATTTAAAATGTTGCCTTTCAGTACTTGCTCTACTACTTCAAGAGTACAGCCTGCAGATAAAAGAGATGCGTCAGTCACACCTGAATGGAAATATATGGAATCATATCTCTCCTCCAACTTACGCAAGCCATCATTAGTCATGCCTTTTACAGACAGAATAGTTTCATAATGTTTTTCACTATGCTTTAAAAGTACTTCTTCCTTTGTTGCAAAGCGGGGTGTTAAAACAACACATCTGTCTACCAGCTTCTTTTTAGCAAGTTTATCAAAAATGCTGGTGATACGTGAAGGTCTCTCTGGATGGTAACTTTCTGAAACAGACCAATATCCCTTCATTCTATTATCATATATTAAACCAGTTTTATTCATGAATATCTTCTTATCAATGATATCCTTGTACACTGCAGGTTCTGGTTCATGTAATATTTCTTTCTCATCCTTGGAAGATGAATAAGAATGAAACTCATCTTGAATTTGATCATCAAGAGTCAACTTCTTTATTTCTTCTTCAATGGACATAACTAAAACAGAACATTAATAGCTTTAAAAAGCAACTTAGAACAAATAATATTAAAGAAACTTTTAGTTACAAGATTTCAAAAAGAATTGAGAACTTTTAAATATGTTTTAACCTTGTATCCCGAAACAATGTTTTTATGGTTGCTGCAGAAAATGCTTTAGTAGTGACTTAAAATGATACAAACAGACAAACAAACAAACGATGTGAGACAGTCAAAAATCCATTAAATCTTGAATAGTCTCAGATGAACGATGCCATTACCGTTGTATTTGCAAATGTGAAGATAAACTAAAAGATTTGTTAGGCAAAGTAGTTTGTTTATTCAGTCCAAAGGTATATACAAGAAGAAATCTCTATGTCTCTTTTTCAAAATAATGTGATACCTAGACGAGATAAATTTTCACGTGGACATATTTTCACGGATGAATTTTTTTTTCATTTCGCGGGGACATATTTTCAAGGATGGCCCAACTTCAAATAATTCGCATGGACTAATTTTCGCGGATGGCAGTAGATAATAACAAAGGTAATGAAAAACAAAAATACAGTGTTAAACTAATCACCTGTTCATTGTCTTCAATGAAAACATCAAATATATTTTAACAATGTAAATGTAACAGCCAAAATTAAGTCTGAGCATTATCGAAGATCTCCTTTATTTCAAGATGGACTTGAAATTCAATGCAACCTAAAGGTTAGTATCGTAGCAACAGTCCGTGGACACTACTTAAAAGATATGAAGACCTTATCAAATTGTTCTATGCGGAACCAAAAGACAAGATCATCATTGGGTCTTATCTGACAAAAAAAATGCTATCTTGGCAAAAGCTCAAAAAGGCCAAGTCAAAAGCAGAGACATGTTGATATGTTGAAAGAATAATTTTGTGTATCCAAAAAAAAAATGAAAAAAATGACATAAAAAAGTTGTTTTTATTATCTATACCCTTTTTTCGAAATTCGAACATCTGTATTATAGAGAAAAAAAATTAACATTTCTCGGAGGCATATTTTCGCGGAAATGGCCAAAATCTGTGAAAGTTTATCTCCGTGAAAATTTATCTCATTAAGGTAACAGATAAATAAACTAAAAAAATGTCTAGAGAAATGTTAATCTTGAACAATGCCAACAAGTTTATTCAACTAATCTGCCATGCATAGTTTTACATATGCACAAAAAACCAAGCACATTCCTTTGCATATCAAGAATTTCCTAAATCTATTCACTTTTATATGAAATCTTGTTTGATCCTGATCAAAACTCAAAAATTCAACAAAATAATCAAACAGTTCACAAAATGTTTCACTAACAAAAATAAACAACACACGTTCAACCAATTTTTGCAGCACTGTGTGTTTGGGACAATCAACACTAACTAAATGTCTTCCAATGAGATTTCGTAATGGACTGTTACATTTCAAGTTATCTTTGAGTTATCTTTCAATAAAATGCACAACAGCAAAATCAAGAAGCAGTAGTATGCACACTTTGCTAGCAGCCAATGTGCAATCCAATTTGTAAACCAATGCTTGATTGAAATGATCCGGTACAAAACATACATTGAATACAACCAAACATCGCAATAGGCTATTTTTCTTCAAAAACACAAATGACAGACTTAAAGTGAATAATTTTGCAACAGCCAGTAACAATGCTTTCAACAATAGTTGGTACATATATATCCAATCAAATTTTTGAGCAAGAACACCAAACTCTCCATTAAAAATAAAACATACTGGCAATAAAAAAATAAGTGAACAAGACAAATGGTACACTAACTCCATGATGGAATTGTGCAGAAATTCCTTTAACATGATTATATATAAACAGGAAAGGACTGTGAAACATAAACCCACTACGCTTGCAGTAAATGTGAGCACAAATTCATGATCTTGAAGTAGAATCATTAATTTCCAGCCCGCTATTACCCCGAGGAAATAATATACAAAAGAAGACAACTGATCTCTTTTGCATACTCTCATCATCGCCAACAATACAGGAACAGACAAAGCCAGGTTAAATTGATAAAATTCTGTGCCACCTGCCTTTCTTGTAAATGTTATGAAATCATAGCCAGAAACAATAACTTGAATGCAATAAAGAATAATCAGGGACGACATCAGTTTAAACTGTCGGAAAATACCATGACTGCTAACATACTTTCCTTTATAGAAATGCAGGAAAACAACAATGTATAAATTTTCTATCCACAAAATCAGAAAGTAAACATCTGAGTTTTTCAAAAAGTGAACACACATCCATCTTTCAAATGAAATTGACACAATTGTTAAAACTTCAAGTAATAACATTGCTGACGCAGACAATCTATTTTCCATGAGCTCATTTCTTTGTGCTTCACCTCGAATCACCTCTATGATTGTTTTGCCAGAGATCAGAGGAGTTTGAGAAATGCCATCTGATCCTTGATGTCCTTCCTTCCATAGTAATTCAACAGAAAACATTCCTGAAAAAAAGAACACAACTTATGAAGGCCATAATGTGATTTCCCAGAAGAAAAATATAGCAATACACTAAAAATTATAAACTGACTTCAAACTTTCCCCGAGCCAAGAAATGGAAGAATTCAAAGAAACCTTAACAACAACCTTAGCATTTTGTTGGACCAAAATTCAAAAAATTTGGATTTCCTGTAATTTTCAATACACCTGACAAGAACAAAGACAAAGCTACCAAACCACACAGTTTTAAATGATATTAACAATTTTAGATTTTGTCATAATTACTTGATATAGTATTATATTTAAATAATAACCTGTGTAAAAATCTTTACTGAGTTTAACTTCGAAAAGGATGTGTCGGATTCGCCTTTCCCAGGTGTGAAATTTCAATTTGGGAATTGGAAACAGATCCATGTTGTAGTGCTCAAACAACTGATAAAAAAATTATTGGTTCGTTTCCCTACAATCAACCGTTAGAGAGATATCAACAGTCAAAGATTTTGAAGACGTCATAGCTGGATAACCCAAAAACAAATTAGGCCCAATTTTTTTGTCACCTTATTGCCTGTACCACGGACCCCAAAAAACGTCAGTTATCGCTATTGGTTCTCAAGATATTTCACCAATAACGTTGCATTAGATTGGGGATGCAATGCAATGGTTCCCCGTGATGATAAAAAAACTGACATCACTTGACCGTAAATTAAAACTAAATATATCACACTCTAAAATAAAAGTGGGATGTACACTCGCTAATATATAAGATCTGATCTAACAAATTGTTGCAAAATGTTTGCATTTGCTTTTATTTTATTTTTTTTTGTTTTGATGTTTTGAGATATAGCTAATTGAAAGAGATCAACTAGCAGAAGAAGCAAGGACAATCTCCAACCCAAATACACTACCAAATGATGTTTTGATGTTTGACATCGTCTGTTTATTTCAATTAATATTGCGATAGAGATAGTGGTTGTAATAGTGATAACAATGCAAAGAAAACATAGCATTCAGCAAGGTCAGCAGTATACAGTTCAGTTCACTCAATTTACTAGCCTGGTATGGCTTATGACATTTGCAATTAAACTATAATGCACTTGTCACATCTGGAATTTAATGACATCATTCGTACAGATTACTTGAAGCAACAGGATCATTTCTACCTATCCATGCTTGACCGACTTAATGGAAGGGCTCTCCATATACCACTCAAGCCACCAGTTTTAAGTTTTACATAATTGACATTTTGTTGCAAAGCCTTTATATATTGCTTATGGCATTTCCAATGAGTTTTATTGAATAATGGGTCATAAACATTTACACGTCTTTTCTTTTATAAAAACATAAAATTTGAGTTGAGCCTGACTGTTTCTTATATAATATTTTATTTTCAGTCTGCCAATTTTCTGTAAGAAATTCATTGTTGTTAGTTGTTGTTTGTTGCTTCATGCCATGTCTGTCTATCGATCTATCTATTTATTTAGTAACATCAGGCCCGAAGGCCATCATTCTCGTTACATGCTCAGGTTGGAGGTTCCGAAGTATTTGACACTCACATGAGTGACACCAACCCAATCAAGGGTCTGTGTTCTCCTGGATATGACCTCCTGCAACACCCCCCGATGTACCATCTAACCCAATCTCCAATTCGGCATGGGTCGACCCCGGTATGGTAAATTCACTTATACATAGTGAATCGCCACCAAGGGCAAATTATCAGTTACAAAACGACGAGGCAAAAAATGTGATTATGAAGATTTAATGAGAAGGGGAATACAAAGTAAACCTAATCATTATAATAAAATGTATTATTATATAATAAATCATTTTTTATATATATTTTAGATATTATATAACCAAATAATCTAAATAAAACGGACAAAGAGAAATCGAAACTTTGTTGAAAAATGGATTTTGTCTTTTTTTTATATTTGTAGTCAGTGCACCTAATCATTGCGCATCGGATGTCATTGCGCACTTTATAAAAAATACGTCTAAACAGCTTGATTATTATTTACATTAGACTACTTGAATACAATTAAAAAAACAACATAAATGCTTCAATTTACAAAATAAACCTGATTTATTGCCCTAACATTGACAAAAATGCAGAATCAGTAATTTCTTTGAGTCACTTGGAAAAAATGTCGATAACTAGCTAGTTCATAATCAGCTTCAACAGACTTTATGTGCCCGCTGTTACGGCTGCAATATTTGAACTTTCTCCGTGATAAACAATGATGCTTGTAGTAGAAAACTCCTCCTCAGAATATTTTTTTCAGAATATATGACTAACCCTAACCCTAACCCTAACCCTGACCCTAACCCTAACAATAACAAAGAAAACCTAACAAGTCATAAGCGTAAAAATATGAGGGGTGAAAATATTCTAAGGGGTCAATATTTTCTTCTAGGACTCCCCCCTGGACAATTCCTCCCGGATGATTTCCCCCTAGTTAATTGCCCCCCGGAGAATGATATCCGTTGTGTTACCATTTTACCTTTTAGAAGCAATATTATCATAAAAAATACTTTACACGTTTTTTAGGGGCCAATATTGGGAGGCGATTGTCCGGGGGTATTGCTCCGGGGGGCAATTTACTAGGGGGCAATCATCCGGACGGGAATTTTTCAGGTGGGGGATTGTCCTGTCACCGAAATGAAGGTAGATTTGCTCTCAAAATGTACGGCAGCTACTACAGCCAATGTTATGTCAAACCCCCCTCAAGTACAAGAATCATCAACACCAAAATTATCGCTGTTCGCTATTTATCTGGATGAGAAACTATCAGAGTTAAATAAACGCAACAGGAGAATAGCAGAAACAAGAATCTCTGATATTTGTTAGTTATAATTACCAAGCTGCAGCGCCTGGGATAAGTCAAACTGTCCCTGGAATACAACGACCCTTCATGTCACCACCCCGTGGAGTTCCACAACAAAGTGAAACTTCGGCTCCCTTGCAGCGTCAAACTGGTCAAAGAATACAAAAGACAACAGCAACCCCTACTTAACTTTGAAATGAAGCCTCAATCTTATGTACGATATCTTAACGAATGATTTTATCATCATTCATATTATGTCAAAATTTTTTAGAAAAAGAAACATGAAATATGATAGGATTGCTATTTGTTAAAGTTGTTTACTACTATATGAAAAGTTACATTTGTAATATTTGATATCATTCAGAAAACCTACTTCCATAGTTCTTTTGTTAATAAAAATGCTACTATCATTGTTTTCCCTCATATAATATAAAGTTCTTAACAATATTTCCATTGCCAATCAACTGATCCTTCATTAAGAAAATATTCCCTGAAAGTGTCCCTAATAGACTTAGCATTAATTGATGAATTGTGCCCAGATGGTGAGACTTTCAACGAGTAAAGTAAATCATTAGATTCATTTTCGCGCCACTCCCCTTTGGAAATTTCTCCGTCATGTAAGATTGTATTAGTGAAGGATGCTGGACGATAAAAATGTGCTGAATTTGAGCTTTGTAATAGCATACCTTATCGAGGGAAAAAAGTCGGGGAAAAGTGACCAAGCTGCCTGCTTAACAAATTCATCTTCAATCGCTTCAAATATGATAGGATGAACCTCTGGTACGTCACCTTCCAAGAGGACATCTTGAGAAGCATCTTTACCATCAGAATGGTTTTGATGCAACTGATTTAGTATTGCATCGTTCAGTGGCAACACTCCATTCGACATATATTATTATTCAGCAGCTTCAGGGCTCCGTTAATGTTGCCTTTCGACATGAATTTTTGAAACTCCTTGGACAGTTGAGCATTATTTTCTTTCTGTTTAGCGATGTAAGGCTGATTTGAATCGATTCAGCTTCAAATTTAAAACTTAAATGTCACCCTTCTGCCATAGATCCAATCTTCTATCCAATGCTTTAATGTGGTCTTTTGTTTTTGATGATTTGTTGGATTTCTGGAGTAGTAAACTTGACATCACATGTACAGCTTCCATTGCTATTTTTCCCAAAAGTGAGTTAGAGTGCCAAGCGTTTATGAGTCGTTTTATGTCAGTGTTTTTTTTAGACTGTCCCAAATTGCACTTTTTCACCTTTTGAATTTGAGGAGCAATATTGGAATATCCAAATCTTATATAATTTTATAATTTGACTCAACTGGTTGGGATAGGACTGAATATTCCAAATTTGCTTTTTCGAGCTAAAACAATAATTGCAACGTTACTTACAACCCTCCAAAGTTAGGAGACACTTTTGGAAGAAGCATTCCATTTTGGGATTGGAAGAAAAACTCCATGAGCGATAATCTTCGAGGGAGACAGACTGTAGTTATGAAAATTTTCTGCCATAAAGAATTCATTAAAATTGAAAAAAATGTTAAATGAGCACTTTAGGAAGAGATATTCCATTTTTAAGAAAAAAAGGAGGCATCTTAAATCAGCGCTCCTGTATATGCTTTTATGGATCATATTTGAAAAGTACAAAAATTTAACTTTTAAAAGGTGCAATAATTGTGAAAAATACTTAAAAACGTTCTATAATAGAGCTTTTCTGGAATGGAATATTCCATTAAAATAAGGTTGCATATTGAAAGTAACAAAAATCAATAGTACTATAAAAGTATTAAAAGAGAGATATTCAATAAGGTTAAAAACACCAATACAATAAAAGAATATTTAAGTAAACATTTTTAAATTTTCAAGAGCAATTATGGAAGGAATATTCCACGGTCACTGCATATCAACACTGAATGGAAAATAAAATCTACACCCTCGTGTATTTAAATAAAAGAACATGAGCAGTCAAAGAAGAAATAAGTCCTACCATTAATTTGAAGAAAATTAGGAATCTGCGAGCACTTACGGAATGGATTATTCCATATACAACAAGTACTTCTTTACATACACGTTGTTGCTGAAAATGTGGTGAGATCATGTGTTATTCAGAAAGGAACCAAAGTGATTCCTAACTGTATGAAACAGCATCTGATCGTATTTTCGCCCGACAGTACTGTATTATGCAAAGAATACCTTTGTTCGTGTAATTCATGCATTAAGTTCGAGTTCGAAGAATGTTCTGAGGATTCAGCTGAAAAGTATTCTGATGTTGAAGTTGATGATTGTAATGAAGAAGAAGATGTTGATGATGATATTGAGAAGACGGAACAAATCTATAACTTTGTTGATACACCTTCGTACATTTCGTTATTTTCTGGTTGTTCCAATGAACCTTTATACTTTGTAAAAGTTGAAGAGAAAGGAATTGCACTTGAATGTCTTACGGTCATTATATTACTTCTGGAGAAAAATATTTCAAAGGATACTACATGAAGTTGGTTCGATCAAGGAATGCCCGCAGAAAGAAATTTCAACTACTGCCCACTAAAATTGTATTTTTTCCAGATGAAGTTTTCGATGCATACGTGCATACGTGGAGTTTAACGACGAGTTTTTATTCCTACTCAGTTTTCAGTTAGAATTCTCCTTCCGAAACCATAGAAACCATCATAGAACCCCTAGAAAGCAAAAACATGTTTTTTGAGTGCCAGGAAATCTATTTAGAAGAAAAAACACAATTGTTGTCATTTTGGAATGTGTATTCCAATTACGCTCTTCAAAATTTTGCAGGTTATTTTTAGCAATAATTGAAATATTGTGAGAAAAATTTAGAACCCAAAATTGATTTTTCATGAAATTATTTGGAAAAAACTGTTTTCAAAAAAATCCAAATTTACAAATTAGGACAGTCTAAAAAAACACTATCTCCATAATGTACGATTTTCCAGCCGAACCGGTTGGCAACAAGAAAAGATTTTTTCTCCAGTATACAATTTTTTCATTAGCAGCTTGAATATCACGGGCAATAGCGAAACCATCCTTATCACCCCATTTAAAGTTTGAGGTTATGGGGGAGGAAGCACTTTGAGGTTATAGGGAAGGAAGCACTTTGAGCTGCGGTGACTAGTTACTACTTGCAGTGCAGTATCAGCTAATGCATTGATCGGTTGTCTTCTAGCTGCCACTTGTAAGGTAGTGTTTTCTCTATCCGCAACTCCATCTGCTTGTTTTTCAGCGTTTTCCATGGAATTGCCATTATTGATTACATTTTCCATATCAGCACTGATATTCGATTGTTGAGAACTTATTTTGTTTTATTTTACAAACGGCAAACTATATATTTTTATTCCACGGGATGACTACCACTTAGAGGCGGTCCAGCCTTTCAGAAAAAATACAAATTTTTCTTCCCAATCATAAAGGTTCGTGGAGAACGTTGGGAAACGACAAAAAAACTTCATGGTAGGTTTCGGATCAGCGCAACAGCATCGACGATGTTCGGATCGGATTCGCTGATGACAACAGGTCTCTTCATCGAGTGGTTGCCTCTGATGTCTGATCTGGCTGCATCTGAGGTGACGGATGATAATCCCAGTTGTTCACCGGTAAGTTTTTTTTTTGTTTTTTTTTGTTATTTTTTTTCTCAATTCTAAATCCAATTACAATTCTAAATTCTATTACAAAGAATTTAAATAACTCCGGAGGCATTCCCGGCATTCTATAAACCACATCTCCTAGTTTTTTTCAAAAATTTCAACATTGTCCAAATCAAAGTCCATTTTATTAACACTTCTCGAGCCGTGTAAGCATAATATTGCTGGACGTAGCAAACAGAACGAAAATTTAGTTCTCAACCAATGTAGGATGATACTGTATTCAATGTCTCGTTTCGTCGAAAATTTGTTTGCTAAGGTTGTACTGACCATTTCAGTTTCTCTCCCTTGACCTCCATAAGGGGACAATACAAAAGGGCTGAAAGAACCCTGTTCGATTTCAATAACTCGCTTATTGTATTTTCGTTTTTTCTCTTGTTCGTTGGCCTTGAAAGTATTTTCGAGTTTCTGGGAAAGGTGACTCTTTGCGAACGGATTGATGATCCTTACGTCGAAGAATGCAAGTTGTCCCCTTTGCCAAAAACCTCTCACTGATACATCTAGGCGAGCTTCATCTGATTTGTTGGATCCTCTGGATAATGCTTCTCCACTCAGTGGCTGCAAGTGAGGCTCGGTGCATACGTCATTATGCACTTGAGAAAGAAGGTCGGCGAGAAGATCTCGAATCTCGTCATGTCGTTGATGGATGAATCCTCCTTTTGCACACGACAAGGCATGGTCGACATCGAAGCGCTGACCACATGCACTTTTTGATGGGAGATACTTCGGTGTCCATCGATACCTCAAACACAGGGAGTCAAAGAATTCTCTTTTATTGAGACAGAAGCCTTTTATTGAGACAGAAGCCTTTTATTGAGACAGAAACCTTCGCTTTCAACTGGTACTTACCTTCACCGGTAAGTTGCTCGAGTTCCGGTTCTATTTTAACGTCTTTGGAAACTTCGTTGAACATCTCTGCAAAGGTGTCTCTCAGTTCGTTGTGGCGTTGTACACAAATCCACCTTTTGGGCAGGATAGTGTGTTCTACTGTGAAAGTTTTGCTGCATGCACAGTGTGATGGTAGAAACTTCATTGACCATCAGTATCTTGTTGCTATCGTATCGAAAAATTCCCGTTTGATGGAAATTTTGGTAGTGCTGTCAGCCAGCTCTATGCCCCTGGTTGCTGTGCCAAATTGTTCGCCTTAACTTGAAGTGGTAACATTTCTGATCTGATTAAATTCAGCTTTTCGGTATTGTAACTGTCAAAGGAATGTTTTTTGACAGACCCGTTGTCGTCACTTTTACCCTGATTTACTATGTCCTTGACCAGAGCGTTACGTGATCAACAGCTACTGCGTTCTATCTTTATCAGAAACTTGGTGGTGCAGAAACTTG
The DNA here is from genome assembly GCA_027922465.2 of Turritopsis dohrnii. Classification (NCBI taxonomy): domain Eukaryota; kingdom Metazoa; phylum Cnidaria; class Hydrozoa; order Anthoathecata; family Oceaniidae; genus Turritopsis; species Turritopsis dohrnii. The sequence continues at coordinate 269,334 of BQMF02000369.1, read as the reverse complement.
AATCTTAAGAAGGGGAAACACAAGGCGATCCCATTGCAATGGCCATGTACGCCGTGGGTCTTATGCCACTCCTCCTGACAACCATAAATCGAGATGACTCGATAATACAACTAGCTTTTGCAGACGACCTCACAGGAATTGGTGATATCGGTGATATCGATTCGTCAGATCTGATGGCGAGGATTCAATTTACTAAAACGGTGTTTGATAACTGCATTGATTTTGATCCACTGAAGAGTAAACATATCAATTTGTGACTATTTTTTTCCTTAAGATTCAATTTACTTTCAAAATATAAAAACTTTTCCATTTGATGCACGAAAAATCATAACTTTGCATTGTGACGTCATCTGTGACGTCATAAAACCTTATGATGGCTCTGGATGATTATTTTTCTATTTTTAAATTTAAATTTCAGGGGGCTAAAACTTACCGATTTACATTGAAAATAGTTGGTACCCAGCTCGCCAACTTTTTTTAGCCTGGTGTCGTCCTGACTATTTTCAACTGATAAGAAAAACAACATTTCTCAAATTTCAAGAATCAAAGTATTTTCAGTGTAAGTAACATAAGCTCCATTTTTATGTAGATCTTGATTAATATTCATTCCTTCACGAGTTGAGTTACAAAATACCGAAGAAAAAGTATTTTTAAATGTTTGATACGTAAAACCTTCAAAAACTCGCAGGCTGCGTTCCTTCACTAGCATTTAAATTGGGCTATTGGTGGAGTTTCGCAGACCCTAAATCGTAGACTAATTGCCATTTCGTTTGTTTTTACGACTTTATTACACTCTTAAAATTCTCTAAGGTTTTTACGATTATACATGTAGACCCATACATGCCTTTTAATTTTTTTATAAGCGCCTCTCTCCTATTTAGCGCCCACGGTATTATTATTATTATTATTATTTTTTTCATGCCTTTTAATTCTGTCCGTACTCAAGTTTAAATAAGATGGTGTTTGAACATTTCTACGGCGAGTTTCTGGATTTTTTTATGTTGGATAGTGAATGAGTTGTTGTTCTTCTAATAGTTCATTGATTATCGATGTAAACTAGTCTCAAAGCTCTCTCGTGGAGTCGGCTTATTCTGTTGTTGGATTTTCTGCTATGAAACATCCAAGTTAAGGGGCTGTTTGTAAATTGAGATTCAAAGAAAGATTTCAGCATTGTTCTGTTTTTCTGAAGGGTTCACTGTTGAACATTTGCTAACGTGATTATCGAATTGAAATTGATATCTATTTCAGACAATACTTTTCCGCCATTACAGGTGAGTAAATGATGTTTACAGTTTTTGTTGTAAAGCAGTCCAATTTGATTACCAGGAGTGACAGAGATTTTACCCTTTCAAAGTCCATCAGAGATTTACATTTTTTTTCTCTTCCCAAATCAAGTTATTTTCGAGAGTCACAAATGCAACTTCGAACCCAGATCACAAATGTTTCTTCTTTTTTATTGCCACATAAGAAATGCTGTATTTACCTTAATCATTTTCTAACGACTATTTAGGTAACTGAAGATTATATTTAGGGCATCAAAATCAAAACCATAAGAGTGAAACCTTCCTGTCAAGAGTTCATAATTTACCTTATCAGTAAAAAAAAGTCGGCAAAAATGTTAGTCGGCAAAAATAAAAAGTCGGCAAAAAAAATTAGTCACTTGGACAAAATTTTGTCACTTTTTGCCGACTAAATTTTCGAGTTAGTCACTTTTTGCCGGCCAATTTCCAAGACAAAAAATGACGAAGAAAGTTTGGATAATTTGAAAGTTTTTTACGAAATAAAATACAACACCAAAAAGAAAGGTTAAGTAAATTAGGTTAATTAGTCAATTTCAATAAAAGTTTTTCTCTTCATTTATATATTTGTTCTTCTTGACCCTTCTTTTTGTTCTTGTTTAGTTTGTGTTTGTCCTGGCTGCACTTGTTCTTCTTCATACAATTTGATTTCAATTACATTTTCATACTACGGCAAAAAGCACCTGATAAGAATCGGCAACACAGAGTTTGACAAGTAGTTTTTGGAAAAAAAAAAAAATAAAATAAAATAAAATTAAAAAAAAAAAAAAAATAATAATAATAATAAAAAAATCGGCAAAAAAGTTAGTCGGTAAAAGAAAAGTCGGCAAAAAAGTTTGGTCGATAAAAAAAAAGTCGGCAAAAATTTTAGTCGGCAAAAAATATTAGTTACCTAGCCAAAATTTAGTCACTTTTTGCCGACTTTTTTTACCGATAAGGTATGGTGTCGCCTTTGATAAGTCTGTTGCAACTGCTCATGACATATTCCCTCTGTCTAAATTTCTCAAGCATCCTTGATTTGAAAATAGCATCAGAACATGTTATCCGTTCTATATCACATTTTAATTTTGCATGAAGAAGAGCGATACAAACCTAACACATCTCGACAAGTTTTGCAAGATTACAGGAAATATGGAATTCGTATGAACTACTGTGATGACGTAATTACAAGGAAAACAACAAAACAGTTATTTGAGTTCTTGAAAATGAAAGCATAATACTCTGTAAACGTGCTCTGATAATCCTTTGTATTTTGTGTATATCCTCTGTTTACAAAAGAAGTTCATATAAAAAATTCATGAATTCTAAAAATCATAAAAACAAAGTTTCACCATTTCGTGATCCCGTCAGCCTTGTGCCCAGGCATTCTTGCTTCGCGAAGAGAATAGATACTAGGAAAAACAAAATATTTACAAAATATTTTACCCACAAACCTAAATATATTGTTCGTCTGGACGATTTGAAAGCATCAAAACATCATGGTGCAAACCTTGTAAAATTTGTTTGGATTAGCGAGGGTTAGTATCAGGCTATGCTCGTATCTCTGTCCGCTTTAGAGAGATTTTTTATAGGCAAAAAGTTCATTTGGGACCTGAAAAAGGTGTCTGCTTTATCGGGTGTCCGCTTTACAATTGTCCGCTTTATAGAGACTTTCTCATAAGAGTTTGACTGTAAATCCGTCCATTCCTAGATAAACTGTCCGTCTTACAGAGGTGTCCGCTTTATAGAGATTCCACTGTAGTATGGTTATGAAATGATGGTGGATCTATTTGCACACCTAGTAAGTAAACTCAAAGTAAAAGTAGCATATAGTCTAAATTTGACATTTTCTCAGCTAGAAAATTTAACTCTCTTTCTATCATAAGCTATTTTAATCTCACATGAACTATTGTATTTAGAATTTTGATTGGTTCTCTTGTAAAACTATGAATAAGATACGTAATTTTGATTGGTTCTCTTGTAAAACTATGAATAAGATACGTAAACTTGAAAATAAAACTCTAAGAATTATTCATTTCAATAATAATAGAGACTCTTTTACCTCTGCTATCAACATCTAAAATTTTGTCTATTGATAAGCATTTTAAACTTATAAAATTCTTATTTGCTAACTTAGACAAATATATACTGCCTTAGTATTTGGAGAATTTTCTTACGTACAAAAAAGTCAACAAACACCATGAAAACTTTATTTGCTTTCTATAAGTCTTTACTTCATCTTAACGTATCTCCTCTTCACCGCACTTTGATAAACGTCGTACTTATAGCCGAACATTTGTAATTAAAGCACCGCCTTCTAATACACGGTGCTTCTTGCAAAGCGGGGTCTATTAGGAAACATGACAAACAAGAAATTGTTTAAAAAATTTGATAATTATACACGTTTATAAGCAACACTAGTAAATTTTCTCAAAAAGTTAAGCAACAATACTACATGGATCTTACATAAATTAGCAACAAGAAATTTTGAAATGATGCAGCACCAGCATAACTACAGCACATTTCTTAAAATTGTTACACTAGGTGGTTACACTAGGTTGCAGTACTAGGTTCTGGACTTTGTACTTAGATACTTAAGCTTAGACAAACGTTTTCAAGACTGGCAATTAATATTTTTTCAATTAATGCTTAGCAACAAATTAACCAACATTACTTCTAAAAAATGGTCATTTTTTAAGCAACATTACTACTAAGGCCTGACCTTGGTTGCTTATAAAAAAACGTGTATTTGTTTTCTGTCAACAAATTCTTCCACGTTTGCATGAATTTTAATTGATGTACAAGTAATTGCAAACCAAATTCTCGTATTTTAAAAGGTGTTGCGAGATTCTATTGGTAAAAGTCCTACTAAAATTTGTCTGTCATCTTGTACATTGCAATCCCATAAAAAGGATTCGTCTTGTTCGACTGATGCTACTTTCTTGAAACAAGCAATGGAAACATGGAACGGTGATGTTGAAATTGATGCTCTTTGACATTTTTTTTCTAATGTGAGCATGTTTCTGTGTACGAAGCGCTAATGAAAGATGAGCTGCCATTACGTTGAGCTACTATGACGTCATTTTGAGGAACTGTTTCCAATAGCTTAAACAACAGTCTGCAAATATCTCTAAAATCTCAGATCATCTAAAATTATTATTTCGAAGTTATCCTGTGTATAAATAATTTAGTATTTGTGTTCGAAGCAGAGGCAATTTTAAGGAAACACATGTTCGTATTTACCATGTTTTCTCAAAGTTTTTTGTTGTTTCAAGACGAACGAAAACGAAAATGGCAACTTTTCTACAGATAAGAAAAGATGAAATCAATTTGTGAAGAAGCAATAATTATTGTTGACAAAATAATCTTAGAGATGTAGATATTAATCAGAGCGTGGTCTTGTTGTTATTTTTTGTGTCCGTGTTTATTTATATTTATGGAAAACAATGTGTGTTCACTATCAACTCCAACTAAACTCTTTGTGTGTTCAGATATTACAGCCTTGAGGAAGCTAGGCTCTTTTCTGCTTGTAAACAACTTCATCTCCAGGCATATTCTGGATTTTGGATTTTAGATTTTGGTTCCCAGTGCATCAGGGCTTTCTTACTTCTTTCTTCGGACTGATGGTGTAGTGGTAAATACCTTTGAGTGCGACCCTGTGACCTGTATTTGAGCCATAAGGAACCATCAACTGACTGCAAACTAAACTCCGTGCAAGTTACAATGTCGCGGCGAAAAAAGTTTCTACAATATGATTGGATCAAGAAATCAATCATTGACGACTGTGCGAACCAACCAGATTGCAAAGAGCTTTTTTTGCGGCAACATTTTCCGATGTTGTAAGCATATCTGGTAGTAAAGTCGGTGGATGAAAGAGGTAACCATTACGGATGAATCATGCAGTTCATACGAAAAATTGCATTCATCAAAACTTTATGAAAAGTTTGTTTGAAATGAGGAGTAGCTACGTCATGTTCGTTCTTTCAAACTTTTTTTGCAAGATTATCCTGCCAAAAATTTGTTGAGCGATTGTGTGTCCCAATTTTCATTTATTGAAAAGGTTGAAAATTCATAAGACAATTTTCAGAAAAACTTACAAATATTTAAGAAAATGCGAAATGAAAAATGTCTGTTGAGAATGGGACAGTAGTTCAACATTGATGACCTTTTTACAAGATGTCATTACTTTCTAATTCTTACTTGTGGCCTTTTAAGTCCTGAGATTGGTGTAGCTGAGAGAGGAAATATGACACTGTGGACATAAGTTACATAGTCACTACATCTTTATTTCTTCTGATCAAAAGTGACTATACATGTGAAGAAAACCATGAAAGAAAAACCAACCTCAATGTCATTTGTAATTTGATAGACTTAAGATTACTACACTTCCTTTTTCTTTTGTATTAGCATTACACAAAACAATTTTTTTTTAGATTGCCTTGGTCAAGTTAAAACAACCTGTAATACGTTTGTCATGGTAAATTGTTCAGATGTCATCATATCGTTTCTGTATGAACCCTTAAAGCAACCTCGTTCCCCGGATTTCTTGTCTTAGGGGTAAAAACCTGATATTTGTAAAAACTTTATAAAAAATGGCAAGCCAGTCTTCCAGAGTTCTTGATATCTTCACGTTGGAGAAAAATATAAAAGGACAAACAGGTCTGGGAACGAGGTTGAAGAAAGGTTAGATCTGATGTACCATGTTTATCAAATGTTTAGTGTTTGTTTGTAATGCTAATTGACAGCTGGTGTGTTTAAGGGATGTAAAAAGAAAAATCGTGTTTATAGTTTTGCATCAGTGTTGCCCAGGCGACTAGATTGAGATCAGGGAGATTGAAACTACATGTCAATAAAACTTTTCAAATTTTTTATCTGCTTTGCAGAGTGCAGTATTTTGGTTCGCCTGATAACAAAACTGTCTTTGTTTTTCATGAAATTTTCACAGGTAAAGGAAATATTTTAGACTAGCACAGCAACACTCTGTTGCATGTTCTATGCTGCAACAGACAAACAAACAAACATCTTCCAGATTTATGTTAATGACTTTTGTATCTAAAATGTATTTTGTTTCACTTTAGAACGAAATTGAAATAGATGAAAATATGGTTATGTTAAGAAATATTTCGACTACTAAAAATGGCACAATATTCACTGGTGCAGTGGAATTTGAGAAAAAGTTTTCTGTTGTGAACATAATAGGTTTGATTATGTTGGCTGTACTTGTTTTGACAATCATCGTTGGTAATGTGTTGGTTATCTCTTCGTTCATCACGGTCGGCAGAAAAATACGCACTGTTACTAATTACTTTGTAGTTAGTCTCGCTATATCAGATATTCTGGTCGGCTTGTTCTCTGTTCCGTTTTGGATGTGGGTGAAAATAAGTAAGTCAAACCTGCTTATTATTATGTACGAATTTTATGTAGTTTGGAATCTTCCTTTATTATGGACGGGTATTCATGACAATTTTCATTCATCTGGAAATTCATAATGACAGTCACTTATAATCATTCACAATTTCCTATTTAATTACTGTCAATCAGAAAAACGAAAAGATAAACCGACCCATGAATTGAGAAATCGAATGGTAATACAGAACTTCCCCAAATCTAATTGATTCAATGAATATGGAGAAAAAGAAAACATAGACTTCAAATGAATAAAAAATATTTGCAAGAAATAAAAAAATGTGTTAGATGATTTCTTAAGTTCTTCTAATCCACCTTTTAATTGGATCTGTTTTAGTTCAATGTAAACATTCTATAAATAGCTTTCACACTGACTTTTATGACGTCAACCAGCTTTAACCATAATCTGAGGCAGATTTCATCTATTCAAGTCTTCCCAAGGAGGATACTCCTACTTTCAGAGCTGATCATTTTGAACATAACTTCTCATCTGCCTGATTAATCCCCTTCTCCATTAAAAGAAAATATCATTTTTAAGCTGTAAAACATGCACAAGGTCTGCATGAAAATGAAATAACTATTGAATCGACAAGGAGTCGTGTCTAAACATATGGAGGTCGCTATATCATGAACCCATTTAAAGGGGAATCAAACCTTCAGATAAAATTTTGTAAATTCATTCAAAAAATCAAATTAATAAATATAAAACTTGTTTGAGACCAAAAATAATCTTCCTTCCTTCGTAATTCGTCATAATTGAACCCAAAAACATTAGCGCTGAGGTCCAAGACAAAAGCCGTAGTCACATATGACGTGTATTACGCTCAAGTTACGCTCGATCATAAAGAAGTGATAAGGATGGCAAAATATTTTTACATCTTGATTTTGTGTTGCATGTCTGTCTTCATATTTTGTGGTTCCTCCAAAAGCTGCTGTTTCTCGATCTGTAAGTAACATAGATATCAATAATATGTGCCACTCGTTTTTGTCGCAATAAACATAAGACATGAAAAAAAATCCATTCTTCGACGCGAGGTAACTCAAATCATAACGACGGAGAGCAGAAACATTTGTTGAGCGTAATGTACATCACGAGATCTCCTCCGTGAACTTTTTCAACAAAGTTACAGGAACTTATCATAAATAGGAAAAAAGCACTTTCAGTGAATTTTTTTATTTTTCCAAATAAAATTATGGCTTGACAAAAGGATTTAATAAAAAAAAAATTTTTCGGTTTGATTCCCCTTTAAACGATGGCTCACTCCTAAACACTGAATGGCTCACCCCTCATTTCACTTTCCTGTTCGTTTTTGCAGGCTTGATCGAAATTCCAGTTGAAATTCCAAGGGAAATCAGTTTTGACGATTTGTTCGCGCGTTCGGTCAATGTACCTTAAGGGGAGAAACTTTCGCGGGCAGAAACTTTCGCGTGTTTAAAAAACGCGAACTTTATTAGCGGGATTCGGAAAAATCATGTTTCGTTTACACGGAACTATTTTTCTATAAATTTGTGGGGAATTTATATACAACTTAGTAGAATTGTTCGTGAAGTTTTCCCTACGGAAGTTTTTCCCTTTTTCTATTGAAAAGCCTCTTATAACTCTGCTATTGCTTTATTTTTAGAGCGCCACAATTTATCAAGTACTCCGCATTTAGTGTTTGTGGCGTTCGACATAATGTGCGGCGTGGCATCTATTGTTAACTTGACTGTCATAAGTTTAGAAAGACTCTTCGCTGTTGTTCATCCGGCATCGCATCGGAACCTATCACGGAAAACACATCTCATTGTTGGCGCCACAGCTTTTGTCTGGCTATTTGCTTTAATTAATTCTGGTCTGTATTTTGTTAAGGCATTTTACGGCTGGGTAGATTATAGCATCTACATTGTATTCGTCGGGTTTTTCATACCGGCGCTAGTTATTGTCGGTTCATATCTCGGAATTTATAAAGTTGCTCAGCAACACGTAACCGAACAGAGGCGTATCAAACAAGAAATGCGATTGGCTGGCATGATTGCCATCGTCATAGCTTTATTCCTTGCGTGTTGGTTTCCATTCTTCTTACTGAACATATTGTTTGTTTATTGTGAAGCTCCTATGTGTGACGCGGTCATAATGAGAAAGTCGATTCCGTTTGTCAAATTTCTACATTACAGCAACAGCATGATGAACCCATTGGTGTACGCGTATCGGAATGCAGATTACCGGCAAGCTTTTAAGAGATTGTTGTTCGGGGTTTACAATCGGTTTAACTACTCAAGTCAAAATAACTCAGTGATGCTATCACTGTCCACTAGGACGGAATACGATGATTGTTCACGATCCGAATCTTTTATATCAACAAGGAGTGATTGCACTGTGTCGTTGATGAACCAAAGCAATGGCCCACAAATAAACCAATCAAATGAGCGTCGAAATGGAAGTCTCAATGAAAAAAGTTAGTACCAAGATCATCATTAACGAAATGATTATTTAAAAGAAAAACGCAAACAGAAAAAGCAACAAAAAAGAACTAACAAGAAGATGTGGTTTGACTGAGGGTCTCTGGATGTGGTTTGACTGAGGGTCTCGGGTGCGTGGTCCTTCAAATATTCTCGTTTACAAGAACAAAAGTTGGTTGAAAAATGCAGCTGGCGTGGTTTCAACTATCTTTAGCAAGAAATTATCAGAAAATTCGGATAAATTGATAAAAACAAATAAAAGATAACGGAAAACAAATAAATTCTATTCTAAATTTCCACACATATCTGATACGAAAGTATAGTACAAGCTATTGAGAATCACCACAAATCGAACAGACAACTTATATTTTACATTATCATAAAGAATTTCCAAATAGCCTCTTATTTTCTTGAATTCATATATTAGCGTCTCAGTTAATTTTGTGTTCTTTTTTAATCCCCGCTTTTCTAAACCTTTCCACGCGTTCGTCACAATTGAGATTAAATTATTTGTGGAGTAACAACATTGAGCACCAGTCTTGAATGAGTGACAATTAGGATACACGAAATTCTATGAGAAATTTCCTATCTTGAAAAAGATGTCTCTTTTTGATTACCGTGTTGTTCTTTATAACGCCCTGGCGTTAATTTTCATGGCGTTAACAAGGTCGGTTTTTAGAAAGCCTTTTACAGATAAAGATAAACATGTAGCCGATAATTCATCTAATAACTTCAAATCTTCAAATAAAACCCTTATAGCAGAGTTTGTAAAAATGAGGTATAGCTTGAACCCAACCCTTAATAACCGACACAAATTTTGAACCGTAACGTTTTGATGTCCCTGGAATTGTTTGATGAATTATACCTTATCACCCCGTTTTTAAGCCCCTCCCCTATCCCCTCGGATTCAAGCCCGTGGGCGTAAATACGTACCCCATTTTCTACAAAATACCAAATCATTCAGGTGCATCACTTTTTCAATAAATGGAAAATTTACAGGCCTTCCTTCTTAAATAATCTTTATTTAGCAAATGCCCTTTTTCTGTGGACACATGTGGGCCCTTAACTTTGTGTAGCCCAGGGACTTCCAGTCCATTTCCTCTTGAATTTTGTCGCCTTTGGACGATTATGATATTGAAGTGGTGTAGGATATTGGTATGCTGAGTTTGAAAATGAAAAAGTAGCGTCATACTTCTCTCTCCTATTTATTTGACGATCTATTTCCCATTTTTTTGGTGCATATTATCCTTTTTGGTGTCATATTGGAGAATTTTGGATACTTATTTTTTTTTTACCCATGGGCTTGAAAGCAGGGTAAAAGTATGCTGCATATTTATCTGAAAAAGTTTACACGATTTTATTGAAAAGTTGTTTCAGAGTGCTCAATGAATTCCAGAGCAAAATTTATTAATTAAATGAGTACCTTTCAACCGTACATATACAAGTGAACTAAACATTTTAAACAAAGTAAATGGCTCTGAGTCTCGTGCTATGCACGTACAACCTGTGAAAGTTTAGATTATGAAAAATAATGCCAATGTCTCTTACAGTTTCAACAATTTCAACTTGTCTGTGGAAAACGCGAGAAAATACGAGTCCTGCTAGTTTGTGATAGTGATTCCGTTTAGTCTATTAAATATAGTATTGTGACGATGTGATCCAATATTGATGAAAATACGAAATGATTGGTATTTTGACGTCTGGTAAATTTAAAAGGATTTTTCAACTGTTTGATGCCCTCCAACATCACATAACATCTAACATTAAAGGAAACAGATGCAGCATTTCATTTAACACACTATATTGATATGGGATATACTACATTCTCAGTGTGATGTCTAGTCCCGAAATAGATAAGATTCATATATCAGTAATGATTAAATAATATATATATAATATAATATATAATGATATATGAATCTTATCTATTTCTTATCTATTTTATGAAAAATAATTTTTATAAAGGCTATGAATTTCCACTAGCAGATTACAAGCAAACTAGACCTTCGTACGAGTTGTTATACTATTATTATATAATATTAAATTACATTAAACTACAGAATATTATATTATATTATATTACATTATACCTTGTACTCTATCATATTATTTCAAAAATAGGAAAATCATATTCCCACCAAATCCAATTCATAAATGCAAAATTGTAAAAACTGTAAATTGATAAATTTTCTTGTGTGACCCAAATTAGCCAATCAGATGAGCGGTGAATGGAAGTTTCCATAGTAACCTTCCATAGACATTAAAGTGGCAATATCAGTAATGTTATAGCAAAGAGTTAGAGCACACACATTTGTTATATAACTTTTACAAAATTGAATCTGTTTCTGAGTTTGTCAGCAGAAAAGCAATTCACTTAGCTCCATTTTATTTTTCACATGAGTCGTTCAGGGAAAATTAAACAGGGAGATTGGGTCGAGCAGCACAACACAGGGGATCCAAGACTGTAACAAACTAACATTGAAGATTATATTCTTCCTAAAAATATATACACACGGATAGATATACACATACATGCAAAGTGTTACCCAAAGCTACAAAATACATTTCAATGAAAGCATGTTTCCGACATTCAAGATGCAAAACTCTAACCCTACCCTAAAAGCCCATATCCCCTTTTAGTCATAAGACGCCAATCCGAAAAAATCCGATATTTTTCCTCCCACCTCTTTGAGCTTTTGTGTAGCTAATCACACTTTAGCACAAAGAATTGGGTTTCATTGGTTCAAAACGTCATAATCCTACAAAACGACAGTATTATTCATGGACATCTCAGAACTTCAATAAGAACTGGAAAAATCATCCACTAAAAATATACCTCTGGCTAGACAAAGTAAGACCGGATTTTCTCATCTCAGCGAAAAAAGTTTTTTGATATTAAAAATTCAAAAAAAATCTAATCTAATTTCAAATCTTTAAAATTCTACAGTATTACAAGGCTACTGCTACCTGCGCTTCTTCAGTATGCGGCCGTCTGTTTTTACGAACGAATGGCATAATTCGTGATCTCTCACATCGCCCCAACCTCCGTTCTCCTTAAAGTTTGGAATAGAAGATATAGAGGAAAACAAATTCACTTTATCAGTAAACAAAAAGTCTCGATTTCGATCGATAATTCTCTTGACTTTTTTCAACGAACTTTTGGCGTCGCCACAAGCTTTCGTATGATGCAGACCACTAAATAGAAACAGTTCATAGACAATTTTACTTTCGACCGCAACATCTTGTCGTTACGTACCTTACGTGCTTAACCTTTAAAAAAGAATTTCGTGACAACCTTCTTCACTGAGGTGTTGTTTCTCTTTGTAAACAGCACAGACATCATTAATATTCAGTTTGAAAACGAGGCGTTGCTTGCTGTGACGTAATTCATGAACGGTGTATTATTTCAGTCAATAAAACTTTTCATAATTTATACATATCTAACGACTCCTTTTCCGGACGGTTTTAAAAACACAGCGCATGCGTAACTTTACATTTTGATTGTAAAAAAGGTTTCTCCGTACGAAAAAAGAATGTAGAGGAAAAGCGGAATGTTTTAAAAAGGTGAAGTGGATAATATTCAAAAAAGTTTCGAAACGAGGCGATAGATGATTTATTAGATAGATATAAAGTGAACATGTGAAACACGATCAAACCATGGCCTAGTTAGTGTCATAATAATATTTCAGTATATCCAAAATTTACATTTACGTAATGGGTATAACATCAACCTTGGAGTCGCAAGGTTCAAACCCAACACTAGCCCAGCTGATGAGACGTGATACGGCGAAACGAGCTTGTCCTGGGATGTGCATAAAGGTGAATTTTAAGTAAAAATTGATGTGGAACACATGGTAATTCTGGTTATCGCATAGAAAGTGAGACCATCACCTCGGTTTCATGCAATATTAAAACGAAAGTTTAACTTCGAAATACTGGCGAAAACCTTTAAGGCTTGCAAACTTCATGAGATTTTACATGAACTCACCAGTCTCCAATATGAAACATTCTGGCTATTTCGTAAACAAGAACGGTCAGCCTCTTATCCATGCACGTTTTACTAATATGCATTAGTGTCCAGTCCCAATTGTAATCATCAAATGTACAGAATACCTTAAAATGAAATGGATAAGTGTAGTTCATGAGAGTCTGGTGACAACGCAAACAAAATTCTCCTCTGGGCGTTTGAATAGATACTAGAAACTTTCTGACACCTGACAGCAAATTTCCCTCTATGGTCGTTACGCTTAACAGTGCGTCGTAGAATTCAAAAGTTGCAGAGAATTTGCAAAACGTACAGATTTTGTACGGGAGTTCTAAAGGCTTCATTTTTATCAGTTGAAGATCAAAACTGTACGAGATGACGTCACGAACGAGATGAACAGAGCTACTTACTGTCGTTGAATCGGTGCCGTAGATTTTGTTTGAGTTAGTGAGATTTTAACGGATGAATTAATGGACATGCAAATAGTCTTTACAAACGAAAGAAAACTTTCTCTTCAAACAAGTCCCGTCTATTTATAAGGCTTCCTTTACACGTATCTGTTAATATGATGAAGCTGTATAATCCGAAGTTATGATCTATATCACTGCATTTCCATGAAAGACATTTTCTGTCACTTCTCAAAAACACTTTTTCAAGGCAGAATTGCATTATTGCGGATGAAAGGTTCATTACTTACTTCGGAGCATTTCTTGATCTTTTCCCAGGTGTCTCGATACATAGCCATACCCATGTTATGTTGTGAAGACAACCAGTTGCTATAGATCACCTATGAATTCATCAAGCAATATGAAAGGTAATGCAGAGAAACAATGTGTACGAAAATGAAGTCTTGGATCAATCTGTCATCTCAACTTGCAGGGGCATTTTCCCTTTTAAAACCATTTTTTTTAAGTTTTCCCAATATATTTCGTGGAGGGTTGTAGCTTCATGGGGGGTTTTTCATTTCAACTAAATACATGAAGTTTGGATCGTGATAGATAAAGTGAAGGCTTTTTACAATGGAAACCCTGAAATGAACTTTTGTTACTGTCATTTTGATTGAAATCAAGCCAGGCAAAATGTGTTTCATTTTACACGAAATTATATAAAATGTTGAAATAAAGTTGGAAATTTTCCAACTTCATCTTTTGTAACGATAAATACCTTAGTGCCATCAAACTGATAGTTGTCTTTATTGTTGTAGGAACCCAATGTCAATATGTCACAAGAGTCTGTACAGCGACTGTCGCTAAAATAACAACGAAATCTTTGGTTTTTATATGGTCATAGGAAAACCAAATCGTTTAAGGAATCTACATTGCTGATACTTTGATGATACACTATGTAAATTGTAAAAAATATTTTTTTGGATTATTGCTGTGATTTTGACTTCAAGTTTTCTAGGATTCAAGGGCTTATTTCCGAAAATGATCAATGAAGAATGATTAATTTACATCTATGTACCCAGAGAGACTGTCACTTGGCCATGACCTATAGGAAAAGGTACTTGAATCTGAGATTTCAAAAAGGCCAGGGTCAAAATCATCATTTGGTACAAGAATAATAATGCACCATTATCACAAAAAGAGATATAATTAGAAAGTATGACTTAATAATTAAATCTCTTGTGACATGTTCTTGGAAAGCTTACACTTGAAATTTTGGTCATGGTTCATCTCATCTCCTTTCAAACAAAAAAGTGACTTTCTTATAAAACGTTATAGACACTTGTGCACACTATTTCAGTTTCAAGTCCTTTGGTTGTACAATATTATTGATGTGTATAGTACACTCACGTTTGTTTCAATTCATGTAAAGCCATCAACGCCTCATAAAAACTGGGTGCAACATAGTGATCTTCTTCCATGAAGATGAACGGCCCTCTATGATTGCTAGTAGCATCCAATTTGTCAAACACAGTATTGATCTGAAATTAGTTTGCAGCTTTAGTTTAGTTTTGATATGGTTATGATAAAAAAAGAAGAAGGCATTACTTTAATGTTTGACTGACCTTCCACCACCAGTGGTGTTTCGTCATTGTTATATGGGCTTCTCTGTAGTGCCCATATTTATCTGGGTGTTCAGCGTTGATACAACCAGATTTTATTGCCCTATAAACAATAATACAAAAATTTTAAAAAATGAATTCAAAGATTTCGATAAAAAATGTTTTATGAAATTCTTTACTCAGTTTTTTTAATATCTCTTGGGCAATCGTCTTTGCTTTGGCCAGGGTATCTATCAGGATATAGTTGCAATGAAAATGGAAAGAAGATTTGAATGACCTATGGGAAAAAAGAAGTCTATACTCGACACATAACTAGGAGTTTTAGTCCTTGGGGTTCCATTCGTAACAGTTGGCTCTTCCACCTGCCGACTTGCAACAAGTAGTTGATTTACTGCCAGAAGTACGTATAGCATTGCTCTTTTCTTGCCCAGAAGCCAGCGTGCAGGCAATCAATGGCTCCTGGTGGACTGATACGCTGCTTTTAAAGTGCATCAGAGTGGAGTATTGAGATACGACATGACTGGTCGCAGCAGTCGCACTTAAAGGTAATAACCACTACACAATTGCTGCACATAAATAATGCCAAGAAAAAGTTCAGCATCAACAAGCAAAAATGTTTACAAAACAAGATGCATGATTCCATGAGTTAAAAACAAAATTGTTTTATACCTTAGCAAAGTGGATCAGTCTTATAAGCGCATTCATTGTGTCAGAATAAAAATCATGACTGATAACTATAATTGAATTTTCTATTCCTCGAGTTTTTTGCAGTGAGTCTAATAACTCTTTGAAATACTCTATTCTTTTATGCACTTGTATTACAATCACAGGATGATCTTCTGGTAAACTTGAAAACTTTTCAGAGTTGTAAACAATCTGCCTTGCATTTAAATCATTCACAACTGATCGTAAATCAGCAGCACTATAATCAGTGTCCTCAAAGTCTGGATGAAAGTTTATGAAGTCCACATAACTTGTCTCTTTGTGTGGCTTAAATGGATCATTTTCTTCTTCTTGTTGTCGCAAAGTCTCATTATATTTTCTTATCAGTTCTTCTCTTTCAAGTAGGTTGTTTTCTTCTGATATATCTTGCTTTTCATCCTTTAAGTTAAAAGATTGAAGTCGCACAAGTTCTTCTTTGGATGCTTCATCCATAATGGGAGCATCAACTAGCGAATGGCTTAAGTCTGGCATTGATATGTCATCAGGCTTTTGCAATCTATCATTTCCTGTTTTTAAAAATATCACCACCCCAACAAAGAAGCTCAGTGTTAAAAGAATTACATATGGATTTCTTGAAAGTCGTCTGCGGCAGATCATGTTTGAAATGGTCAACAGTATCTCAAGAACACCATATAAATGAAAGCCATTTCCTATTTAGAATGTTGTAAAGCTAAATTGATCATATTGTAAAACTGTTGAATCTAAATAGATAAAATTTTCTTTTGTTAAAGGGGAAATTTGGTTTAATCATTCACTTCTTATTTTTTCATTTTAACTTGTAATGCTTTGAAAAGTTAGAAAAAAACTTGAATTTTCGAAAATACTCTTTTCGTTCAAAATTTGTTAATTCTTTTAGATATATACTGAAAAATGAGTTTTTTTCACTTATATATATATATAACCCAGGTAAAATTTTTTGGTTCTCGAGATATTCCCGTTGAACGTTGCGTTCGATTTGGGATGCAATGCAATGATTCTCCCGTGATCACAAAAAAGCCCTGACATCATGCCACATGCTACTATATAATAATCTTTAAAAAAACGATCTTGCCTCTGCATGGTTTTACGCACAACTAAGAAGACGTTGACCCTAAATTAAAACTAAATATATCACTCACTAATATAAAAGTGATATGTACACTCGCTATTATATATATACTAGCCGCCAAAAAAGAAATTAAAATTAAAAGAAAAGCAAAAAAAAACATTTTGTTTTATGATACTCTTTTTTTACCTATCGGTTTTTAAACATTTTGATTGGTCAAAAAAAAAGTTCACCCGTCTCAGACAGTCAGGCAAGCGTTAGGATACACTGGCAAACCGAACATGCTCCCACGTTCTGCCACTGCTGCTTTTTGTCCAAAATGTTTAATCAGTTAGTTTCTTTGTATTTAGTTGATGTATTGTTTTCAAAGCCAAGTCAACCTGGAATATAAAACTAACAGTAATAATAAAAACAAAACGTTATTCCTATTAGTTCATCAGCCAAAAAAAGTCACGTTCGATTGGGGTTGCAATGTATTTGTTTCGAACTCCCGTCGCACACAAAAAAAGAAATAATTTCGCTCACAACTCAATCTACCATTTTGCGTGACTTACAAACAAACAGACAAACAGAGAATCGGCTATTAATATATAGAAAAGATAAAGTTAAAGGAGATGTTCATTATGAATGATAAAGTGATGTCACACCGTGCAGAAAAAATCTTTTTACATAAAGAAAGTTTTTTAATAAACCTTCACTTCATTAAAAAAAACTCACTAAAATACATTGTTTTATTTTTATTTTTTCAATTTTTATGTTCTCTATACAAGAAGTTTTGCCCCAGCAAACAGCTGCATTTGAACAGTTAATAGTCAATAGCTATAAATATATACATGAACTTTAATAATGATGATATTTTAGTTTCTGTGATTGGAATCTGGTTCTAATGAACGCCGCTGATGTTTTGCTTTCCATGAACGACACATAAATCCCTAGGAAGGTGTACCTTATCGCCCATAAAGCACATGGTGGAATAACTTTACGTATACCTTTACCAAGTGTATTGCGTATCCACCAGGTAATTGTTTGTATGCTGCAAATCTCAAAGTTCTAAAGAATTTTAGTCTTCATAATTTAGATGAAGAGATATTCTTGTTACATAGAAACATCAAGTACAACATATAGTTGTTGCTTATGATCATTGGATCTCCTCGCAAATTTTTCCAGGCGCTCAAAGCTGTTGCCAGAACAGGTTTGGACAAACAAACCAACTTAAAGGGTTCTCTGATGGCAATTCATGTTCCACCTGAAGAAAAATTTTCAGGCATTTTGGGTAGCTATCCCTTCTAAAATCATTGTTTTCTCAGGGCCATTGGAAGCTTTTTCTAAGATGGGGTGGCTCAAATTATGTGTCTAAAGGAGGCCAGAAAGTATTTCCACTTTGTTCCTTGTAGATTGGCTAAAACCAACATGTTAGTTTGCCTTTCATTTTTAAAAGTTGTTGAAAAATGTGACGATGGATGAAGTTAAAATAGGGAAATATCTATAGAATTAAATTTTTGTAATATATTTTTATAATGCTAGATTGAAATAACAAATTTGGTATGTACATCTGAAAAAATACCTAGCTTGTCAAATTTGACGGAACTGTCTGGAATTGCATGTGAAGGGAGTACCACTTCCGTTTTCATATTCTTTCATTAGATGAAGAAATGAATTCGTATAATGAAGGAAAATTCAAAATTACCTTAGGAACAGTGGTCGTTCTCCCTAGCAACAGCAAATTGATGAATAACTTAATATACCTAAGTTATCCTTCGTTGTCAATTGAGCACAAAAACTAATATAAGTTGAGCATGTTTTTAAATAGTATCTACATGCGTGATTAAAAGCGCGTATTAACTGACTCTAGGAGCATCATAGCGAGACCGCGCACCTCATGATGAGAAGACTGTTGTTTATTTGGCGCCATTTCAAATTCAATGGAGTCTCTCAATTTCAAAAGAAAGATCATGAAATAAGGAAAAGTTTGAACATATTCAAATATTCAATTTTAATGATCATTGAAAATGATAAACAAAAAATGAAATTTTTTATCGAATATATTTTCATTTTTTCAATAATCATTAAAAAATGAAGGTGAATTACAGCCTTTAGTTGTGTTTTAAAACTTCCTATTTTATAAAGTATGCAAAATTAAGAGTTGTAAAACATTATTGACCATTCGCAATTTTCAGAAAAAATGTAAAAGAGCACTCGCAAAACGTCAAAGTGCGATCGCAAATTGCGAATGGCTTATTCAAACTCTGTCACATGTAAATGAAATAAAAATAATGACAATATACGTCTTTTGGGTGAAACGTTTTACGAAAGAAATTTCACTCATGTTTCTTGAATGATGAATCTATGGGTGATATTATCAACACGGATTAGCTGCTAATTGAATGTTTGTGATTTAACTGCTTGAATAATCAAGCTGAAATCAGTGCTAACAAGAACAATTATTGTTGCTACAGCGGAGAAAGGACACCTGGTTACGGAATTACCTTACTGTAAACTTTGGGTGATTTACTCACCTACACTATTATTATTATATACAAGAAAACAGTTTTTGTGGATAAAATCTCAGAGGCTGTAGCATTCAAGACAGCAGAGAAATATCAAAGAATTGATCTGTTCTATTATCTATGACACTGGATTTTGAAGCATTTATTATTCGAAGAAGCCATTTTAAATATTTTTCACGATGATCGCTACCTGGTGTTAGAGTTTTTCTAAAAATCAGTAAGTATTTGCCATGAAACTTTCCATAACAATAGCTGAATGCATATACTTTCAAACAACAAGAACTTTTGTTTGATTTGTTATCTTTAAATGAAGGAAATAAGCCATCAAACTAGCGGCAAGGGGAGCAGGCACTCTAATTTCTTGTGAAACATTGATAAACTTAAGAAAAGAACATTCATTTACAATGTCACTTGTGTAACGAAATAAAACACATTTATTTCAAGCACAATATTTCCACATTTACGTGTTTTAACTGTAAAGAGCATATGAAACAATGGGTAATTAAAATTATAATGTATATACACAAATAAAAGGATTTTTTTTGAGAAAAATGAGAAAAACACCCTTCCTCAAAAAAAAGTGAATTAAGAAGGGGAGAATCTGATACATCATTGAAACGCAAGGTTGACTTTATAGAGAAAATAATAATTTTGCATAAAAAAGTAATTGGGAAAATAGTTGACAGGATAACCTAACAAGATGCAGAGCAGACCAACCAACCGCAGTCACCTCACCACACAGCCACACAACTTTAGACTAGACTCGATTTTTTCACTAGACTTTTTTTCTTTTTTTTTTTTTTTCACTAGACTCAGTGCACCGATCGAGAACTTGAGAATAGAGCGCCAAATCCGTGTAATGTGGTATTCAAAAAAAATATTGAGTTGTGCAACAGTCTGTACTGTAGAAAAAACTTCTTCTACAGACTGTGATATAAAGAATAAAAGAAGACCAATGTGGCATACAAAAAGAGATTTCTCTTTTACAGTCGACTCTCGATATCTCGAACTCTCATGGGGTGTTTCAGAGGTCTTTCTCTAGCTTGTCCACAGCATCGCATTATCTCTTTCTCATACTTCATGCTTTCTTCTTGTGTGCCGCTCCTCAATTTCGCCATTGCTCTCGTCATCGTTGGAATTTTTCTCACCTGCCTGATTACTTTCACAATGCTCGATTTCATTGATGCTAGCTTCTCTAGCTCCAACTCGCCAATCGATCTCTAATTCATTGAAATTTGGCTCAGATCCTTGGACGTTCTTGTCGAAATCAGCGTATTTTAAAATTGTTGTCAATTTAATTTTGCAAGTGTCCGCCTTATAGAAAGTGCTTGCAAAGGAAATGTTCATTTGTTGCAAAAAGAGTGTCCGCTTTAACAAGTGTCCGCTTTATGGGGTGTGTCCGCTTTATGGGGTGTGTCCGCTTTAGCTAGGTTCCACTGTGTAGTTATTAATTTTCACTCAAATCTCAAATTTAATCTGATTTTAAAGAGAGCCCCCCCCCCCCCCCCCCCCCCCCCCCCCCGCCATGGATTTCAAAGTGAGGGGGTGGGGGCCAAACAAAAATGTCTATGGTTGGGCGACGAAAAAAATTTTGGTTTCCAGAGTCTCTAGAATGGCATCTAAATCGATTACTGGGATTAATTCTCACTAGAAATTTTCATTTTACTGAGTGTGAAATGTTGTGAAAAACGCAAATTGTTAAGGAGAATCTTGCTTATCTCGCAAACTTCTTAGGTTTAGGTTCATTGAAAGGAATGTGACGAAATTTGGTTAAGTACACGGTTTTTTTTATTAGAACCTGGTTTATAAGAACATTCAGGCTGAGATTTGGCCAAAATCTAAGAACATCGAAAGAACACTGCCAGGCTGAGATTGAGAAAAATAAATAAATCAATGTTTGATTGTTCAAATATAAAGAGCTATTTCTGATATCAGTCTATTTAGATATATACATAAACTACAATAAAACAACTTCTACCCCATCAAAATCCTCTATCCCTATAAAATCCTCTTCCCCATCAGTGTATCGTACTTTATATTTGCCAATACGGCTATTGAAATATCTGATCTCTCCTTTGTACCAGCCGCTCTCGTACAATGCTTTTAGCTCTTTTCCTATCAACTCGTCATCCGTATATCAAAAAGGCAAGAAGCCCTGGGGACGAGGTTGCTTTCAACGATAATTTCTTCATCTGGAACTTCTTCCACATCATCAACAATTTGGACATCGCTAGGATCCTCAGCTTCACTGATACCATTTGGCTGCTCAGGGTTTGCAGAAAGAGGCTCGATAAACTCAGCTGGCGGTGGCACTTTATAATTTCCCAGCCCTTCGGGTTGGATCTTGTCATCATCCTCACCATTAGTGGTAATCAAGCAGCCGGTTTTTTGGAATAATCTCCAGCGAAACGAGTCATAGGCAGACCCAATAAGCTTTTGATAGGCGTTACCAACCCAATGGGTAATAAGGATCCGCCGTTATTTGGCCGTAAATGTCCCACCATACCATTTGTCAGCATTTGAATCGTCGTCAAGCCAGTTGGTATGCTCTTGGTTGACAAAGCGTTTTAATAGCTCTGCATACCCTGCCTTAACTGGGCGGTCAAGTTGTCACAAAAAAGGACATATCTAGATTCTTTTTCGACTGTCGGGGACAATGTCTTTTCAATCCAGTTAAGGGAGAACGCCGTGTCTGCCCAGGTATTTACTTGAAAATAGACGTCCACATCCTTGTGCCAAGCCTTCTTTTTATCCTCAGAGATCTTTTTGCCCTTGCCACGAAAGATAACAGCTATGTGTGGTTGCTCGTCAGAAGGTCTGGAGCAAACTTGCAGCGTGCATTGGCGTTTGTCAAGGCCGCTTCCTGGTTGGCTGATCCAGACCTTGTGGTTTTTGCTCTGATTTTTCTCTATGATTTCGTATGTGCGTTTAGTCTCAACAGCGAAGGGTAAAGGAGACTGGTCGACATTGAACCTTTGTTTTGGTACAAACCTGCCGCATTTTGGATCGTAGCCATCGTTTTTGCCAGTCTTCACAAGCCTTTCTCTGGTTGTTCCGTGCCACTTGAGAAGGCTATCTCGGAATGCCTCTTTCGATTGTTTACGATTTCTTTGACGCAATCGCATGCGGATGTGATTTCTCTTGATAAAGGCGGTTATAACATGTTTGCGTATGGTTGCGTTAGGGTCGTTTTTCAGTTGTCGTTGGATTTTTCTTTCTCGTGACCACAACCAGCCAAAATTCACGCGATGTTATTTCGATCGGGCAGTTTCGAATTCAGCAAGGAGTTCCTTGTACAATTCGTTGTATTTCTTGGCGGGTTTTATCTTGAGATGTTTCTTGTATTCGGAAGCCGCGCATTCAAGTATTTTGACCTTGTTTTTATACCATTTGGAAACTAACGAGCGGTTGATGTTGAATTTAGCTGCAAGTATATCTTGTGAGATTCCTGCTTCATAGTCATGAATCACCTGGGCTTTTTGAATGGCTGAGTGTTGCTCTCTCCGATTTTGCCCGCGTCTGTTCGTTGTATTTTTCGTGGCTACTTCACCCTCTAAAGGGGTACCCGAAGAAACAGCGTCAACCAAATCACTAACAACTTCTTTGACAATGGTTTGAACGAGATCATCGTTGTTTGTAGCGATAGCATTCGTGGATGTTTGCTTCACCGCACTGAAATGAGAAGTTCCAAGATTTAATTTTACTTGCTGCGTGTTTTAACTCTCAGTCCAAAATCCTGCACTTCATTGTAAACTGGAAAGGTCCAAATTCAAATATTAGTAGCACAATGACCTCAATGTAATTCGAAAAATTAATGAAATAGTTATGTACAGTAATTGTCGTAAATTCGGTAGCTACGTAGAAAGAAAAAGACAAAAAAGGTAAAACTGTAACAAAAACTTACTTTGCATGCTTGCATTTCAAGTGAATACTGTAACCTTGCTCATTGAAAAATTTCATGTTGCAAAAATCACAATTTATTCGACGAGGTGGATCACTCTCAGCATAATCTGGAATTTTTACGTCAATAGCCGTTTTTATACTGAAGAAAAGTTTCGTCCATCAGTGTAAAACCGGTTTTTTACAAAATTTTGTCCTAACTTTCATCCGTCTACTTTTGCTTAACTTTCATCCGTCTCAGACGTAAGTTTCGTCTTCCAGACAGAAGAAAGTTTTGAAAACATCGTCCAGTATAAAAACGTAAAATGTAAAAAACATCGTCTGCTCAAAAAAACCGAATTTATACTGACGAAAGAAATCTAATAGGACGAAAGGTACGTGAAAGATTTAACAGTATAAAATCGGTGTAAAAGTTCATGACGGACGAAAAAATAGCAAAAATTTGTAAATTTTGTCTACTTATAACTTTCGTCGAAACGATGCAAGTTAGAGCTTAGTCGAATGAAAGTGATCATACTTTCAGAAATTTTTAAAGTGTGACACGAGCTTTCTTAAGTGTAAATCAGACCTTAGCAATAAACAACACTTTAACGTAACATATAATATAACAGTATAACATGACTGAAAACTGCAACGCTGAGATCGTGATGTCTTCGAAAAAAAAGGTATTGCAAGAAGATGGACTAAAGAAGAGGTGGAAAAGTTTGCTGAAGTGTTGGCCGATCCATCAAACGAGTATGCGTTGTCTCTAGAAAGGTTGGCGCTTAAAAAATCGTCAAACAATGAAGTTTATGAGCATGTTAAGCGAAGCTTCGAGGAAGAGATTGGAAAGAAAGATTTTAAAGAAATAAATGAAAAGAACAATTTCAAAGACAAGAAAGGAATGTTGGTAAGCTATAAAGCACTAGACACGTCCATTGAAAGGCTTAGAAATAAATTCAAATCGCTGAAATCTGAATGGGTCAAGCTGAATGCACGCATTAAAAGGGGTAGTGGTCTAGCTCCATCGAAAGAACCACTTTGGTTTAAACATATCGATCCTGTCTTCACTGAAACTAACGAAGAAATTCGATTGACTTCTTCTGCACTGGAGACATCTTTCGCACAGAACGACGACGAGTTTGAAGAAGATGGAGAGGAAGAAGAAGATGGAGACGATCTCCGAGATGATAAAGAAGAAGAAGTTGAGGATGATGAAGAAGAAGTGCCAGATGATAGGAATCGCGAGGATGCAGACAACCAGGAAGGTCACCAACAAGGAAAACGGAAAACCGTAGTTGCACCGCATAAAAAAGCGAAACAAGTAAGATCAAATAAGCAGGCCCTCAGCGAAATCGCATCTGGACTAAAATCTTTGGCTGAGATGTCCATGAAGCAACATAAAATGACGATGGAGGAAGAACGAAAAAAGAAGAAAGATATATGGCCTTTAGGAGAGAGGAAGCAGAAAAAAACAGGGAGCACGAGCTACGTATAGCAGAAATCTTTGCACGAAGTCGCCAGCAAATTCCAGTTGTTTCTCCAACCCAAACCGATCGGTATTCGAGTTTCTCGTCGCCAATCAATAGTTCAAGAGTGGACCCTAACCCGTCGTATCAACCACAGCCATCGCATCAACCACAGGCATCTCCACCGGCAAGACAAAGTATTTTAGATAGAGTATTTTACCAGCTTTAGATAGGGATACTGAAAAGTAGAGACACTCTCTGGAATATTTCTATACCATTTTTATTGTTCGTTTTTATGAAAGTTTCTTATCTGTGTATCTGTAAAAATGTCATTATATCTCCCCTCTCTCTAAATTCATATGGCAAATTCGCATTTCTTTTCCCGGTCTCAGAAAACTCATTGTTAGCATAATTTTTGTTTTGACCTAAACATTCAAGTTTTGAGTTTCACCGTAAATTTTAGAGAAAAACTTGTTCGAACATTTATTATAACCAGGGCTTCTGACATTTACTGTGTTGTGATAGTAATCCTTTGTTTTGTTTATATGAAGAAGACCGGAATTGAGACCAGGGAAAGGTGTATTGCTTATTTATTTTGTTAGCAAATGGTCTTTTTTCTTCCCGTCCAGACTTTTTGGCGATGAAGTCTAACTTCGATAAACTGGAGAAAATAAATACAAGTTAAATTTTTCTGAATTAGCATTTTTAATTTTTTAATTTTTCTTTGAAATAAAAATATGTCGTTATACAATAGTAGTTCTAATTAATGATCCAACCATAGCCAATTAGAAATTTTCATTCTATTTAAACCCGACATATTCTTGTCTTCCGCCCTGTACAGTGACTTATCGATCAGGTCTAATTGCTCTACTTCTAGTCTCCACCGTGGTTGACAAGGATCCGACTGATTAATACAAATATTATGCAACGCAATACAAGCCATGATGACGTACCGCAAGTTGAACATCCTACATTCACTTCTTTTAAAAAGAATACGCCATCTTCCCTTTAACATGCCGTACGCATTCTCGGTAACAACCCTTGCACCGCATAACCTTTTATTGAAGTATTTCTGTTGTTTGTCACGAGTGTTCTCATTGTACGCCTTAAGTAGCCATGCGAACTGGGGAAAAGCACTATCACCAATGGTAACGAGAGGGATTTCACCGAAATCACCCAGTTTGATGACTTTATCTGGAATTACATTGCCATCTAAGATTGATTGAAATATTGACGATTCTTATAACAGCCTGGCGTCATGGGTACTTCCAGGAGCACCAACTGCGGTATAAAGAAATCGTTTATTGTGTCCCACAAGCCCCAGATTTGTGACGGAGTATCGCTTTTTAAAGCTGAAAAAATTTTTTAGATTGCTATTTATGTAAACATGGAAACCGTCCCAGGCTCCAACACATGGAAACTCGTAGTTCTCCAAAAAACCCTTCACCTCAGCTTCCCATTCCTCAGCACTCTCCGGCATTCGAACGTAGTGATCGTAGAGGCTTGTCACCAAGATACGACATATTTTATTGAAAAACATGTTAGCTGTCGGAATAGAAACACCAAATAATGCTGACACGGTTTTGAAAGCACACCCTGTAGCTAAACGATAAATGGTTAATCCTAGCTGTCTATCAGGGGGAGTAGGGTTGGGCTTCAAGTTTGTTGGTGATAAGACAATATTCTCTGTTCCGGGCAAGAGCCGCGATCGGAATTTTCGGAGTAATCGCCTTTCGCAATGCGCATGTGCAGAATCGCTGCAGGGAAAATAAAAACTAAGCTCCCTGCAGTTTGTGCGAAGTTTGGTTGTAATCTTACTTTATGTTCATCAGAGATTGATTTTATTGTTGGAATTGATAGTGGACCAGATGACAAAATGTGAAACCTGTTTTTAACTAAACCGATAATTCGCTCAATGTGTATACGGACACTAGCAATGTGGCGAGTTGTTTCTACTTCTTTTGCGCTAAGCTGTGTTTTGCCTTTGGTGAAGCTTGGAATAATTAGTTCAACACCAGATGTTGCAGCAAATTCATCAGTTAATGTGAAACCACGATCAGCCGAAACTTTCAAGATGATTAAAAACAACATCGAATATTTCAACAGTGATGCCAGTGTAGAATTTGAACTTTTCATGCTGGTCCTTCAAAGTATCATATGAAACAATTTTTGTTTTCAACTGTCTGATACTCAGTTGTTGAGACTTAATTTCACTTTGCAGATGACTGTTAATCACTTGTAACTCAGCATATTTTCTTTTAAGAGTATTATTTTTATGTTTTAGTTCTATATTCTCTTCTCTCAGTACATTGTATTCTGACTGATCACTCTGACTGTGAATGGAAATAGTAGTCTGTTCATCTTTTAAAATGTCATCACTCTGATTTTCTACATAAGGTCGCTGATCTTGATTTTGAGTATCATTATTAGTCTGGTCAACCTGAAAATCAATAATAGCCTGAGATTGAATGATTTCAACTGGGGAGGTTGAATCATTGGTGACATCTGTTTGTTCTGGAAGAAGCACCCTTGCTCTTTTCCTGGTTGACTCAAACCTTTTAACTTTACTGATATTTTTATTGGTGTTATTTTCAGAAAATGTAAACACAGAGGGAACATAGTCTGGATGATCTGGGTCTGTGGAAGGTTGTTTTGTTATGAAATGTTCCCCACAAAGATAAACATTTGGTCCTTGTGGGTTCCATGGAGAACCATCCTTATTTATCCGCTTACAGGCAGTAATCCATCGTTGGCGGCGCTCTGGATTATTGTTTGGGAACCTGAAAAATCTCGGTTTATTTTCTTTCATGACATGATTTGTACATCCGAAGGCTGAACAAATGTTAGGCATTTTTCTGCTCAAAAACAACAAACACGTGCAATTTCTACAAAAGCTCGGCGCGAAATGGCTACCATTTTTAGTTTATTTTCCCTGCAGCTCGCGGATGTTGGCAACAACAGAAATCCGATTTGCTATCACGGAACGGAGAATGCTCGTGAATGGCATTCAAAATAAAATCGAAAGTTTCCCGATTTAGTCTCATTTCAGATTTAAAATCTGCATCACTGTATATGTGATATACCTGACTCCACCAAAGCTTTTCTATTTCTCTCGGTTTATCAGGCCCTCGATCTTTTCGTTCAACTACATTTTCAGTGACACTTGCTGTAGCAGCAACAGCAGCCTGTATGTAGGTATCAGTAACGTTCGTTCTACCTGTACCTCTAATACACTTTTTGTAAAATTCATTTTCTTCCTCGTCAAGTCTTCTTCGCTTATTTTTAAGCATGAAAAAAAAGTCCTCTGATGCGGCAACATCCATCTTGACAATAAAAAAGATGCAAGTTTGTTTAATTCAGACGAAAGTTTCTTCTAACTTTCGTCTGGAAGTCAAAACTTTTGTCTGAAAAATGTATCCATTCGTCTGAATAAAACTTTCATCCGTCTACCGATTTTACACTGACGCTTAAAAAAACGACTGAGTATTTTCTTTCGTCTGCCCGATTTTATACTGTCGAAGGATTTTTTTCAGACGAATTATACGTCTTGACGTAATTTACGTCTCTGTATAAAAACGGCTAATAAAGTTATTTCTGTGTTTAACCTTTTTGGTGAAAAGATATTTCCCAAGAGTAGTTTGACGTTTCATATTATCTCACCAAGGCACTTGTGTTGAGTGAAAAATGAAAAAGCACACATTTTGCATTCGCCTAAATTGTTTTTCTTTAATTCACTATGGGCCTCCATACAATTCCCAAAGGAAAAATTGACACTTCGAATAAAAAAAGTGTCTATAGGATAATTCGTCTAATTATGAAGCCTTTTGTTTCAAATTTATCGTATGTAGCTATGAAATGTTTTTTCAGGTGAAATGGATAAGGGTCCTTGTCAAATAATTTTTTTCTTGTTTTTTGTTTGAATTTCTATTAAGAACGTCAATAAGAACACCTGAGGCTGAAAATCTTCAGAAAAATAAGCACATCCAGCCTCAGCCGAAATTTAGGTGTTCTAATAAAAAAAAAACGTGTAGTAAAACTCAATACAGCTTCAAACAGCTATACCGTTAGCTTGAAATGCAAAAAAATGTGTGTCAGTGCAAGTAAAAAGTACCTTCGTTCAGAAGTGTTATGGTACAGCCCCAGAATTCTGACAATGGAAACTATTTCTATAACGTTAACAGGACTCGCTCAAAGACGACTTACTGCATGCTCGTAAGTTGAAACATTTATAAAAAAAGTACTGTAATAAACTATGAAGTCAAAAAAGAATATATCTGGCAAAATGCTATGGAAAGTCGGAAACGACCATAGAACCATTCCGACAAATGATGCTAATAGGTTCTTTTTCTTCTGTAAACTCTGCGGATCTATGATTTGAGTGTCATTAGACCATTAAAAAAATGACCCTAGTTGATAACTTCAATCAGCTCTTTGAGATCTTTTTCAGAATTCTCATTAATTTTTACCCGAAAGTTGAAGGTTACAGATAAGATTTTCCGGAATCACCAAGCTTTAAAATGGTAATTTTTAACTTGTTGAACAGAACACTTCACTCACTTATCCCTGTTTTGAACACAGTTCTTCTGATGTCTGAATTAATTTTTGAAACATAAAACAAATGCAAAGATAAATCTTTCTAACACCCTCTATTGCCCTATCTACAATATATAACTAACTAGTTGCTATTGAATTGCGTAGAAGAACAATTATTTTAGCAGACATAAAAAGTTCTTTTTGACGCGACAACAACAAAAAAATAGAATAAAAACATTCGAAATATTGCACCACAACAATGTTGATAACTCACTATTCAAAATATCGACATTAATCATCATCACGTTGTATATAGAACAAACTACCCCATACCGAAAAACCGGATTTTTTGTACATAAATACCGAAATACCGGCACAAAAACGGGCAATTTACCGTCACTGGCAGAAGATGAAATAACCGTAAAGCATTTGCCTTTGCTTAACGAGCTTCATGTTTTCGCCTTTAGTAGAGGCAATCAATTAATCTTTTAAAAAAACTAAAATTCATATACTTTTCGAAAATTCGAATTTAGAAAAATCGAGTCTACTGTATTTGTCCATGAGAAAGCTAAACAACCAAGCGTTTGACGACTTGAGCGAGTTTAAATCGACATAAGGTAACACCGGTGAACTGTAATTTTATCATTGACCGCGAGACACGGTGTCTGACGACAAGTGAAATACTTGACGAAGGTGATCTGTGTCTCCTGTTCTGTGTGACATGCACGAGAGGAGCATTAGAAAATGTCGTTATGGCTACTTTTCTCATTAATGTACATGG
The DNA here is from genome assembly GCA_027922465.2 of Turritopsis dohrnii. Classification (NCBI taxonomy): domain Eukaryota; kingdom Metazoa; phylum Cnidaria; class Hydrozoa; order Anthoathecata; family Oceaniidae; genus Turritopsis; species Turritopsis dohrnii. The sequence continues at coordinate 239,282 of BQMF02000369.1, read as the reverse complement.
GAGCATCTACTGAAACTCCATTTAAACTAAGAAGTACCATTAAAAAACGCAAGCATTTAACCACTGAATTCTGGTGAAGAATATTAAAAGATGGTGAAGAAAATATTTGTAGAGGCGTCCTTCATCCAATCAGAAACAGTATTTCCTGTATTGAGGTCAAAATTCTTTGATTGTGAAACATCCCTATTGAACACGACACTTTTAAGAAAATGTCTCGATAACCAATAATAAGAGGATAACTAACGTTTTGGGCCCGCGAAATTGGTGACGAATGAATTTGGCGGCCCAGTTTTTTATCGGGACGGTGCACCGTGATGTCATTCAAATTTTTGATCGATGGTGTCCTTGGTAACACGGTTGGAAACGATACTATAAATGTTTTGATCAGCTATTATTTTTCATCGTCTTTGGAGAGTCACCGTTTTCGTAGAAAATTTTTACCCGAGATACTAGTTGACTGAATGAAAAAAAATAATTTTTACAACTTGACCATCCAAATTTCAGTAGAAGAAGAAGGACAAAAACCTCATAGTATACACCTTGTTATAGAAACTATTCGTTCATGCCTTTTACCAGTCTTAATCTTAATCTCACACCAGAGTCTTAATTAATCTTCCAATCGTGAGTTTCTCGGTCACGTGCTCATGATGACGTATAGCACACTCAGTTACCCATAAATCTTAAAACCGAAAACAATGAAGTAAAGTTGCCGTGCTCTATGTTCATAATACGGTGGTTATAATGCCTCTTGTTCGTGCTTTCTCTTTCGTAAGGTGACACTGGGCCCCTGACTGACAGTTTGTCACCCGTACATCGAAAGAAGCATTCTTCTGCATTCCTTGCTAAGTCAGTTATGTTCTCGTCGTCGACAGGTTGTAGAGGAGGTTTACTCTACGCATCATCGGCAACTTTTCGACAAGATTCCAGTTTCGATGTCACGGGTGTTATTGTGACGTTACGAAGCTACCATCTTTACAATACAATGCATGTGTTACACAGCGTACTTTAAAAAAAAAAAACATTCTGGATTCATTTTCTTTCGAGTTTCCTTTCGTTAATAGCATCTCTGTTCCGGGCGTTCCTTAAACCTTGCACACAGAGAATTGCCGATCGTAATAACATATGAAATCTTGGCATTTAACTAAGACTCTCTACCAAGCAGCACTGTATGTCTCTTTCATAAAATAGCCAAATAGAGAGCAAATACTATCCTGCCAAGGTTTGAGGGGCAAACATATTGAACGTTAGTAGTACTTGTCTGTTTAGTAAATTAAAAGTGTTCGAAACATCTACAAGAAGGATGGCATCTGTTTGATTTTCGTCGAAAATCTATCGCATTCCATGCATTGCAGCTTCACACCCCGGACGGAATTTTAAGACGTAGTTGAAATGCTCGCGCCGATTGTATAATATCCTGTTTAATTGTGTGAATGATGATTCTTCGAAGAACTTCGCCGATATTGGGTCTTACTCATGGATTTTGTATCCAGCCTTCTCACGCTACATGCGGTTTGATCGATTCATCTTCCATCAAAGCGACCTTATTGAAATCGTTACCGACACGGCATTTGTTTTGATCCCAAAATATTTTTATTGTTTATTTATGTTAATTTTATTGATTATTCTATTCCATTCGAAAACAATCGTATTGATTGGAAAGGGTGTTTGTTTAGCACGATATTCTTTTACATTTTGAATATGCTGGTATAATGACGGTGTATTTAAAAAAATGGAACAAAAGAAGTACAACCGCATTTATTTCACAAATTTTTGTCAACTGGCAATAAATTTTATGTCAATATAGAAACCATTTTTTTCAGCTTTATCAAGGCGTATGTGTTTCAGGAAAATGAAAAGTACACGAAGAGAAAATCAAAGAATTAAGTTTGGAAAAACTCATTATCTTCTTATGCTTAGTTCACACCACGAGTCCAGTAGGAACATGATTTTACAACATGAAATATACATTTTGCATCCCCAAAATTCAGTTAGAAAATTCTCGAATTCTTATTTAATTTCATTTTCATCGGCAATGTTGTCATCAGATCCTATCTCAAACCCACATTTTTGAAAAGCAGTTGATTATGGTTTCCGTAGATACATTTTCCCAAATATTGCAATCTTTTATTATTTCGTAAATTTTTAAGACCACATGTTTTAGTAGCAGTTTGCAGAGTATTTAAATAAAACTGCATTGCAGTCAAACTTTAATATCAATACTTCTTTTTTATACCTATATTTTGTGTTTCGAATGGAAGGTTGGCCTTGGGTGTTGACACAGTGGAGAAGTCTTACCACTTGCCACTTCGGTAGGCTAGATCAATACACTGTTAGTTCAAGATGATGAACCTAACGAGGAAGACAGCAGATCTATTAGCTAAGCTTTGAGTCATCACAAGCAATAAGTGTTTTTAATGAATGTTGTTTTTTTATCTATGTCTTTTTATCAATGTCCAAACTAAATGAATTAAGCTAAAAAGTAGTACATACTCTATTTTTTTATAAGAATTAGTAAAATCTGACCTGAGGCTGGCTGTTCTTATTTTTTGATCCTTTTTAAGCTTGAATTGTTTATTCTGTCCTTAGCTTTATTAACACAATTTCAGATTTCAGCCTCATTTTGTTCTTATTATGAAACTTCCAGTAAAATAAAAAGAAATCTTTTTAAAAACAAGTTTGGCTACAATACAAGTTTTATTTTTGTTTCCATCTTAACGATTCGAATTAATTTGTAACGCAGTTGGTATTTGCATAAATGACCCAATGTATGCCAGCAGGCTGTAAGTCGCGCCATCATTTAAATATATCTCACACATTTATTGAAGGTTAGAAAAGCAATACCCTTCTAAACCAGTTAACAGTAGCTTTTGAGAGAATTCACATTCCCAGAAAATTCAGGCTCAGGCTGTTCTTAATTTTTGGTGGATCAATGATTTGGGTCTCAGGTTGTTCTTATTTTGTTCTTTTGCCAAATCTGAGGCTCGTGTTCTTATAAAATTCTTCCTATAAAACAAAAAGCGTGTATATCTGAGCCTCTTTAGGTCTACCTGCTCCGCTGGGCAAACGCTGTGCAGGGGCAGATAGGACAAACGACAACAAAAAGACGAATATAAAGGCCGGTTTTCAGTTCAATCGCTGCGGTCGCGCGACTGAGCGAACAGCTTTTTCATTCGTTCTGAGCCTCAGTAGTTGAAATGATTTGAACTACACGCAGCACAGCAGGTGAATGAGATTGCGTCAGCCAATCAAAAATCAGATCGCTCATTCGTGCGACCACAGCGAATGAACTCGCACAAAACGATGGGGTAGCCAGAGTAATTTTGAAAAACAAAAGATGGTAACGTTAACGTGATGAACGTTGGTTTAGAGAAAATTGTAGTAAAGTTGTTGTGTTAGTTTCAAAAAGCCCTCTGGACTCGTCAATCTCAATGTTTTGGCTAGCAATAGTCATTAGAGAATTGTAAATGGAGTAGCTCCGTGTGTCGTGCAGCTTAAAAGTAGATTCTAGTTTTTTTCTAGTTTTCTTTCTGCTAAATAAAAAAAGTGTTCCCAGCCATATAATACCCCATCATCATAACCATATTATTGTATTGACTGCTCAATTTTTGAGAAAATGTTACAAAACCACGATTGCTATGCAATAGTTGGGAAGGTGATTCCCCGATTAAACCAAAGGCTGGGATATGATATACAAGCTTTATTCTACAACTGATGAATAACTTGTCACAATCACTGGGTGTCTGCATATATTTTTTTAATAAGAAATCTACCGAAGTGTCTAGTTCTAAATGTTTCTGAAAGTATGTTTTTATTTATTAAAGTTTGCATTTAGTTTATTAATTCTTTTTATAATAATGATTTTAATTACGTCCTTTAGTAGGTTTCGAGAAAAAAGAGAACATTTTGTTGTGAAATTTTTACTACGTAGTTCTAGTAGGTTAAAAAAAATTTAGAGAAATATACAATCATTTAAAAATAATTCTCGAAGTCTTGATTTTTTGAAGATTTTACATGTAGGTTTTATTATTTTAAAATAAATATTTATACAGGATGACTATTCCAGTACTAAAATGCTGCTATCATATAGGTCCTGTTTATGTACAAGAATACAAGCATTAAAATAATCTAAAGGATAAGAAATAAAAGATATTTTAAGATTTAAAATATTCCTTGACTTTCGATTTAAAAAATATGAACAGATTTTTCAGTTTTTATTTTTTTATTTTCAGGTGCTTTCAGGTAGGTTTGATTATAAAAAACTGTGTACTGCCAGATGATCAGAAAATACTTAATATTTCATTTATATTTATATACCTAGCATGGCATTGTCTTAGTTCTTATTGAGCTATTAAGGGTGTCCAGCAAAAACAAGGTGCAAAAATCCCCATTTGGGTTATTATGGAATGTTCTGGACTGCTGTTTTGCTCATTACGAACACCCCCTGACTGGATTTTCCAGTGAGTCAAAGAGTTACTGCTCCCAGTATTTTGATCCCATTGTTGTTAGATGATGCATATATGCATTGTGGACTAGCTTGTCACAATGTCAACATTTCTTGTTATAAAGCAGGACAACTGTTTTTTTGTCGCTAGGGTGCTGTCTTACCATGACCAACTCGTCCTCAGTATGAACATAACAGTCGAACTCGCTCTTTTATGCCCTTCTTTTCTTCTGACTACGAAGGGGGGGGGGGGGGGGGGGGGGACACCATGTCAGTGTAGTTAACTTCAGTATTGCAAGTAGGGCAATCCAGAGTGTACTTGGTTGACCTCTAATTTGAACACTGAAGAACGGATTGATTCTTGGCAATCTTGTCTCATTTCATAAAAGTATGTAATACCATGGGAGCTACCTTGTATTTTCTTCATGCTTTTTTCTTCATGTATTCTCTTCATGTTAACAGGACAACGATCATAAATAAGCGTTAGTATATAATAGCTATTTTGTTGATGTGCAATTAGTTTAATATCGATATAGGTGATCAGTATATATCTAAAGAGAAATAATGAACATAATACGGAGTCGAAACACAATGTCCTTTATAGTATGTAAGTCTCTCTATGTGCAATAGTCATAGTTATATATAATATAATTGTCTATAAATGTCTAAACTTTCATTGCTGCTCTTCAAAAGGCAGTTGTTATTGTTGTTGTACCTCCAGCATAAATCTGAAAAGCAACTTTAAAAAGACTGTGTTATTCAATTATGCTAATGTACTATTTGAAATGTACATTTACAGGTACCATTCGTTCATGTATTAGAATTGACTTTATTAGCTGGTTCTCATATTCAGTTGGAGATTAGAGATACAACCAGCAAGTTCGAAAGTAACTACAAGTCGAAACATTCCGCTATAATTTGAGTTGCAAAAGTTTTCTTTTGAAATACTCACCTTCGTTTAAATATAATGATACCTGCTTCTTTTTTCATAATGGTGTTTATGTGAAAGATTGTCTGAAAGCTAAAAAAGTGAGTAAATAAAGCATTATTATAATTTGAATTTTATTTAAAATTAAAATACAGGATGTGTCTGAAAGCTGTGTTTACACAGGGCTACAAAACTCTCCCATGTCTTGGTTGTAAAAGCTTGTGTGGATAGACACTCTTCTCATAGTAGTCAGTGTTGATAATGAACAGTTGGGAAACCTGTGGCTGGCAAGGTTCCAAATGGCAGTACTTTCAGTCTCGTGGTCATGCAAAAGCATAAGAGCACTGACATAATTCTTATGCTAATGAACATGTTCAAAAATAATCTCCTGTTTTGTGACATTTTGCATAATGTTGTTTTCAGTGAAAGATATTGAAGTGAATATTTGTGGCTGACAAAAACTTTTCTTTTTCTTTTCAAAGATAAAAGATTGAAATTTAAAGTGCAAGAAAAATGGTGCCAAAGCCTGTAATGCTTTCCTTTTACGGGTTTTAAATCAGGTGATATTATGTGGCTGACATTGTTGTGTGGTTTACAAAAGGGGGGATTTTTGAAATGCTATTGCGGCTTACTGAATGGGAATTCTAGGATGGTGAAAATTCCAAATGAATGGAAAAGGGTTTAATTTTATGATACTCTGTGATATTTTGTGGTTTACATTGAGAGTAGGTGAAAATTCAAGGTTGACTGAAAAATCTCCTTGTAAATCTATCAAAAACAAGTTCAATTTCTTCAAGCAACAATTTTCAGGTGATCAACATGTGGCTGACAAATCGCTTTTGTTTTATGCCTGGTATGGTTCCACCATGATCAAAGATTTTGAGGACATCATAGCCGTACCACCCAAAAGAAATTTGGCCCAAAATTTTCATCACCCCCTTGCCCGTATCACAGACCCCAAAAAACGTCAGTTATCACTATTGGTTTGCAAGATATTTCCCAAAAAATGCAGCATTGAATTGGGGATGCAATGCAATGGTTCCACCATGATGACAAAAAACTGACGTCATGCCACGTGCTACTATATAATAATCGTAAAAAACACTCTTGCCTCTATGTGGTTTTACGCGCAACTAAGAAGAACTTGACCATAAATTTAAACTTAATGTATTAAACTTAATGTACTGAAATAAAAGTGGTGTGCACACTCGCTATTATATAATAAGATACATATTGATTAGAAGTTACTTTTTTTTTGTTCTGTTGAAGAAATTTTCCATCATGAATTCTTGTCTTAAGTGTTGTCAAGTTTTCTTAATACATTCAGTATATGTGTAAAGTATCTAGACATCTTTTCCACTCCTTTGGTTTTCCTTGTGCAAGCTTTTAAGCAGGCCACATGTCGCACCATCATAAATATATATCGCACATTTATTGGAGGTGAAAAAAGAAACAATCACAAGTGAAAATAATATACTTTTAAACAATTTACACAGCTTGAGAGAAAATTGTAAGAGAATTCACATCCTGACCTGATCCTGATCCTTTTTATTTTACAAGAAAATTCAGGCTCATGAATTCATCCTCAAATTGTTCTTGTTTTGCCCTTATTATTTAGCTAAATCTCTAAATCTCAAAAAGTGTGTATGAACAAACAATCTGAATCTAATATTATCAAATGATCATTGAACAGTCCATCTAACAAATAAACCTTTTTTAGAATATGTTTGATGGAACAGTTTAAGAATTTAATTCTTTATGGCATAATTCTGCGTTGCAGTAGGAATATTGATTTAAAGCATCTAGAGACTTTTTGTCAAATAGTTAAAATTTGTCCAGTAAAGAATTTCTCTTCTTAGGGTTTTCTAAATAGAACCTTCAAAAAGGACTTCTAGTGATTATGTTTATTTATTTTTCAGTAAAGATTCAAAGGTTTTTGGAGTTCTTAATGTTTCACTGTTTCACAGTTTGAAATTAGAATGGATGGATATACACCGGATGTACACATCAAAATGTGTAAAAAGATAGCACAGTTAACGAAAGTGATATTCACGTTAAATTCAAGGGCAGAAGAGCATGAAAACATTTTGGATAAAGTGAAACAGGACTATGAAAAAAACATTCAGAGGATAATGGATGAAAGTAAAAAGAAAATTTTACAGTTCAAAAACATGACTGAAATTGAGAGAGACAAGACCAAAGATCTTAGCAATTTACAACAGTTGGTGAAGGATTTACAAAGTGATAATCACAATTTACAAGATGCTTTGAAACGACTTAAAGACAATTCTAAGCTCTTTGAGAAGCAGTTACAAAATGATTACGAAAACAAGTTTTTGATCCTGCAAAATAAGTTTCTTGAAAGAAAACGCGATTATGATATATTGCTTGAAACGTTTCAATCTTATAAGATGGAAGTTGATATACAAAAGGAAAATTTAAAGTTAAAATATCAAGAAGAATTACAAGACATGTCTAAAACTCATCTGGTTGATGTTCATAACTTTAGTAGTGAAAGACTTGCCCATGAAAAGCTAATGAATGAAAGAGCAAATGAATATGAGGCATTACAATTAAGACTGGACAGCGAGAAGAAGGCCATTGAAAGTGAATACGAAGCCAAATTGACCAAGATGAAGACATTTTATGAAACAGAAATGCAACTTGGAAGCTCAAAAACTCATAAAATCGAAGAAGAAAAATGGATTTTTGAGAGAACAAAATTGCTCAATAATTTTGAACTGCAAAAGACAGATTTGAATAATCGTCTACGCTTTCTTGAAAACTCGGTACTTGAGTATGAATTGAAATTGAAGGAAAGTAAAGAAGAAATTAATAAGCTAGAAAATGCTCACAAAGAAAAGCAATCTCATTGTATAGAACTGCAAACAGCTATAGAAAAAGATTCAAAATCAATTAATTTGTTAAAGGTTGATGTGGAAAGTAAAACCCAAAGTATCATGGGATTACAGATGCAGTTGAAACACTGTGAAGACCAACTGAACCTTACGAAGAAAAATAATTTGATGGAAGGAAATAGGAAAGAATGTAAGTGTTCTTCATGTTGATACAAGGTGCACTTCCATCTGAACATAAAAATGTTTTATCACTGTCCCTAACAGTTTTAACTTTAGATTCATATAAAAGTTACTCTATAAAAATGTGCTATTTCTACAATATGTCTATTTAAATTGTTCTGAGTATTTTTTTTTTCATACTTTTACATTTCAGTGGATTTTAAGAACCTGGAAACTGTATTAGAATCAACAAAAAGCCAACTGAGCGACTCTTTGAATAAAGTTTTTAATCTGCAAGATGAACTTGTACAAAGAAAAAACGAGCTGGAAGATGCTAATCTAAAAATCAGTGGGTTAGTTCTAGAAAATGAGGCACAGAAAGACTTGAACACGGTAGGGAAAGGAGTCAATCAAAGCACTGTGTATATGCAATAATGTTCTTTATACTACTTAATGTTTTTATGTGTTAATGCAATAAATTTATTATTTTTCTTGTCTTTGTTTAGAAAACAGCTTTATCTCTCCATGAGGTGACAGATGAAGTTAACAGGCTTAAAAGCAAACTAAAAACATTTCAAGAAAAAGATGACACAAACACAAAAGACATTGAAAGATATTATCAGGAACAACTTCAAATTGAGAGAGACAAATGTAACACGAACATCCAGAAGTTCAGAGAGGAATCAGAAAAAATTCTCAAAGATAGTCAAAAAAAACTTTTGAATGAGATGGAAAAGCAGAAGCATGAATATTTGAGGAAACAGAAGCAACTCGTTGACACCAAAAATGAAATCATAAAAAAACTTGAGGGAACGGTGAAATCCTTGAGGGAAGACTTCAGTTCTATATCATTAAAATCTCAGGAACATGAAGCTGCCTTAGAAAAATCCAAGGAAATTTGTGCATCCCTTCGGAATCAATTAAATAATGAATGCAATGCTAATAGAGAGTTGAAAATCAAAGTTAGCATAAGTGAGAAATCCTTAGCTGACTTCAAGGTATAAACAATTATTAAACAAACTTTAAATGGATAGACGTATGTTGCATATGAATGATATCTGCTGCTGATCGTTTTATTTTGTAAAGAAACATCTCTTTGTCATCAGAACACTAATTTCAAGAAAAGGGTGTTTGTGCCAAATGTCGTTCAAATCATACACACCATTGTGTTGTGGTGACAACCTATTCTTGAATCATTTATTTAGGTTCATCTAGCGAATGAGAGGAATAAACACACAGAAGAAAGTAAGACAATCAAGGCAAAACAAGAATCTATCTTGATGGAGGAAAAACAAAATCTTGAGAAAACTTGGAAAGAAAAGTCAAAGTATGTGTTTTTCGTAGGGTAACTGTAGAGAAATTCCCCTATGTCTCCTATTAAATGCCACTTTCTTATTAATGCAGCTTTTGAAATAGTGGTGTTTATTATAACCTAATTTTGAAAATTTCAATACTATAAGAAATAATGAATAGCTCATGTGGATTTCTCTAGTTTCCTATCAACAAATTCTTCCACAACTAAAGATAATGGATATTTTGTTTTCAGTTTCAAAAGTTCATTATGGAGTGTTTTGTCTCTTGCTTGATATGTAACAGTTGAACAGGGACACTTAAACCAACTTCTAAGGGTTTTTCACTAGTTACAATTGCATGCATGTCATTATCTTTAGATTTAATGAAAAATTCAATGAGCTTTAGATAATGTCTCACTAAATTTTCTTGCCACATTTTGAAATAAACACCATTCTGTAAGTGCTTCCTTATAAAAACCACACCCAAAAGTTATAGTTTGTCATGAATGTGGTATTTATCAGATACTTTGATCTGCTTTCTTTTTTGTTCAAATACAGGATTAATTTAGAAAGTAAATCCACAAGAATTTTTACTTCTGCACTGGAATTTGCATTTGAATGTAAAATATCTTCATTTGTTATACTGTTTTGATTTCAACAGACAACTGAGAGAGCAATTCCAAGCTGAAAAAGAAAATGTTTTGTATGAGCTTCAAATGTCTTATGAGAAAGATCTGGAGATGAATAAGATGTCGGAAAACAAAAAAATATCAGATTTGAATAGCATTGTAAGTTTTGCTTCAAATATTATTTTCTTTCAATGATACATTCAACAAGGTTTCGGGATATTTTGAGAGAGAGATCTTTTTTGGAATACTGTTTTGAAAATAGAATTTTGTTTGAAATACAGCAACAATTGAAATTAAAACTCAATATAGCTGGACAGATTTATTGTGTACTTGCTTTAGGTGTGATAGAGAATATTGCAAAGCATGTGTGGCTTTACCTTTCAAATATACAAACTCCTGTACTAATGTTTACATAGATTTGTTTCAAGCAAGTGGAATAACCCTGTACCATGGAAGGTCTCTGTGCTGTTCCCTGTGTTGCTTGCAAATTTTTCAAAAGAAATTCCTCTTAACAAGTTTTATAAAGGGTTGTAGATTTTCAATTAATCTGAATCATACTGCATTTTAGGCAATTTGACTATTTGTCTCCTTAGATAACACAACTGAAAAATGATGCATCTAAGCAGAACATGGAATCTGTAGGACAGACAAAGAAGCACCAGCAGGATGTTGAACTGTTGAAGAAATCATTCACTACTGAGAAACAAAAGCTTATACAGACGTATGCAAAAGAAATAGAGCATTTGAAAAGTAATTTGAAAAAAGGAAATCAACACGAAATCGAGAGCTTATTACTAAAACATCAGGTACCTAAAACTTCTGCCTCGACACGTTTGTTGTGTTGTGAAAGGAATAGAATTGTTTGCTTATTTTTAAATGCTTATTATTTTCAAATATCATAATTGAGGGCACTAAAATAACATAATACGGTAGGAATATGCCCTTTATTTCAAAAAATGTCGTTTATTTGTTGCGTATGTTATTTTCACTAATTGTAGAATGCATTGAAGGACTTACGAAATTCGCACGAGCGGACTATCGATGATCTCCGAAGTGAACATGCTGCTTTGATAAATACAATTAAAAGTAAATCAATAGAAGAACAACAGAATGCTGTTAAGGAAATCCGAGAGGAAAATTCGATTGAAAAAGGTATTTGAGACAATTAAGGTTTGGTGCTTATAATTTTTAACTCATGCTGGCGGAACTGTTCTTCATCATTGTTGCTGGTCAGCACCTCTTGATGCTAATTACCCTATTACCCCGCATATAAGCGCTGCGCCTATAGCAAGGACAATCAAGTTCTGGCACGATTTTTTTATAAAAAAAACGCCGACCTATAGGCGCATGCGCCTATATTTAATGGAGCCTGGAATAGCCTGGAATAAGAGCCTTCCGTATGGGTGAAAAGCAGGAAAATTCATTTTTGTAATGGTTTTACATTTTAAAACTCTATGTCTACAACAACATCGTCATCATGAGATGCTGACAGCAGAGATGGAGCCAGAAAATGAATACGACAAGTTCGCAGTGAAAATTGTCAAAAACAATGAAGCTGTTGAACATCTTCCAAAAGAACTTTCGAAATACTGTACTTCTGCTTTACTTGCGGGGCAAAGATATCCTGTAAAATTACGGGAAAGAAGGAAAACAAGAAAAGGAATGGCTTGGAAGTACCATGTATACGGTGGAAGGGCCACACTTTTTGGTGTCTAAAGTGGAATTTTTTGTAAGAGATTACCTAAGAAGAACAAAATAAGTCGTCATTAAGATGTGAATATTTTATTGGTTTCGTCCCCTAAGTTTGGACCTGTGATCGAGTCATTTCGACAGGATATAGGCGCATACGCCATGACCCGGATATAGGCGCATTGCGCCTATAACGGGGGTGCGCTTATATGCGGGGTAATAGGGTAAATGCATGTGTGATTTTGAAATGTTTCTATGATGCTACTGAAAGCCTCTGTTTCAATTCTACGATGGAGAATCGTTGAATTAAAAGCGCGTAAATATAGAGGCTTTTAGAGTCACAGATCATAAAGTTCCAATGAATGCAACATCTTCTGTTATTGTTTTTTTCCATGGGCTTTTTCACAGTATACGTTGATAGAGTATTGTTCACATTTGTATACAGACAGGTTGCAAGAATTTTTACGACTGCAATATGACGAAAAGATTAAACAAGTGAAAAGCGAACTACAGACAGAAATAAGTATGATACGAAGCGAATATGAGAGATGTAAAGAGCTGAGACAAAAGGAAGTAGGTTTGCTTATTTGCTGAGGATCCACACTTTCCCTTGCTAAGTAGAAAATTGGTTACTATGGTTACATCACCGCCATGCAAGAATTGCCTCGTTTCTGAATAATTATATCTTAGTTCTTGAATGATAATTGAGATCTCAAACTTTTAGTTTATTTTTACCTTGCATTTGCATATTGATTTGAAACGAGGCTGCTTGTAAAGATCGAAAGTGACGTAATAAACGTCAGATGTGTCATTCTCTGAAACTAATGTTAATGCTGTGTACACTTTCTAATGCTAGTTTCCTTTACTATTCTAGTTTTCTGTGCACACATCTAAAATATCGAATTTGGTCAATGATCTGGAGAAAGAAAAAGTTCTGGTTGTCTCGTTAAATGATGATAAAGAAATTCTTTCTGGTGAAATCAAAACCTTACGACAAGAACTTCAAACAAAAGTCAACGAAATTCTGGAAATTCGAAGAGAATGTAATTCCAGAATGAGGTGATGAATAGCTCTTTCTATCGCTTCTTCTGCCAACCCAACTTTTGATAAAGTAGAGTAAGCTATGTTTTTCGGAGAGGTACGAAGTTTCGTACCCTAGACGTCTATTGTGACGTAAACATGCGTTTTAATTAGAACTGGAAGCGTTTATTTGAGTCTGAGTGTTTATTAGTATGCGTTTACTCAAGGCGTTTATTTAGCGTTTATTTGGACTACTAATACGATAAAAGGAAACGTTAGGATTTTAAAAATGCATGATAGACCTTACAAATCTCGCCACGAAACATTTACATTTACAAGCTTTCGGAGGTTCGTCCTCAAAAAGAGTCAAAAAGAAAACCATGCCCTTTGTGTCAGATGACTATCATAAACTATCGTAAGACAAGATAATTCATTTTGATGATTCTTCGCTCCAGAAGGGACCGGGTCTGAAGATGTTTGAACAATTAGCGATCTGCTCCCTAGGTCATCTCAAGAATATGGATTGAATCAATGAAAAACTTGTTTTCATCAGATTCAAGATAACGTAACATTTTCATGTTCTTCTCAGAGGCGTAGTTAGGGTCAGTCAAAAAAAGTGGAGGAGTTCAACATTATGATATTTCTTTTCAGTCTTAAGAGGCGATTAGGTTACTTGCACGCTTTCCTTTTCTACCCTAAATGACTTAACTCTCCTCCACAAATTTTGACTGACCTCTGGCTACGCCTCTGCTTCTATTCTCAATCTAATATGGCTCCTAACCAGTCATAAAGCTTTAACGCTTATCGACCCATATCACCGGTAACCGAAAATGTAAGAAGCCATGTGAAACGATCATGCTTAATTTTCATTTTTTGAGCGTGATGGTGTTTTGCTCTAAAGGCGACGATTTTATTTTCATTCAGGATTCATATCGATGATCTGGTGGTTGAAAACAATAAAGTCATGGAAAATCTGAAGAGTGAGTTCCTGCAGAAACACCAGAAAGATTCGCACGAATGGAATCGCAAGTGTAGTCAACTTGAAGACCAAATCTCATCGTTGAAATTCATGTAAGACATACATGTAAATTGTAAGGTTCTATCCTAGTTGTTTATGTAGTTACGTGATCGCTCAGTCGAATATTATTGGTGTAGAATTCGACAGTAAACTCTCAGTAACTCTTCTTAAACACTGTTTTCAAAAGACAATTGGAACATTTGTGGTAGTTCTAACCGTTCAGATTCGTTTTTGCAGGTTAGAAGAATCGGAAGAGCGCTACCAAAATCGCGAAGCGCGTGAGGAAGATATTTTACGTATCCAAGAGTTACAGCAGCGTATCTTCGAGCAAGAAGTAGAATGTCAAAGGTTAAGCGAGGAACGAAAACAGTATCGCTTAGAGTTGGTTAACAGAGAAGAGAATTTCAATAAAGTGTTCAACGCGTCACCCAATGTTGGCTTCATGAACCCTATCGAAATTTCCAAGGTATGTAAGGCCACTGTTGGTATTGCTTTTAAGTATTATCTTAGAACTTTGTGAAGTCTATGGGTTTTCTTTGTCAACGCGCGACATGAGTCGATAGTATTGAGGTTGGCCATGGATCCGTGTCATCCACCAACGTTTTCTACACACACACCTGCCGTGTCTCTACCGCTACACTGAATTGCCTTCAGAATTATTGTTGTCGTTGTTGCTGTCTATTGTTATTGTTGTTGTTTGTTACTGTCGTTGTCGTTGTCGTTGCTGTTGTTGTTGTTGTTGTTGTTATTGTTGCTGTTGTTGTTGTTGTTGTTGTTGTTGTGAGCTGAATTTTAATTTACATTTTTTTCTGCTCAGAACGGATCGGATCGGAAAAGACGCATATTTGAGCATGCGCGGTAGGAATAGGGAATGTATTGTTCAAGCAAAAGTTGAAATGAAGTCAACTTTTTTCAACGTTTATTTTGAAAATCATCGGATCAAGAAAACAACCAATCAAAATGGTCTAACACTTTAGTGATATTTGTACATCGATCCAAAGCCATGCGATTGAGAACAGTCCAAAGGGGAGATTTCCGTTTCGATCTGTTTTGAGTAGAAACAAAAAGTGGAAAGCTGAGTTAGATACAACATTAATGGAGTAGGTGAGATCATTGTTTACAAAACCCAATGTGTAAACATATGATATATAGGTGTTATAATCACCTACGTGGAAGTACAGTGGAAATGAAAATTATAAGGTGTTAAGGAAGAAGTGTGAAAATACTCTTCATTCTTCCAAGACAAACTTGCTAATGAAACATTAGAAAGAACAGTGGATGGATTGCAGTTGACATCACAACTGGATCGATTGAAAGTGAAATAATAAAAATTTATTTCCATCTTCAGTCGAGACTGAATCACCTCAAAATCCACTTTCAAAATTTCAATGTACCTAACATTTTTTCTCCGAAAATGTTCGTTCTTCATGCAAGTTTTTCTGAAACTATGCACCCTCGTCGCAGCCCTTGTGAGGTTACGTAGGTTGGTGTCACGTAACCAGTTTGTTTTTGATACTGATATGTTTCATCTTAGTCTTCTTGAAGAAATATGCACACAAAGTCCCAGAAAAACCTTTCTCTTCGAAAAGACAACATTCCCTTTTGAATATTTTTTTATGGAAATATTAATTACTTTTCATTACTACGTTGGAGAATTGAAAGTGCCAGTGACTGGTACTGAAATAAAATAATAGCTTTATTTTAACGAGAGTTCATTGTAAGGAGAATTAGTTGGATGGTAAGGCGGTAACATGGCGTTTAAACAGATCTTTCGGCGAGTGTGTTTTAAAGACGCGCGATGGCGTTGTTTATGTTTGTTTAATCATTTATCAAGTATACTTGCCTGTACGTATGTCGTCTAGACTGCTCTAATCCCTCCGCCATATGTTTTGAGTCGGTTATTCTTTATTCTTTATTTCACCGTTTAGAGAAAAAGTTTGCGTAAGAAATAAAATCTCCTTATGAGATGGACGCACAAGATGAGTAGAACAATACCTTTATGTTACGTCATTGGTTTAAAGTCATTGCCTGAAACAACTTCCTCCGCAGAATGAAGTGTGCCTATGTAACGAGTCCTCGTTCCAACAGGGCGTATGGGTTCTACTGTTCCTGTGCTGCAGTGTGATATTTCAAACTTCAAGAATTCTCGTGTGGTACTTGAATTTACAAATTCAACATATATTGTGTGAGAAAAGAGATATTAGAAAATAATCATTTAGTTTTTGAAATGAAAAAGAAATTTATTTTGTTTCTTGACATCATATAAAGTATTAGATATTTTAATGTCATGTTGATTAGCCTGTTAGCGTTTTATCCTTGGTCACATTCTTCTTGTTGTTCTTTTATCGGCAAGCAGCTGGTTGCTTCATGTCACGTAAGAATCAGCTTGCACCAAACAATCTCCGACACGTAGCTAGCTATTTACTGTGAGAAGCAATCAGTTTATATGCAGCCCTAGGAAAATCTGTACAATTTTTTCAGCAACTTTCCTAAGAACAAACCTTTATATTCGGTTCTAACTGAATAAATTTTATTAACCTTTCAAATGTTGCCGTTGTTACGTCGTCATGTCGAAAACCTTATAACTTGCGTCAGTTAGGCAACATCATCTTTTTTATCTCTTTTCACAGTTACCTTATCGGGGATAATTTCGTCGGGAAAAATTTACGTCGGGGAAAATTTCGTCATTTTGCAAAATTTTACTACCTTAAGTGTATAAAATTTGGCGAATGCCTGAAATGCGATTTTTGGCGGGGATTTAATTTGACGGATGTACAAAAAATGTTAAATTTGGCGGGGATTTAATTTGACGAATGACGATTTTATCTGTGGTAAAAGTTCTCATAATATCAGAATGAATGCAAAATTATTAGAATAATTAAAATAATTAGAAAGTTGTCTCATCCAACCATAGAATATTTTTTGGTAATGCTGTTAGACGTCCGGTAAAGAGCGTTACAAAGAAGACCAACGAAGATATTGGGATAATTTGTATCGATTAATTTTTTGGAAAGTATTCTTGTGAAAGTATTCTTGTATTGCGAAAAGATTTTTTGGGGGAAACGCCCTTTTTCGCAAAGGGATTTAATTTGGCGAACGGGAAATTATGTTAAATTTGGCGGGGATTTAATTTGGCGAAATGCGATTTTTCAAAATATTGACGGGTATTTGGTCCAAATTCGCCAAATTTTATATACTTAAGGTAATACTTTCTTACAAATTTCACTTTTTCAAAATTTTCGTCGGGGAAAACTTTCGTCACGAAGCAAAAATTTCGTCACTTTTCCCCGAAGAAATTATCCCCGATAAGGTAAATTAAATTTGCGATTTGCGATTACAAGAATAAGGAACTGACAAGATTAAGCAACAGTAAAGTAGCTTAACTAATATTTTCGTGTTGTGATCGCAAATTTCTGAGTAGACTTATACTCGCATGTCCGAAGTTTCCACCCTTTCTTTAAGTTGTGGGCGTTCCACATCTCGCCTATTGACTAGCTTTTGATATTAACAATGTTGATTGGAACATTAAGGCGTTACTCCGCCCTACAATGTATGATATTTGCTATTATAAGGTAAGAAGGTGGAGCAAGAAAGGATGTTTTACCGAAGACTTTTCTCATTTCTGAGTCCCGTTTCCGCTAATGATCGTGGGTTTATTGTTTGTTAAGTAATTGATAATTCTTGCGTCCAATAAAACACTTTCAATGTACCGATATGTGTTTATGAATTCCTAAACGATTCTTTTTTGTTTTCAATATCTTTTCTACTTCGTGAAGTTTTTATCTCCTGCCAGCATTATTATTCAATTGCATTGTGATCGATTCTAAACAATGAAGGATCCACCTGCGAATTTCGAAATGTTTATATTTCGTTCGGTCAATTCGTTACTATTCATTCCGAGTGGGACATTTTGTGAATGGACTTTGTGGTAACAAGATCTGATAACTACAACAACGTATAACGTACAAGTGATATATCTGAGAAGACAAGAAAAAAGGTAAGTGTCGAATTTTTGGAATTTTGTGGGATTTTTAGGTGATACGGGGCTGGTATGAAGTAGCTAATTGATTTGAAAATCTGCCACCCCTCTCACCTGAGAATTTAAGTAAATGTTGGAACGTGGAAACGTTTCTTTAGCTTCGATTAATCTTGAAACCTTTTTTTCTATCCCAATATTTTGTTTTTCTTGAAGAAAACTTATATATACATATAGCACGAAAGCAATTCGGAAAATATGCATCTTATCAACGATCTGTTAGGAAAGACAAGTAAAATATCATCAACAAAACTAAACATGGCGAAAAATTGTATAAAGCTCAAAAAAAAAATGAAAGCGATAAAAATGCCGCTGACAGAAATAATAAGTATTTTTGATTTAATATAAGTTTAGAATGATCTAGAAGGATGAGAATAATGAAGTTTTCCTTTAAAACAAATCAATTCGAAAGAAAATCATTTGTTTCTTAGGGCAAAATGAAACTTTCGAGCGCCTTCTTAACTCTTATGCCTACAATGTTTTCAATATGGCGCTTCATGAGATTTTTATGTAAGTCAAGTAGCCTTATTTTTTAACGTTTAAAACGATCAATCTATAAAATCATAACAGCGTTCTTTTAACGTTTTAACAATATCGTTTCACCATTTGTTTCTCATGGAGTATCGGCTATGTTCTGTGCGCTTACTGAATGACTGACAGCCGAAATTCATAATCCTTTAAAATCCACCCTCTTTAAAATTTCGTGAGAAATGTTTTTATAACCTGTAACCGCCGTATTTTCTGTCACTCTTTGTTTTTGTTGTTATAAAAAGGGCATGGCACCCAAATGAGTCACAGTTTTCCATTATTTTTACGCTCGAGAAAAGTGTGCGAATTTCATGGTATTACTTCCCTTTTACCAAAATGATTCATCACAGATAATGTTTTAAACCTTCTAACAGTTAAAGAACATTTTCGTAAACATCGACAGCCGGCGTCGTTAATAACAAAATACTTTCATAGAGGTTGT
This sequence comes from Turritopsis dohrnii, assembly GCA_027922465.2. Lineage (NCBI taxonomy): Eukaryota > Metazoa > Cnidaria > Hydrozoa > Anthoathecata > Oceaniidae > Turritopsis > Turritopsis dohrnii. The sequence continues at coordinate 220,242 of BQMF02000369.1, read as the reverse complement.
AACAACATTGTATTGCATTACAATCAAAGAAAATTCCTCGACATTTTTCAACATTTGACTATACGATATACAGTCCAATCACGGTTGATCTCCGTTTTGAAAGAATCTGCATATGCATTTCATATCAGGGACGTACCGTGAAGAATAAAAGGGAGGGTCGAACTTAAGAATGAAAAGAGTGCAAATCATAGTATCGAGTTATAAGGTCACACATGAGACCTCTATTTTTGGTTGTTGTTAGAATTCAAAAAGTGGTGTATAACAATTTAATAGAACAATTACGAACCAGAAAGTATTAATAAAAGGGCACCTGGTATCAAAAGGGGATTCGATCGCCCCCACGCTACGCCCCGCGCTTATCTTTAATCATTTCGTTCAATAAAATTACATACTTTTCCAAATCCATTGTTTTTGTCGTCCATGCAGCAATTCTATACATAAGTTTTTCGTTACGAAATTAAATTAGCTCAAAGCATATAGAACTGATGTTTCCGTTTATTTTATCGACCATTTTTCTTCTTCTTTTTCGGGTTTTCTTCTATGAATTTTTTTTTTCAAAAAGCTTTCTCTTCAGTATTCAGTTCAAAAATAATAAGCCTTTATTCTCCTTTATGAAGATTTAGTCGCTTGTAGAAATAGTTCTCTACGCCAAAGGACATTATGCATTATCACCTTTTCTGAATTTATCACAATATGGCGGTTGTTATTTGAGATATATAATTCCTACCTTTGGGGTTGCTTGAAGCACTGTTTTAGATAGTTGCGTGAATATTGTTCGCGAAATCCTTTTATTATTCCATGCAGGCTATTTACTGAGTTTTTCTCGTCGCAGGGGCGTACCCTGGAGCGATCGACCCCCGACCGATTTTAATCATTCCATTTTCAGTAGAAAAGATTTTTTTGCGAATTTTCCCTCAATGTATAAAAATTAATTTCGGGATTTTCGCTAAGAATGCAGAATCAAAATAACTTACTTGTTCATCGCATATGAAAACATGAAAATTAACTTTTCCGGTAATTCTTTATTTATCCTTTTCGTAGGATAAAAAACCTTGTTCGGTTTTTATTAACTACTGACATCAAATTAATATTTAGATCGAAGAATGCGGCGCAATAACTACGCAACGGTGTTCATAGTCATGACGTTATCAGCAACCCTCTGTCAAAAACATGGCATATGGGGTAAAAGAGACAGTGTTTATGAAATGATTAAGGAAATTTTAGACTTACACAAACGCGACAACGAAGCGATGAATGGAAATGTATGGACAAAAAGATCTTCGATATACAACAAAGATGACTTCGCAAGATACGACCCACAAAAGCATGGAATATGGGGGAAAAGAGACAGTGCTTATGAAATGATCCGTGAAATTTTAGGTAGTATATTGGCAAAAAGATCTTCGATATACAAGAAAGATGACTCCGCAAGATACCGCAAAGACACCATCGCGAATGATCCGCAAAAGCATGGAATATGGGGGAAAAGATACACTGGAACCAAAAGAGATAATGTCGATAAAATGGTTGCAGAAATTTAGCCTCATGGAAGCGTGAAGCTGACGATCTGGTTATAGGGAGTGGAGTTTGTGGGGAAAGAGACAAAAAAGTCAAGAATATGTAAAATGACTTCGAATAAATTGTCGTTCCCGGGATATTATTATCTCTATTATCTCTATTATCTCTATTATTAATACATACTACCACAACTACTAAACATTTAACGATCGGTTTCGTATTTTCTTTCTTCGATCATTGCTTCCATTTCATGAAGGAAAAAAACGGTGTTGGAAAGATTTTTTCAAGGGCTTTCTCCTCATATAGGATTTGTTATACTTCGAAAAATAACTTTGCCAAAAATTTTTCTGGTTCCAATCATTTTGAGACACACTGTATGAACATTGTGAGTGAGGGATTTATTCCTATGGCTCATTTACCTCAAATTAACATATCTCTACTGCACATGCGCGATTTTGGGTTTCATTTTATGGCTACTTGACAGCTCTTACAAAGCTAATTGATGAAAAAGTTCATATGTTTCGCCTAGTTATGACCCATTTTGCTTATATTGACAATTTCTTACTGCGCATGTGCGAATTCCAGGCTTATTACGCAGCCACCTGATAGCACTGAAAAAGTTACTTGGTGAAGACCTTGATGAGTTTTGTCCAATTGTGACTCATTTAGCTCATATCAGCGGTTATTTAACTGTGCCTGCGCGATTTTGGCTTTTATTATGTGGCCACCTGATAGCCCTTGAAAAGTTACCTGGTGAAGACTTTCATGTGTTTGGCCTAATTATGGCTCATTTCAACGTTCAAGGCGTTTACTACATTTGTCGTTGATTTTTACTACATTTGTCGGAGTTACATTTGGTGGTGTAACAACACAAGGTAAAGCTTTCAATTTCTCCGTTTTGAAAGCAATATTTTACAAATACCTGCGTTTTTTAAGTTCCAAAACGAAAATCAAAACTTGAATCTTGTTAAGTTTAATGATGTAGAAAAATATTTCCTTGATGGTGACTAGTAGGGTTGTGTTGTGAACAAATGGACAGTAGTGTGTACAGTTTAACTATAGACAAAAAAGCTGTTGGGTGACAAAAAGAATAAGCAATACCGATCTGATAGACTTATAGAATTTATGAAACACAGGAGAGAAAATCCTCATCATCTTTGCACATAGACTCAATTCAACGAAATATAAAATCATTACAAGAGTTGCTTCGAATTTGGTGCAACTGAAGTTCTCCATTGTGTTTTTAGTGGAAGATATGTCTGTTTTTTCGTGAAAAGTGGCAAAACACAAAAGTACTTATATAAAGAATGTTTTGGTAGTTCTCATGTAAATGCACACACGAAATTTAAAAAAACCGCTAGGTTTGGACAGCAGAAAAAAACAAAACCACAGCCGGTTTTAATGTATTTCTTGCTTTCGCAGAAATCCACTAATTTTCTTCAACTTCCCACTCAGCACCGGTGTCGTCATCGGCTTCACCATCTTCACCAATGTACCGCTGAAATTTGCTACCACATAACAAACATAGCATTTCTTTCGCGTGAAAACCTTTCGCGTTTTGAAATTTTCAAAGGCATAAACTTTCACGAAAATGGGCCAAAAACGCCAAAAACGCCAAAGTTTCTGCCCTTAAAGTAATAGAACACAAGTTCGTGCATGCGCAGTGAAAACATTTACGTAACACCATTGCAAGTTAAGTTTGTGGTAAAATTCACATGTGTATACATATATTTTCAGAACTGCCAACAAAACATAAGTAGTGTTTGTTTGAAGGTATCCTTAATTCAATTCAATTCAATCACACATACAAGGATTTATCTCCTTCCCACAAACCACGAGCCGGTTACAGCTGAAAAGTTTACTTAAAAAATGATTGTGACCTCTAAAGGCTATGTTTTGTTGTATCCCAGAAGTATCAGTTTAGTCTGCGCTGTAGAATTTGCAAAATTCCTCTAGAGAAAATATAGAAATTGTAGTGAACCTACGCAGGTCAGTAATTCTAACTCTAACTCTATCAAAACATCGGTATTGTTTCACAAAACAAGATTCGCAAAAATGCGACTATATATTTCCCCAAAGTTGCGAAACTTAATTATACATCATTATACATGATACATTGTTAAGAAAAATATACATCATTAAATACCATAAGAAAAATATACATCATCAAATAACTACAATGAATGGTATAACTACTATCAATGTCATACTCTCAGATAAAAATGTTGTCCTTACTAAACAGGGTAGAATTGAATTTAATACCACAAAAGAACTTATTTTGAATTTATTAAGAAATGAAGATGTTCATGGTCAAATGATACGGTTTCTTTAATAAATTTTAAACAACTAAATATCAACAACTGCACCAATGTGTAAGGCGATTTTAGCAAAATAAACATATATGATCTTTATTGTTGCAGAAGCTTGACATCCTTTATACCATAAAATCACAACAAAACAATGTAATGTAATGGAAGACACTTGCACTTGCTTTTTGTAACTCAGATAAAACTGTCTTTCAAAATTATACAATCAAATTTACAAAAGAAGAACAGAAAATTGTCAAACTTAATTTTAGTAGCTACAGTATATATAAGTATTTAAAATACTACGAGGCAGATATATAAGCAAAAAGAGAATAACAAAAAGTTTCATTTTGATTTATAATTTAATTCAATATTTCGTCCTACATCCACAGAACATCATCATGCATGACGAAATATTGTATTAAATTATAAATCAAAATGAAACTTCTCGTTATTCTCTTTTTACTAAAGCTTTACACGCTGAAGAATATATATCTTCAATGTTTAAAGCAAATAACTATCAAAAAGCAATCAAAAAATTTTGACAGAAGAGTTATTTTCCAAAAAGAGATGGGCTTAAAGTGACAATTTATAAAATTAAATTCAAGTGTTCAGAATAAACATCTCTGTTCAAAAAAATATGTGCACAAAAAGTATTTATTATTTGATAAAAATGACCATTGTAAATCCTAAATGAAAAAAAAAAAAAAAAGATTTCTGTAGTGAAAATAGACTACATATCCATAACCAAATCACTAAAAAGCTGAAAGTAGAGGTTTCGTGTTCTGGTTTGATTTAATTTACAGTATAGGTGATCATGGAATTAATCCATAAGTAAATTTATGTTTCTGTTGTCAGATTAAATGAATATCCAGGGAAGCACATTTTCCGAGCAGATATTTGTGTCTCAATCTTGTCTGTTATTATACGTAATTGGTTTTCTGACGTTCTTATTGCATATACGACATCGCATTTTTACTTGCTGTTTTTGTAATGTACTTTTTGAATTAACACTGGTTGTTCTCCACATAAAAAAGACTTCCTTTTATAGCGCTGTACGTGTAAATCATATGTGCTTTCAGTTCACATTATATCAGGACGTAAAATGAAAATAAATCTTCTGCCTGTATTGATAATGAATTTTCGCCTTTGCACTAAAATCACAGCTTCAATGGTTTGCTGTTCCAAGCATTTAATTACCAATCAATCATCATCTCAACAACAAAAACAAAACAACATTTTTCTGTTTTTACACGTTTCTTCAAAAGTTTTTACGAAACCTTTTAAGACAATACTGAACTAAAATGATTTATTTCCATCATTTAAAGTTGAATTCCCTTGAATCATTTTAAAAGCTAGTGGAAAAATCAAAAATCTTCTACAGCCCATCCGCACTGACTGAAAAAACATGGTGTTCCAACCAATGTTGGGCAAACGTGCAATGTTGGGCAGAAATGCGCGACGTGCAATGTTGGACTGAAATGAACAATGTTCTCCTCCCGGTGCTTTGGAATAAGTGAGACCAACAGACCGTTTTGTTTTTCCTGCAGACAGATAAAGCTGGACATATTTTTTTTATTCTGAAATTGGGATTCTGTAAAGCTAAATATTGTTATAACTTATTTAACATCTTTGTGATAAGAAATTTAGATTCTTAAGGCTCACGTAAACACGTGTTAGCATATAGATCGAAGAGCACATGGAACAAGATTTCCCATCTCGCTTCGCCTCGCTTACTCTGGGCGAAACCGGGAGTGCAAAGTTGGACAGAAACGCGCAATGTTAGGCGAGACTGTAGTTTTCTGATTTATGGAGAACATTGCACGTATCACAACATTGTGTGGGACAATGGCGTTCTACTTGACTGTAGACTAGCCTCTATTCTTATCTACTTTGGCGGCTAGCCGAAAATTGCATTCTGAACCGCGGCTATAAAAGTGAACGGAGAAGATGAAGGAGAAGGAAACTGCCGGTTTTAACATATATTTCGCCCTATGGGGAAATATATAATAACAAGAAACTGCACATCATCAACACGGTAGCAAAGAGGACTTATCATAGCCGATGGAGATTCAATTTCGTAATTCCGGTTTTCAACTAATGCCAGTTTTTACTGAATTATCTCCTAGACATAAGTTTCACTGATGCCAATGCATTTAAAATTTTTTCTGTCGTTTTCTCCTGGATTAATCTGTGGATGCATTAGGTATTGTATTATATTGTTTGTAATTTTTGCTTTGCTTTTCACATGTTTAGCCGAAAATCCAGAGTTAGAAGAAACGTAGAAACGCGCCAAGATTTCACAGGACAGGGTGAAGATCATCCCATTATCACCTACTGCAGTCTGGCCATGCCCATCATCACCTACTGCAGTCTGGCCATGCTTCATTCCACCCCAACTCTGAACAAAAAGTTTTTAACGTTCGACAGCCGTGCCAAAAGTATAGTCGTCTTGTGACCAGCTTATTCCCGTAAGATCGTTTAAATGCCGTCGTGTTTATACATTCGTTAGACAGTCAATGGACCAGAACACCTGTGAGAACTTTCATGAGTATGACACGTCGGTAAAACCATGGACGTATAAAGTCCATGTAAATAAACGTACATGGTAAAACATACTATTGGGACTAGAAACGTGGATTTTTCACTGAAACCTCCAAAAGTAAGGACTGAATTTGCCAGGAAGTCAGCTTTCTTTTTGGGAGCAAAAACATACAAATGATCGCCCCGCTGATGTTTGCAAAGCTGAATCTTATGAAGACTTCTGCAGAAGTTTGAATGATCGTTTTGTGTGAACTTTGTCTCTTATTCTTGTTTTTGTCAGTGTGTTGTCCCACGATTTTTTCTTACAATTATCATTCCAGTGTACCGATGTATTCGTTTCGTATACTTGCTTTCTTTTTCTGATTTAAGGCACTTCTTTTTTTAACGCAGGACTACTATTTATAACAGCATTTATTTGTTGAAATGACAATCCTGCAACACGAGGACGGAGAAGCAAATGATCGAACTTGGAAAACAAAGAAAAAAGGAAAAGTCCGTTTCAGGAAGAATTACTAAAACTGCAAAGAGACCAGCAGCGCCTTTTCGAGGAATCTGAAAAAATAAACATAGAATTCATGGAAAGACTTTTCAAAGAACTAAGGAATGATGAAAAGCAAGAGAAGGAAAAGGACAGAGAGTTCTTTTTTGAAGTTAGCACAAAGCAAGTACAGTACACATCCGTTAATTCGAACACTCAAGGGACCGGAAAATTTGTTCGAATTAGCGAATGTTCGAATTATCGGATGATTGGGAAAAATAAGAATTGGGATAGAATTTCTTACATCTTTCTTGCACGTCGACAACAAACGTGAAGAAGTGACAAGAAAGAATGAAAGAATAAAACATTCAAATTTTCAAAATCGAATGTCTTTAATATCGAGTGTTTCCATAATCAGAGGATTTCAGAATGGAACGTTGTACAACGCTCTGCAAAGCCGTGGATTTTGGGATAGAAGAAGAACTACTGATTTATTGTACTCAAGGAAAACGTAATGTCTTCGTATAGGTTACCATGCTTATATGGAAATATAGAGAGTCGAGTAAAACCAGAAAATGAATTTGACAAATACGCTGTTGCAGTCACACAGAACAACGTCATGGTTGGACATTTGACAAAAGGAAAGACAGGTCGCTTTGTAAAAACAATCTCATTTTTTCTTCAAGCAAGCGATGACAATAGCTGCAAAGTTACCTCTTAACTGAGAAAAAGTTAATCTACTTGATGATAAAGAAGGACTCCAAATACCTTGTAAACTTCATTTTACTGGGAATGCACAATTTATTGAAAGGTTGAAAAAAAGTTTTACCACCATAAGAAAAATGTGTGCGCAAAAGTTCGAATTACCGAGTGGTTTTCAGCCTAGGGACCGAAAAAACTGTTCGAATTAGTGAAATGTTCGAATTAACGGAGTTCGAATTAAGCGGCACAAAATGTAAGACTTTATTAGACCAAACTCAAGGGACTGAAGAATTTGTTCGAAATAAAGAATGTTCGAATTAAGCGGCATTCGAATTAACGGATGTATACTGTAGTTACAGTTTGTTTGTTTGTTTGTTTGTATATCATTGTTGACGTACTAGTCTGGAAACCTGGTTAAATAGAACACACGCTAACGTTTTGTTACGCGATAGTATTGTTTTTCCCAAAACATTCTATTTACAAATGTCTCTAAAGCAGTGCTTTAAAGCAGTGGGTTTTCCGGGTCTCCTATGATTTCATGGCCATTAGGGTAAGTAGTTCAGAAATGCGCAATGTTCAGATCTGTGTGTTTTTACAATTTGTCCATCGATTTCATTTGTTGTCAATCAATTCCCTATCACGTGACCATATACACGACCAAAACATTAAAACTACCAATTCGAATTTTAATGTTTAATAGATTGGCTTTACAGGGAGTACGTTTTTCCTGGAAAAAAATATACTTCCTAAAAGTTATTGTAAGGTGAGTGGTTTATCCATAACAGGAGTACTGTTTTGCTAAGTTATAAGTGCTGGGGCAATAACTATTTCCTAGGAAAAAGTCCTTCCGGGGTAATTTTTTTCGAGAAGTACTTATTAACGGTTACAGTGGCACTCTAGTGGCACCAAAAATGTAAACAATCAAAATTCATGGAAGAAAAAGTGCTGAACATATCAACAAAAATTCTGATTAGTAAATACATGATATCGAATTATAAACTTGATAATCCCTAACTTTTATAACTTCGGTTTTTCCAGGTCTCATTTTAGTCCAATATAACAGAAACACGTGTGTATGTTTTCAACTCTCCATATATATCAAAGATGTAAAGCAAACTTGAATTTGCAATTTCGATTTTAAATGTTATTATTAGCAAAATTAAATCCATTCAAATCAGCCCCAAAATTTAGCACTCACAAAAATTGCGCAAAAATCAATCGATTGCACCCAGGTTGAATAAACCGCTACTTCGAATCTCCCGTGCTCACGGGGGTCAGCCAGGAATGCCTTCTTCATCCTTCTTCATTCGCAGAATTTGAGAACAAGTTTGCCTGGCTAGATAAGGCTTCATACACTCTGAACTCCAAATGTTTTATTTTCCGGAAAGGATAGTTTACCAGCCAAAACTGTTCAGTGTATTATTTAACTATCTTAGCATAGAAAATACATCTAGAGAAGAGATACACTAGAAGGTAATTTATTCTAATTATTCCAATAATAAAAGATAATATATGTAAATTAAAGCCACCTTTCGTAAATATTTAATGGCTTCAAACAGATGAACAGTAAAAGCTTAATGTGAAGCAGGGTCTTCTGTGAAATAAGAATCCAGAACATGGTCGAAGGCATTTCACAATCCAAAGCTAGAGAGATATCTAGTATGTTGTTTCGATATTTAAACACTTCAGCAAACTTCGATAGAAATCCTGTACGAAAGAAACAGATTGAAGCAGTCTGCACTATATAATATAAAGTTGACTTGCATACATAGAAACAAAAGCTCTCCAGTCTGATGTGCTGATTTGGACGTGCATATATCCGATGATAGACCATAGACCACGGTCAACTCCAACAAAGTCTATTTGGATCTATTCAGCATAAGAGAACGTGACATCATTATCTATTCTAATTCCTGTTGCTTTAACTTCTGAAGACGAACATCCAGTGAAATCCTTTCTTCGCTAACCTGTCACAAGATGAAGTGAACATGTACTATAACCTGTCACAAGATGAAGTGAACTGTAACTAAGATGTTTTCCAAGCTTCAGACAAAATCTCTCTAGGTTCCTCTGAGTATTCCATTATAGTTCTCACTACTGTGCACTGTATGTCATTGAAAGTCAAAAAAGTCATTATGAAGGAAGCAGACACCAGCAATTCCAGTAACTTGCTAATCTTACTACGAAAGAGGTTCCCTGAATTTCCCCTGGTTATGATATGTTCTATATTTTTTTCCTGACTTGAGTTCACAGATTATGGATATCCTTCCATCTTAAGACAAATAGTGTCTTACCTCCTTCCACTCCATGTCGAGCTGACTGATGAGTGTCGAAAGTGTCGTGTTTTCATTTCGTAGTTGTCGAATTCTCGCCTGGACCTCATGTTTCCGCATTTTCTTTTCAATAGGACTAAACAACAAGTTGGTTGGATTATAAATGAGACGATCCAACAAATCAGAGACCTGCATTTCAACCACATGGGTACCAGTCTTAATCTGAATTTTTACTTGATTTGTTCCTACCTTTTCGGTTCTTTCAGGATTTCAACGGGTTGCTCGGCAAAGCGCACGAAATTTTGCTCTTTAGTCTGTGCTGATAGATCGGTTGAAGACTGCGGCTGTGTTGCATCCTTGTTGTTTTAGATAGAAAATAACAATAAATCATAATGCTGACCAACACACCACGTGATAATCACGTGATGAGCAGCATTGAAATTGAAAATATATCCTCACCTTTCCAATTCTTTGCGTGGCTTCAGTTCTTGCAACCAAACCTATTGAACCACCAGAACGAATAACGTTACCTCAAAAGGTTAGTAATAATAAATTATTGCAATCGAATGCAAGCTCTTCAGTTATGTTTATAAACAGGATAGGATGTGTTCTAGTGGTCCGGACACGAGCCGAAATAGGATAAGAGACATGCCTCTGGGAAAAGCCTGCACTAACAGACACTTGGAGAGAAATTCGTGTGACTTACCATCAGTTGACTTCTTTGGAGGTGGAGCTAACACCTAGTAAGAACAACAGACAGTAATGGAGGATGCTCGCCTGTATGTTACAAAGCCAACAATATTGTAATGTAAAATCTTTCATCTCTAAAAAATCCGTATTCTTCCCCGTTTCCGATTAATATTATTAATATTATCCCGTTGCAGCAACATAAATTTAGTAAAGATAGTAAAGATAGCGAGCAAAGGCGAGATTAGTAAAGACAGATATCTGTGATCGTAGGCGGTGTTCCTTCGCAACAGTGCAACAGTTGTATACGTTTTGTGATTGTGATCAGATGAGGTACCGAAACAGTCAGCTCAGACTGAATGACGATTTATACCATTATATAACAATGAGTAGATTTTTCTAAACCATTCCTTAAAGTGTTAAAGTGTAAAGATAGCAGGTTTGCTCGTGTTAGTGTGTAGCAATACAAATCAAAACCTTACACCAGGTTCAAGAGAGAACGATCTACGATGCGCATTTGTGTTCAACTCGGCAGACTTGGGATGTATATACGGACTATCTGTAGATGCTGCTGCTGGGTTTTTTTTCAGAACTTTATTAGGTGCACTTGTTCGAGGAGGTTTTTGAGGCTAGAAAGGTACAGCAAAACACAAAGTACTGAAAAAAATCTCTAAGGAGAAGTGACGCAAGATAACATTGGAAAGAAAGACATCTTCACAACCTGACAAAGTCGCTGTCCACCTGACGTTTTGTGAACTTGTTAAAAACTGAACTGCTAAAGTTTCTGTAAGATCTGCTTATATAGAGAACTAAGACAACTTACAGGAAGTGAAGTTGGACCATGGCCATCTTTGTGTTGAAGCAGCTGCTGTTGCCCCGACAACCCTGCAGATCAACCAATCAGTAATCAGCGTTTAAAATAAAATTTAAATTTATTCTCCATACTGCAGATACTCACCTGGGGTGGAAAGCGATGTTTTTGCGCCAAACAGCTGATTCAAATCTAACGAACTTGCTCGAGCATGTCCTTTATTACGGGGCGGCGGCACAGGTGGCGTTTCAAATTCTTTCACTTTTTCTTGTGGCGCAGTCCCATCATTAATTGATGATCCTGTGAACGATCTGGAGAAAAAAGGATCAAGAATAAAGACTTGAACAATTGAAAAGTTAATAAAATACAAATTTAAAATACTGCACCGAGGTCTAGAATCTCGCCTGGACAACCTCCTCAGCGAATATTCGCTACTCTCCGATATATCCGAACGTAAACTATCGATTGAACGAGATTTCTCCTTCGATAGGTTTCGGACTTGTACGTGTTTCACTCGAAGTCGATCGGTCTCGCCATCACTATCGTCCGTTACATTTAGTGGTCTCACACCCAGAATATCCTCTGTACTACGATCGATTGATACAAGGGTACCAGTGGTGTTCTCAGTAGAACCCACGGAGGAGAGAGAGGCGTTTGAACTCATTTCACCTTCCAGTGGTAAAATTCTTTTTATTGAAGAAGGTTTTGTTTTTAACGACGGGGGCGGTAGCAATTGCCAAGGTTGGGCGTCCATAAGGTTGACATTTTTGTTTCCAGACGCCCTAGGTCGTGCAATCGCCGTTCCAGCATTTGCACTCTCCCTCGCAGAGGACGCCGAATGGTGTCTAAGCTTAGGAGAAACTGGAGTTTGCTGTATAGATTCTACTCGTGAAATTTGATCGACAGCCGTGGCCGAGGTTGACATTTGTTTATTATGACGTTGCTGAAGACTTGGACTGCCAGGCTGTGGTAAAGAAACAGGTTGAACACGAGATTCCATAGGAATTGTTGTCACAGCAACTGAAGATGGCTGCCCCATAGTTTGCACTGCATCTTGGAGTGGAGCCTCCTATTCAAATAAAGAGATTGATATGTAAAAGAGATTGATTGATACTGATATTATACAGAAGCGTGAACTAAGACTACATAAGGTCAAAGTTTGTAAGCTCACCGTTGTACTATCCGGCGGTGTGTTGTCCTTATTGAAGCTCTCAAAATCCGCTGACCACTAAAACGGAAAATTTCAAAAAAGGGGTCATATGTTGCAAACAAAAACAAAGGAGAGAATTAAAGTTATGAAAGTTAACGCTGAACTTTCAGCATAATACAAAACCTCTTCTGTGGTGAAAGTAATATTTAACATTTTTTCTACTCCAGAAAAAAAAGTCGTGAAATAGAAACAGGAAATAGAAACCTGGTCAGCTTCACCGTGTTTCTGGTCTGCTGCATCACTATGACGACGGATTAATTCCTCACGAGAAATACCAACTGAGTCATCAAATGGATCCGCTGAAACACGATGTCAAAAATTACATGCGATATACAGAATAGAAAATTGGTGCACAAAGTCAGTCAAAGTCAATTATGCACAGATACTTTTGCTCAATGCAAAAGCAGAAGAATCTATGTCAAAGATGGTAGATAAGAGTTTAAATTAACAACATCCTTGCACAGAGTTCAGAGTGGATTTAAAGAATTGTTTGCCGACTTTTCCTGAAAAACTACACGTTATTCCATGATTTACATCCAGCCAACTAAATCTAAATCTTGGCTATTTTAAAAATTGGCTTATTTTTCCCTGACTAGGGTAACTAATATCCAGTTACTGTTTTGAAAAATGTTGGTACTTCAAATCATGTTGAACATGCTTCTTTACAGATACATGGGAAATAAAATTGTCTTCCAACATTTTATGGCAAAGCTTGTGTTCTTGTATTTTTTCAAGACACTAAACAAATTCGGATTCACCAAACCATTTTTGATTGAAAGGAAATTGTTTTTTTTGTCATATGTCTACTTGCTAAAATAAGATTAAATATGATTCAGGAATGGTTGGGCATATAGGGGCTGAACATTTCACACTAGTAATAAATTTTACTTAGATGAAATATAAATGTAAATACAGTATTTTCCCCTGGCTTTTCCCTGACAAAACGAATTGTTCAAAAAACCTCACTGACTTTTCCAGGTTTTCCAGGTACACTCTGAACTCTGTTATACAGCTTTGACTACGAAAGTTCTTGACTGAGCATGTTTGCTTATTAAGCAAAATGGAGGACGATCATGACAAGGAAAAGTAAAAATCATACAGGGCTGTAGAAAATGAAATAGAGAGTAAGAGTTGGTTTGATCAGACACAACTTATAACTGAGCAGAGTTTAATATCACTTTATACTATTAAAGGAGTACAAAATTGAGATTTTTTATTACCTTGTTGGTTTGGCAGGAGAGATTCTGGTAGAACTGATGGCAGTTCCACTCCATGTCTTACTGCAACAACCAGATGCATTGCAATGCAAAACTCATCAAGGTTCAAAGCAGAATCTTGGTCTAAATCTGATAAATGCCTAGAACACAAAGGAACATAATAATCAATATATATATTGAAAAATAAAGATTGAAGTGGCAGGAATGCATGAAGGTACACTGAACTTTGCATGGTTCATTTATTGGCAGGCAACAGAAAATTTTTGATCTCCTATGCTAAGCAGGGGTAAATTTAAAAACCAGCATTCAATTGCCAGTAACATTTAGTTATTAAAATCACCGAAATTTCATTAGATTATAAGTATAACTAAAATAGAAGAATTGTAGAAAAACACTACATACCAGATTTTGGACAAAATCTCAGTAGGTAAGTTAGATTTCAGGAAAAAATCTCTAGCTTGTACCCCACCAATTACATCACTGTCGCTGGGTTTGATATTGTTAAATTGATTAGTATAATAATCATGTTGCTCTTCGTTAATCTTCCACACAGATTCGTCAATATCATCTTCAATGCTACTGGTGCTATCAGGAATGCTTTCAGCTAAGCTCTCCACATCGTGGCTTTTTCTTAACAAAAAGCAAGTACATAAAAAGAAATACACAATAGTAAAATAAAATGTTTATATTTCATATGAAATACCTGTCTGCCAAGGACTCGTCTTCATCTACTGTAGCTCTGTTATCTTGTGGCGATGATGAGGTAGAAAAATTTGTCCAGTTTGCTGTACTATCGTGATGTGATATTGGGGAACCACCCACAGTTGGGGTCCATAACTCTGTAATGAATGAAAAATCAGTAAGACTATTTTGTTTCTACTGAATGGGAAAAATTCCAAGCATCAATCGAAAGAAATTCACTACAAAGAAAAAGTTAACCCTGCCTTTGTATTGGATTGGAACATTTTCGACACTGTTGGTGAATGAGATTTTGCGTGTTATAAACTTAAACATTTCTTCCAAATTGACCAACAAATTTTAACATAACATTTCAGGCTTCATTTTTCAGAAAAAAAAAACAAAACTAAAATATTTACTGAATCTGTTGAACAGAACTAATGCAAATAAAAATCATCAGTGAGCCACATAATAGAGAAACACAAACAACAAGGTTTGAAAACAAACGAACTTTGCAGCATAAATATTTCCTCTATCTTCTTAAAAATATTATCTTAAAATGATTTTTAAATAAATAGCTGACAAAGGCACCTTCATTAGTTGATTCTAATCTTGGAGTAGATAGTGGACCATCAACTGAGTCTAAATAGAAGATACATTCGCTCAGTAAAAGAATTGTGAATGATGGGTTGGTATACTGTAAGTTTACAATTTAGTTTCACTTGACTAAAAGGTCTTGCTGAAAAGAGTTTTGTTGTAGATATTTGATCGTCAATATCAATTTAAAAACACACACATTAAAACCCATATATTTATATTTTTGCAGTGCTTTTCGTAACATATTAATACATTATCAAGTTATATTATCAAGACTTGATAATTTAAATGAAAAGTTTAAATATTGCATGTTTTTAAATTAAGTTTGGCTGATTCTGTATTATATAGTTGATTGAAATCAGCAGTAAGAAACCTACTAGCTGCTTTTAAAACCTTAATAGGGAGCGAGTGTTTAACAGTTTTACGAGAATTACCTTGAGTTGGTGTTGCAACTTCTTGGATTGGTGATCCTGGATGGAAATCTGTGGCAGTTCCTTCAATTGTGTTCTCAAAATGAGGATTAAATGGCACACCATTTATGTCTTGCCTCGATATAATCGGAACAGACATGGCACGAGAATATGAGTGACTTCTTTGGTGTGTCAACTGAGGTACCACAACACCGCTATTTTTCTACAATATGAACATTATGAATTTTTGTGATCGCATCTAGGCACAAGAAAAGGCCTCCACAAATGGAACAAATGGAAACGAAAACCAAACTTCTCAAAATTATACATCAGAAAAAGTAGCCACAATCATGAAAATTTTGGTGGAAGTTTTGAAAAATTAAAAGATCTGACAACTACACAAACTCCTGGCGTAACAATTAGTGAAAGTATAAACAGGCATAAAGCAATACCTGGAAAGTATTGGATGCCATTGATAGCAGTGTTTGCTTTTGTGGTGTTGTATTAACTGGTTGTTTGAATGGTGTAGGTGATTGAGGAGGCTGCCGTTCTTGAAGAAGTGCTGCAGATGAATGAGGTCTTTCGATCTTTGTTGATACAGTAGTCACTGGTGGAAAGTTTGGTTGGAATGAACCCACTGGCTGTGTCGGAAAAGTTGGCATTGGGATTACAGCAGTTGTTGGTGGAAAGGTGGGCTGTGGAACCATTGGTGATTGTGTACTCTTCCACGGTTGTTGGTTTGTTTGTACCAGATCAACAGCTGTTGTGACAGAGCTTTGCACCTGCTGTGACTGATAGTGAGTAGTAACGACAATGGAAGAAGTAGTTGTTGGTTGATCAAAGTAGTCAGCCGGCCCCACAACTCCGTGTACACTGTGTTTTTGCTTCAAACCAACAGGTGAGTGTAAATCATTGAACACACCTTTGTCTTTTTTATCAATACGAAAAAGTTGTCCAGTCTTCCCTTTCTTTTTTGCTAAAATCAATGCAAAAATCAAAAATGATTCTTTAGTAAAAACTCCAAATTCTGAAGAAA
This sequence comes from Turritopsis dohrnii, assembly GCA_027922465.2. Lineage (NCBI taxonomy): Eukaryota > Metazoa > Cnidaria > Hydrozoa > Anthoathecata > Oceaniidae > Turritopsis > Turritopsis dohrnii. The sequence continues at coordinate 203,775 of BQMF02000369.1, read as the reverse complement.
CACAAACATAATGTCTTACAAGCAGCAGATATGAGCAGTAAACATTCGCTTATTATAGCAACACAAGAATCAGGAGGTTTTAAAATTTATTTAATAAGTAAACACACAGCATAAGAATTTTCTTTTCACAAAAATATCAGAAGAAAGAAATTTCAAAAACTAAACATTAATTACATCAAACAAAACAAAATTATTTCAATATTTATCCCCGGTGTAAAACAATAGCAAACAATAGTATTTCAATAATATTTTACTCAGTTCATGCTTTGAACTGTGAACTTTCTTTTGAAATAATGACATATTTTAGAATTGACATTTTATTGTCATGACTAAATCTTGCATAAGCTCCAACAGACTAATGATCATGAACATTCTTATTGATGGCTTTTTATTGATGGCTTAAAAAATGGAAGAGAAGTTAGTTATAACTAAACGGATAACATTGATTTGGGATTTAACATGATTAAAAGGGTTTCAAGCTTTAAGGAAATGGAAGAGAACTATATGATTTGGTTTGGAGTGAGATTCAATTTTTCATTAAATCAAAGTTTCGTGAAGTTCACTTTAAGACAAGGTGTTTTTGTATTATGTTCACTGTTGCATTGTCTGAATGTGTAAAACATAATAAAAACAAATAGATATTTAATTGAATCCTGTCTAAGGGTTAAAGAACTGATCTATATACAAAATTATTTTGGAAAGTAAGTAGAGGAAAATATGTATGAAAAGAAATTATTTTAATACTTCTGGTGTTTGGAACTGATTTATGGCAAAGAATTCAAACAAGTTAAAAAAAATTCGAATTTTTTTTCCAATGAATTTTTTTGTTTTTTTGCTGAAAAAAAGTGGAAAGTGGAAAAACTCAAGATTTATAAAAAATTTTCAATCTCATTTCAGTAGTTCTGTGGACTAGTATAGTCATATTTTTTGGTATACTTAGTTTGAATATGATTCTCAGCAGGCGTTCTGGAGAATAATCAAAGTAATTATACCACGGAGCTTCCAGGGACATCACCCCCTGTGCCCCCACTGGGCTCTGCCCTAGACCCTGCACCCGAACTGCTAATGTCAAAAAAGAAGTCAAAAAAGTGAATTGCATAGGTAATTCTACAGTATAGAATTTAACTCATAACATTCTTTTTGAAATCTTATATGCTGTGGCGATGTTACAACATCAAAACTATATCAGTGGCAAATCCAGAGGGTTTTTGACAACGTTGAACCATTATTGGCGCCCAAAAAATGTGCCCAAAAAATTTAAGTTAAAGGGCTTTTAAGGGTTGGTTTGCTGATTTAAAGTTATTTTAAGTGTACTGTTAAAGGTATGAACGTATACAGAGCTCTCAAGGGAATTGATATTGAATATTATCTCTCTCCTTGGCAGTTCTTAAATGCTGATACAAAGACACAACTAAAAAAGCATTAAAAAAACTTTTGGAGTTGGAGCTCAAAGAAGCAAACAAAAGTCCCTATTTTTGATCGTTTTTACAGACTAATTTCTTCCTTATTATTTAATAAATAATAAGGAAGAAATTAGTCTGTAATATGTAAATATATCATTTTATACACCGTTGGAAAGAAATTTTATTGCTCCACACGAATTCACGAAATATTTTTACGTAAAATGTAACAGTAAAAAGAAAAAACGGAAAAAGCTATGTAATGCATATGTGAGTAAAACGTACGCTGAGCCCTTAAAACGTACGCTGAGCCCTTAAAACAAACAAGAAATATGAATCGTAATTTTCTTTTTCATTCCTAAAACTTTAAGATAAAAACAACTGACCAGATCCTTTCTTCTTTCCTGACATGAAACTTGCACTGTCTTCATCATCACTGTGAAATTCTGATTCCATCATTTTTGTTCAGATTTCAGTCTGAAAAACAACAGCAAAATATACCACAATGCATTGGGGTCTACAACGTAATAGCAATATGTACTAATACAAACCTCTTTCAGAATAATGTACTTGAGAAAATTATCACAATTTCATATCTGTTTCTTTTATTTAAAACTACAATAAAAACTGGTGAAAAAAGTGTGAACACAAGAGCTGAAAAAAGGTAATTCAAAATGTGTGAATACATTAACAAATATATCGGCCTTCTTAATTCTGAAGAAGTAGAATTGTACACACAAGTAAAGTTCCATTATCTTGCTAAAACATTCCGCAAATTCTACATGCCCATATGTCTAAAAGCAAAAGTTTTCTTCTTTGCTTTCTTCTTAACTGTCTGTAGTGTCTCCTTCCTTTAAGGTTAATCTAACATCCATCAACAGAGAAATAGATGAACAAAAATGACTGCCCACCAAAGTGAAAAAAACTTTAGAAGACAAAATATATTCATTTTGATTTGTCTTAAAATTGATATATTGATAGATCGATATATGGAACCAAATATAGAAGTGCCATTTGTAAGTTGTATGAGCATGATATAATATATACAATTCAAAATATCTGTAGTTCCTGTACACCTTTAAACTTGGATACATAACAACAAGGAGGTATGTGTTTAGCTCTAGACAAAAACATATTACAATTCAACAAAAGGAGCTCCTCTGAATTTTATGTATAAATTGGTGAACCTTCAAATTATGAAAATTCAATCATTTGTTTATAATGCCAATGACCTAGAGTATGCTGAAGAAGAAATTAAGAGGAGGAAATACACAGTTCAAGCAAAGAAAAAACTGATGGTGATGTTTCGGACTCTAGCTGTTTATTGGTTTACTTGCAGGTTTTGTGTCATATTTGTAACTTGGAAGAGTATAAATGCTGAAGGAGTGTGGCAAGTGAGGTTTCAAGAGAAAAGGAGATGAAAACAAAAAGAACAGTGGGTGAAACATTGTTTGCAATGTAGAACAAGTCATGCGTGTACACAACTCCTCACTGAGTTGTGCTTAGAAGAAAATGAAATCTACAGAAATTATCTAGTATTTATAAATTTATAAATATTACTAGCCACTTGCTGCCCATGTTAAGCCTATGTTAAGTTCACAAAAAATAAAATTAAGGAATTGGCAATGATAAGTGTACCCATGTTGTAGAGCTCGACAAACTGATAAAAAAATTACAGAGATAATATCATTGACCAAAAATTTTGATGACGTCACAGATCCGTCCCCCCAAAAAATTAAACCCAAATTTTTCGTCTGACCAATACCTGTATCATGGACCCCAAAAATGTCAGTTATCTCTATTGGTTACTGAGATAATTATCCCTAAATGTTGAGTTCGTACAGCATTTGGCCTAACGAGATTCTCAGCCACTCTAGAGTGCTGTGGGGTCTTCCGGCCATCATTTTTAAATCAACAAGTGGCAACAAAAAAACACGAGAAAAAAAAGAAAATACGTAACGTAAATGAATGAAACATAGACATGCACACCTGTTTAGTTGACCTGTTTTATAATTCGAAAAGGTATTGTTCACCATAAAAGTTATAAATAACTTCTTAATGGACGGTTTATACATAAGTGTGTATGAGTATAAATTTTTATCATTCGAATTGCTTATTATCTGGGCCCACCAAAGAAATAAAATCACTGTTTGAACATTTTAAAATGAAAGGTTTTTTCAATGTCAATTGACAAGGTACTAAGAATGAAGAAGCAGGGATTTGCCAAATCGCCAATTTTCTTGTTGAGCGTATTGGTGTATTAAAGAAACCAGGCGTATAAAACTTTTAATGTCAAATTTCATGGAAAGATTAATCGCAGTTTGAAGATCCTTCTCACAGGAGTTCTGCAGAATAAGAGCAAAGTAATTACCCAACTATATGTTAGAGTTAGAGGGTGTTCACATGGAGAAAAATTAGCACGACAAAGTGGTTCACCGGGATGATTTTGTCTTGGGTTCAATATGAGAAAAAACATCCTGACAAGCCAGATAAAAGCTAAAATAAAGGAAATGTCCAACCATCAAAATGCCTAGTCCAAAAAAACTTTAAATGTTTTATTATGAAAAATGGAGAACTTGCTAATGCATTACATTGAACATCGTATCTTGAAAACAACGTATATACATAGTTGTTAGAATGTTTTTTCAGATTTCGTAAACCATGCACTCCAGTGTAGAACAAAATTAAATTGCTTTCATTTTTCGTAACTTAGAAAACACCTGTTTTTTTTAAAACATGCATAGAATGAATGGAAAGATGCAGTATTTTTTGGATTGTTTGAAAATGAATAAATATATAACATGTTGTAGAGCTTGGAAAACTGAGCAAAACGTGATTGGGATCGTTTCGCTGTCCCCTTCCCCCCAAAAAGCCCAAATTTTTATTCATCACATCACCAGTATCGTGGACCCTGAAAACATCAGCTATCCCTATCCAAGATATCCCTATCCAAGATATCGCCCCAAAAATGTGACATTCAATTGGTTTCCCCGTCATAAAAAGAACTGAAGTCACACCAATTGCAACTATATATAATAGATTTTTGTTTGGGTTTATGTTTCACCTCTGCATGATTTTAAGCGATCATAGGAAGAACTTAATCATATTATATACCGTCAATCGTCCTAACTTCGGACATCTTTCCAAACTTCGGACACGCTAAATAAACAGACCTGTCTGGTAAACGAAATGCACATAATCAATCAAACCAAGTCACAATAAATACTAAAATATTAGATAAAGCTGATAAAATAATGTGTTCAAATGCAATAAAGTCAGCGTGCGTGAAGCGTAAATAAGCGTGTAGAAAATAAGTGATTTGAAAATAACGATAAACGTCATCCTCAAGGGATTGCAATAGCAATCCTGTCGAACAATTTAAAATAGTATTATAGCAGACGGTTTCTACTTGTATTAACTTTTGAAAAAACTATATATTGAATCTTTTATATGTAACTGAATGAGAATCAGGTAACCAGAGAACCAAGCATTGAATATCATTGAGCGAAATGTTTTGTTTACATTTTTTTCGACTTTTTTCTTTGATACTAATCAATTGCGTATGATGATTTTACAATACTCTTCTCTACGTACTGAGCACCTGCGTATGTTTGTATTTATGTCCGTGGACAATTATCCATAGTGGATATTTGCCGTTAAACGCGCAGTGTAATTATAAATCACGTTCGTCTCAAGGGTACAGTCAACTAATTTAAGTGTTTGTTTCATTTTTGTTAAGTTTAGTTATGACAAGTTTTAGATTTATAGTTTAATTCACAGTGTAGTATGGACTTTTACTGATGTGGTTTGTATTTTGCGGATATGTTTTTTTATGTCCGAAGTTTGGAAGGATGTCCGAAAGGACGATAGACGGTAACTTATAAAATATGGTCACTCTCTAAAATACTCCCTCTTATAAAGATGAAAAAGAATGTAACTTCGTTCGTGTTCCTCTTAATTTTTAAATTTGTTTAAACACACTATATTTTCTAACAAATAAACACTATGAACTCCACAACTGACTACCACCTATATATTTTTGAACAAATAATAACACACACGACGGCGCACGGGCACTTTTCACTACTTGACCCATAATACAATCAAATATTTTCATGATCTAATTTCCAATTGATGTCATTACAAAGGTGAGGTTGCTGGATCTGTGGCATTTTCCCAGATGATGATGGTGATGTCACCGCTAAAAAACAAAACAAACCCAGAAAAAGAAAGAACCTCCTCTCCTTCCTTGCATCACAAACTACATGCAACACACCAGCAAACTAGGAGCAAAGTGGAATGTATGAAAGTGAAATCATTAAAAATCATAGATGTTTAATAGACTGTGATGATGCTTACTACGGAATATCGGTGGTAAGGTAACAATTAGTAAATACGCCCCTCTTTTCTGAGAATATTAAACATTTCTTTATACATAGAATTTCAGTAAAGATTTTGTCCTAGTTAATGAATGGCAACATATTTCGTTTTTATCACTTAGATCAAGCATTCTTACAACATTTTCAAATTTTTACTTAACTAAAAGAGGAGCAGGTTTTCCAAAAGTGGTTCGATCTAGCAGAAAAAAAGTCAAGTATGTAGCTGGGTCTACCATATTGAATTATGAGCCGATACGATCACGTGACAAATCCATTCTTGCGAAAAAAAACAAACATTTTTTGTTTTGTCTTTTGTTTTGATATATAATATACCGCAGTAAAAAGTGACGAATTTTTCTACCGACGGATTTTTTACCGATATAGGGTAGATAATATGGACAACATATCGCGAGCCAAATAATGTTTTAACTCCAGTTAGAGATACCACACATTTATTTCATTTTTTTATAAGCAAAATGGATAAGAAATATGCCGCTTTTATATGTTACAACCAGAGTTTGTGCAAGGAGCATGAAAAACATGTTGTTTGCAGGTAATTTTTGATTTGAGGATCAATAAGATTCTTAATGAAGTTAATGACTTTATGTCGACTGAAGAAATCTATAGCAAAATCACTTGAAAAAACAATTGTTGCCAAATATTTGGAAAAATTTTTAAGTTATAAAAAAAAGTCGGCAAAAAGATTAATCACTTGGACCATAAAATTTAGTCACTTTTTGCCGACTAAATTTTCGAGTTTAGTCACTTTTTGCCGACCAATTTCCAAGACAAAAAATGTCGAAGAAAGTTTGGATAATTTGAAAGTTTTTTTAAGAAATAAAATACAACACCAAAAAGAAAGATTAGGTAAATTAGGTTAATTAGTCAATATCAATAACAGTTTTTCTCTTCATTTGTGTATTTTCGTTATTTTGTTCTTCTTGACCCTTCCTTTTGTTCTTGTTCAGTTTGTGTTTGTCCTGGCGGCACTTGTTCTTCTTCATACAATTTGATTTCAATTACATTTTCATTTTCATATTGGCAACACAGAAAGAAAAATCGGCAAAAAAAATAAGTCGGTAAAAAAAGTCGGCAAAATAAAGTTTGGTCGGTGAAAAAAAAGTCGGCAAAAAATATTAGTCACCTTTTGCCGACATTTTTTTACCGATAAGGTATTTGGCTTCTTATGTGTCTCAAGTTCAAAATAACGGAATTTTTGAAGTTAGATGAACTCCTGTTTCAATCTGTCGTTCACCCAATTGATGATTTACTGGAAGGGAAGGCAGGCGATAAATCTCTATTTGAATTGATATGTTCAAGGCTACAATTTTTGGAATTTGTTAACAAAAACTGTAAGAAATTTTGGTTTCAGATATTCTACCCTTTTCTTTTCGATAACGGTCGGGAACTGATGCGCATGAATTATATAGCCAATTTGCGACGTAATTTTAACTATCGGGAATCGAACCCACGAAATATTGCAAAGTTACATTATGGTGTGAATGACAGTAAAAAGGAAGAAGTCCTGGGATACTTAAGACTTATAATTAGAGTTTCAAATCAGATAATTTATACGCAAAAATCCTTCCAAGATGATGGTGATGAAAGTGGGATTTAGACATAACAAACAAAATTAAATTTTTCTTTGCCTTTTTTTTTTTGTTGTTGACTTTTTTCATTTTTCAGCATGCCCACAAAACTATGACGTGACGTGTCACGTGACAACTAGGACCTAAAAAGGTATCGGGTGGAAATCGAAATCTGAGGACCAAATAGGCGACGAATTAGTTTGTTATTAGAATATCTTTGCCTATGACACTTTCGTGGCCGCCGTCCTAATTTTCTAGTAAAAACAAGATTGGCTTGACCAGGGTTCGAACATTTACCTCTCGAAAAACCGTTACAAAAACGGTAATCACACTATACCAATGTTCTATTGACTGCACTCTATCATTCATAAGTAGATAATTTTTAAAAAACAAACTCGGCTATTTTATAAGAAACTATTTTTTTAAAACAAACTTCATTCACAAAGAAAAATTTCATCTTATGATTTGACCAAAATTTGACGAAAAATTTGACGAGGCAATTCAGTGTTTTTGTTCTTGAAATATTAAGAAATTTCAGATCTGGAGAAAACAACCCCTCGTACGTAGTAACAGGATTTCTTATAATATTTGACTCTGGGATAATTTTCATAAAAAGCAACTTTACTTTTCAATTTCTTCTTTCCTACACCTCAAACAATGCACACACGCACACACCACATGCAAAGAATTGGGAAACTCATGGAGAAATCTACCGCGCGAATAATTAGGTTCATCATCATAATTAGATCTCAGGCCATTTTCAAACCCATATTTTCTGGTCCGATTTTGCGGTGGTATGGAAACTTCCAACAACCCATCAAATATTGCCAAACTTGATTGGCGAAATTCGAAAACAGGGAAAGATAAATACAATTATCGTGGATGTTGGTGCAAATGATCATGGATGTTGCTGGTGGCAACAGCGGAAAAATGAGTGAAGCTTTTCATCAGAATTTTCCCATCATGCATCAACTTCGATAGTTTTTGAAAATTTCTTCTCCTTTCGCTGATATTTCAATTTAAAAATATCAAATTATGCAATGCATAATTATGATGTAATAGGAGAGTGTACTGTTGATGTGTGTAACTTTTGAACTACTACTTACTCTTAGTTCATACTTCATCATATCATTTCCTTTAGAATTCTTGATCCATTTAATAAAGAAACTGTCAAAAGACTTGTTAATCAACTTTTAGAGCTCTACCATGTCCCAAAAAATAATTTTTCATCACAGGATCCCTTTGATGCAATATAAACTCTTTCATTGTGCCTCATGCTTTTTCCTTGTCTAGAATTCAACATTCCAGGGGGTAAATAAACACTTAGCAGTATTTTTGTTTGGTTAGATAAACGTTAAGATAAACGTCAAGATAAACGTTAAGATAAACGTCAAGATAAAAAGATAAAATCACATTTGTCACTCAAGCATCTTGCGAGAAACAATAAAAGACAACTTTTTTAAAATTTCAGTGACTGCATTTATCCCTTTTTACAAATTTTACCCCCTGTTTTTGCAAGAAATTTCTTTCAAAACGCAGAAATCAAAAATATGATAAGCTCTATATTATTACCGGGAATGTTCCAGTGACAATATTTTCACCATAACCCATAGAAATGTGAAAACATTTTCAGTTGGGCTGAATATTACTTGCTTAAATAATACCCTCACTCTCATAGTTATGGTAGTTGTAGCTTTTATCTTTATTAAAGAGGTAAAAATATTCCTGAAACGACAAATTATTGAGGTTCTAAGATTTGTACAAATATCTAAAATTTAAAAACATAGTCATTTTACATATTCTTGACTTTTTTGTCCCTATCTCCCCAAACTTCACTCCCTATAACCAGACCGTCAGCTTCACGCTTCCATGAGGCTAAAATTTCAGCAACCATTTTATCAACATTATCTCCTTCGGTTCCGGTGTATCTTTTCCCCCATATTCCATGCTTTTGCGGATCATTTGTGATGGTATTTTTGTGGTATCTTGCAGAGTCATCTTTGTTGTATATCGAAGATCTTTTTGCCAATATATTACCTAAAATTTCACGGATCATTTCATAAGCATTGTCTCTTTTCCCCCATATTCCATGCTTTTGTGGGTCGTATCTTGCGGAATCATCTTTGTTGTATATCGAAGATCTTTTTGTCCATACATTTCCATTCATCGCTTCGTTGTCGCGTTTGTGTAAGTCTAAAATTTCCTTAATCATTTCATAAACACTATCTCTTTTACCCCATATGCCATGTTTTTGACAGAGGGTTGCTGACAATGTCATGACTATGAACACCGTTGCGTAGTTATTGCGCCGCATTCTTCGATCTAAATATTAATTTGATGTCAGTTGTTAATTAAAACCGAACAAGGTTGTGTAGTATATATCAAATGATAAAGAGAATTGACGAAAACGCTGGCAGTAATAGCAGTTTTTATGTATTCATGTACGATGGACTACCAGACTATTTTGATTCTACATCCATGTAAATGAGTTAGTTTCGATAGAAAATAGATTTCTTTTTGCGTGATACAAGTTTCAGGTTGAGGCTGATTTGAAATACCGCCACCGTTTTGTCCCACATGGTTACACTACTCATGAAACTATTCGTTGTATTGTAAAACTTGTCCAACCATGGGTCTGCTTATTCTCAGTCTATTTTGGGGGCATTCATAATAGTGAGAATTACTTGCTAGTTTTTGTAAATTAGAGGAAAATTAGAAAAGAAATTCTTCTTGTCCTGTCAAGAAAACATTATCCACGAAAAGGAAGTTCACTTGGAAGTTGGCCCGAAGCAGTTTCTGCATTGCAACCATATGAGATTTTTGAGAAATTTTCCAAACTTATTTTTTCGATTTTCTCTTCTTTTTCTCTTCCATTTCCTACAAAAATTACGTCACCAAAAAGACCAAAAATAAAGATTCCATTGATATAAAATTTATAACAATAAATTGGATATTTACATTAAAAACTGTGCTAAAATTTTTTGTTGCCAATTTTTTTGAAATACACTGTATTATCATCTACAGTGTGTCCCAGAGAATTTCGGTCTGAGATTTTAACAAGCTATAACTTTTCACACACATATCAGATTTTAGAGACTTTTACATCATTTGATAGCATTTCTTTCAAGGATTTTAAAAACCTATATTTTAAATAATTTATTCCAACACCTTTGTAAGTAAAAAGGATTTCTTTAAACTGTCACGGTCATTAACTCTTTAATGGTTAATAAAAGTAAGTTTTCACGTGCAATTATTCTTTTGTTTATTAAGAACATGTCGTGGTGTTATTGAACACACTAAAATTATAATCTCATCACAAAGTTAAAAATTGTGAGACGGGGGTTTCTACAAATTTTTTTGACATCAATCCTAAGCAATCCTAAGTTGCTTCAAAAACTTTTCTCCACTGAGATCCAGAGTCCATCAGAATTGAAAAGTAAAATTGCTGACGCATCAAATAATCTTAGACAAAATCAAAATTTTATTCGCCACTCTTTATGACAGCAAGAGCAAATCGCTGTGTCCAGAGAAACAGAGGACATGCTGAGACAGCTTGAAGTTTTGTTTTTAATGACTCTTGTGTTTTACAGTCACTTGACTTGTTATTGTTTATGATAATGACCTTTGATAGCTGTTATTCAAAGATGTGTTAATTAACCATTGAGAAGATAATTGGATTTTTTCATGGTAAAATCCTTAATTGTTTCCAAACTGAAAGGTTTTGGAGAACAAAATGTATATTTTTAAAATCTATGAATAAAATCCTATCGAATGGTGTAAAAATTGCTGAAATCTGATATATGTGTGAAAAGTTATGAGCTGTTAAAATCTCAGACCGAAATTCTCTGGGACACACTGTATGGTATTATAATATAACAGTGCTTCAAGTAATCCCAAGGGAAGGAATTATATATGTCAAATAACAACCGCCATATTGTTAAAAATTCAGAAAAGGTGATAATGCATATCTTTGGCATAGAGAAATATTTCTACAAGCGACTAAATCTTAATAAAGGAGAATAAAGGCTTATTATTTTAAACTGAATGAAAAGAAAACGTTTTGAAAAAAAAAATCATAGAAGAAAACCCGAAAAAGAAAAAGATTGAAAAAAAATGGTCGATAAAATAAACGGAAAACATCAGTTCCATATCCTTTTTTGTATGTTTTTGATCTAATTTAATTACGAAACGAAAATAAAATTTTATAATAAATTGTTGCGACATCGGAAATTAAAATTACATGCCGATTAAAGAACGACGAAAAAAACATAAAATCTATAAAGAACGAAGACTTGAAGTATCCGAAACAATGGGTTTAGAAGAGACGTGGACCGGGAAAGATCGCAAAGGGACAAACAGAATTTTATTGAACGAATTTCGTAATTGATGATGAAAAGTATATGGTGATTCATTGAAAACGGACATAACCCATGCTTAAGCTGTATATCGTGTAGTCAATGTTGTCTCGGAATTTTCTTTGATTATAATGCAATACATCATCGTTGCAATACACCATGCAATGTACCATCGTTGCAGCAACCACTATGAAAATATTTCCAAGCGTTTACAAAAATGTTCTTTATTTGAAAAAAGGTTTAAAACGTTATCTGGGACCAACCATTTTGGTTAAAGCACGGAAATAAATGAATTCCAACATAACAGAAAAATGCCACTACAAGTATCGAAAATTCGCGATACAAAAATTTGAAAAATCGTTTGAAGTTTTCTACTGTTCACGAGAGAAAAAAAATATGGAAAACTTTGACTCTTTTGGGCGCCACGCCATTTCAAAAAAAGAAAAAAACAAAAACAAAAAATATCAAACCAGAAAGCGGTTAATAAAAGAACATGCTAAGAACATTTTTCTCGAAATTTAAAAGGGTGGATTTTTCAACGAAACAGAATATGATACTGCAGAAGAAATAAATGGCGAAGCGCTATGTAAATATCGTAGTAACGTTAAAAGAACAACGTTATGATTTTGTAAATTAAACGTTTTAAACGTTACTTAACAACGTAAATAGCGTTGTATTGTTAATCGAAACTTTCATGAATCGCCATATTGAAAATAGTTTTATAGGCATAAAAGTTAAGAAGGCGATTGAAGGTATCATTCTGCTCTGAGAAGGAGCAAATGACTTTTGATTTGGAAAAATTTATTATTCTCATCCTTCCTAATTAATTCAAAACTTTTGTTAAATCAAAAATACTTATTTTCTCTAACAGCAACGCTTTTATTGCTTTCAAATTATTTTTTGAACTTTATACAATTTTTCTCCATGTTTGGATTTTTGTCGATCCCTATCAAGATATTGGAGCCAGCGCCGAATGATCATGGCTTTTGAAATCTGTTAATGTTTTTCTCGTCTTCCAAATAGATTATTGATAATGCAAGTTTTTTTAGGTGAAAAACAAAAAATCGGGATAGGTAAACGAAAAGCTTTGGGATGTATATATGATTCAAGATCAGTCGAAAGTCTTTCAATACTTACTTAAATTCTCAGGTGAGAGGGGTAGAGGGGTAGCAAATTTTCAAATCAATTAACTACTTCATACTCAGTTCATTAACTTATTCTATACCAGCCCTTATCACCTAAAAGTCTCACAACACATTCGGAATAGATCTTTTTAACGACACATACCTTTCTTCTTGTTTTCTCAGATTGTACGTACGTACGTAAAAACGCTGTTGAAGTCCATTCACAAAATATCCCACGCAGAATGAATAGTAACGAATTGACCGAACGAAATATAAACATTTCGAAATTCGCAGGTGGATCCTTCATTGTTTAGAATCGATCGCAATGCAATTGAATAATAATGCTGGCAGGAGATAAAAACTTCACGAAGTAGAAAAGATATTGAAAACAAAAGAAATCGTTTAGGAATTCATATCACATATGAAAAACACATTGAAAGTGTTTTATTTGACGGCAGAATTATCAATTACTTAACAAACAATAAATCCATGATCATTAGCGGAGACTGGACTCTGAAATTAGAAAAGTCTTCGGTAAAACATCCTTTCTTGCTCCACCTTCTTACCTTATAATAGCAAATATCATACATTGTAGGGCGGAGTAATGCCTTAATGTTCCAATCAACATTGTTAATATCAAAAGCTAGTCAATAGGCGAGATGTGGAACGCCCACAACTTAAAGGAAGGGTGGAAACGTAGGGCGTGTGAGTACTCAGAAAACGCACCCAAGTTGAAATAATTTCTGGCTCTTATTATTTAGTGGGCACCTCTCTTTAAAAACTAATTTTCAAAGCACCTAATTTTCAAAGCACCTAATTTAATGCGCAGTTTCTAATTTTCATCGTGATATGATAAAAAATTTTGTGTCTGTGGGATCAAAACAACTAGTGACCCGAACAAAGTAAGGAGTGGTGAGTTCCTGAAACAAATAATGAACTCTGTAAAGGAAAAACTGTCACGTTCTTCACTACTACTTGAGGATGAGGATCCTGTCTTGTATGTAGAATAGATTTTCAATGATATGATATTGATAATATGATTTATTGCTTGAACTCGAATTTTAAGATTTATTCTTCTCTCTCTTTTCCTATGATAAAAGTGTTCCTAATTGATAGTGCGCACCTGCTTACAAAAATTATAAAAATTTAGTGCGCACTCCTATCGAAAATAAGTTTTTTGATCCTAATATGGTGCGCAACCTGGAAAATAATTATTTTTTGGTGCCCACTAAATTAGGATAATTACGGTGTTTAACTATAGCTGAGGACTCAAACAGAATAGCAGTTACATTGGACAGGTTATAGCTTATTGGAAGATTGCTTCTCAATGAATTTTAGGTGCTTATCTAATCCCTGATTCCTTCCCACAGTAAATAGCTACGTGTCGGAGATCGTTTGGTGCAAGCTGATTCTTACGTGACATGAAGCAACCAGCTGCTTGCCGATAAAAAACAACAAGAAGAATGTGACCAAGGATAAAACGCTAACAGGCTAATCAACATGACATTAAAATATCTAATACTTTATATGATGTCAAGAATCAAAATAAATTTCTTTTTCATTCCAAAAACTAAATGATTATTTGCTAATATCTCTTTTCTCACACAATATATGTTGAATTTGTAAATTCAAGTACCACACGAGAATTTTTGAAGTTTGAAATATCACACTGCAGCACAGGAACAGTAGAACACAGGCACATTTCATTCAGTTGTTTCTGACAATAGCTTTAAATCAATGAATAACCTCTCCCCATCTTGTTTATATATCATAATTGATTTATTTCTTGCGCAAACTTTTTCTCTGAAATAGTAATTAAAAAGAAATATCCGCTTAAAGCACATATGGCGTATGTATATGGCACGTATGGTGTAGGGATTATAGCAGGCTATGACGTAGGGATTATAGCAGGCTAGACGAAACACGTACAAGTTAGTATACTCGACGAATGACCATATATGGTTAATAAAACATCATCATCAACGCCATCTTTAAAATACACTCGCTGAAAGTTCTGTTTAATCACTGTGTCTTATCATTCAAATATTACTCAATACCGTGGTACCGTATTTCTTCTAACAAACACTGCGGCATTTATTACAAATTCCAGTGGATGCAGTGTTTAATAGAGGGCTACGTTTATTACAAAATGAAAAATGTGATAAAAACAGACTTTAAGGAACAATGTTTTATTTTCCTAAAGAACGTGACTAAAGATTGTGTGAAAATATTTTACACAAACGATATGTTTACATGATACAAAAAGGTCATTCAATTGATGCAAACGTGAAAGAATTTGTTGATAGAAAACAAACAAAACTATTTAAACTATTTTTTCTTTAGACTGTTTTTCAATAAACATCACTTTTCGGGCGGCGTTTAACAGAAGGTGGAGGAAATACCATTATTTTGATTCAATACTAGACCCTGATACTTTCAGTTTTCCAGTGGAATTTTCATCCACTGTTCTTTCTAATGTTTCATTAGCAAGTTTGTCTTGGAAGAATGAAGAGTATTTTCACACTTCTTCCTTAACACCTTATAATTTTCATTTCCACTGTACTTCCACGTGGGTGATTACAACACGTGTATATCGTATGTTTACACATTGGGTTTTGTAAAAGATTTCCACTTTTTGTTCCTACTCAAAATAGACCGAAACGAAAATCTACCAACTGTTACCAAAATCAACAGTAGTGTCACGTACTTGATAAAACATGAACCGACCAGAAGCAACCAGAACCGACCAGAACCCAGCAGGAACCGACCAGAACCCAGCAGGAACCCACCAAGAACCGACCAGAACCCAGCAGAGACCCCCATCAATACAAACCCTGCAAACGGGACCCAGGACCCTAAAAATCAAAGGCGAGACCCAGGACCCAGGACTCAAACAATTCTCTTGAAAAGATATATATTAACACACAGCCTTTTATTTTTAATGAGAAAATGATTTGACACTTTTTGTTAAAAGAAGTATTGATTAACATTTACATTATCACACGTGGCTCCAGCTTTGAAGTTAACAAGAAAGAATTCACAGTTCTCCGAGCTACAATTGTATAAGGGAGAAAGGATCTGAATCTGGTGTGTCCCACCTATCACATATAGGCTCCCTGGTCTTGGGTCCCACCTGTTGTATGTAGGGTTGGGAGTCCCGATTCCCGGATCCCACTTTTCCAGTAGGCCTTTTACCACGTTACAAAAAATCACCCACACGATTATTTAAGTAAGTAGTGCACAAATAAATTTTAATACTTCACAATATCACACTGCTGATATTGGTGACTGGTGTCTAGGAAATTACTGCAATTTCAAATAGATCCACTTTGCAAAGCTGAAAAACTACATTGCAATACATTATTATTACGCAACTCGACACAATCAAGAGAATTGTTTGTTTAGAGAATTTTTGTGCACACTTCGGCACCCATATCCCGGGTCTGACTTTTGATTTGAGAGTCCTGGGTCCTGGGTCCCACCTTTGATGTAAAGATCCCTGGTCCCACCCTTGATTTTAGGTTCTCGGGTCTCGGGTCCCATTTTTGATTTTAGTGTCGCGGGACGCGGCTCCCACCTTTGATTTTATGGTCCTGGGTCCCGTTTGCAGGGTCCGTATTGGTATGTCTCTGCTGGGTTCCGGTCGGTTCTTGGTGGGTTCCTGCTGGGTTCTGGTCGGTTCCTGCTGGGTTCTGGTGGGTTCCTGCTGGGTTCTGGTCGGTTCTGGTCGGTTCATGTTTTATAAAGTACGGTAGTGTCATCTCCACTGCGAAATTAGAAAATTTCAGACTTTAAAAAACAATATTTTCTTTTTTCTTAAAAAATTTACGAAAGATTGCGGGAAAATGTTTTAAACAAAAGATATATTCATATTACACAAGAACTTCAAAGAATATCAATATCACTGACGCCGTCCTCTTTCACAACATGAAAACTTTCATATCTTACGCTGAGGTTAGAATCGAAAATTTGAAAAGGATTTTCAGAAGATTGTCCTTAATTACATATCAATCAAAATTCATCCAAACGTGGAAGAATTTGTTGTTAGAAGCATAGAAATACGAAAAGAGATAGAAGACAAATAAAGCTATTAAAATATTTTTTTGTTTGGCCTGTTTTCTAATAAGGCTGCGTTTATTTGACAGAGGAAATAGAGCACAATTTATATTTAAATTTTAATACATATTTTTTTGGGTGACAGTACAATTCCCCCCTGGAAAATCCCCCCGGATTATTGCCCCCCCCCCCCCCCCCCCCCCCCCCTAGTAAATTGTTCGAATGCTTCAAAATCTATCAGGACATTCACCACCTCCTCAAAGACGGAGATACGCTGATTGTAACGCTCGAATTCTACGCATAATTGATGATTACCCAAACCGCCAACGACTCTTTTTTCCTACCTATATGGGGGGCAATTGTCCGGGGGGTAATACTCAGGGGGCAATTTACTAGGGGTTAATCATCCGAGGGGGGAATTGTCCAGGGGGGAGTTGTCCTAGAACCATTTTTTTGTTATGGCTCTAGTTTGCAGCTTCCGCTTTGACGCCATTGTTGTTAAAAAATTTTTAAAGTTTCTGAACACAAATACAATACATTGTTTTGATTTCAAAATATTCCTTTCGAACTTTTGGCGTTCGAAACTCAGTGGTGTCCGACTTAAGCGGACCATTTTGGGTTTTTGAAATAAGTAAGAAAATAGTTGTGCTGTACAACTTCAGTATGGAAAGTCATTCCGTAAAGTCAACATCAAACCATAAAATATTAGATTTAACGTTAAAATATTAGATTTAACGTTAAATTTAGAGTTTTGGTTACAAATATAGTAAATGAGACCAATTGTTTACAAGTCCATTTTAATAGGGAAATATTAAAGAGATAAATATTATTGAGATAATGTATAGGTTTACATAAATGTTATTATAAAAACGAAAAAAGTAAATGAAATACCGTATTTCCTCTAATAAACGCCGCGGCGTTCATTAGAGGGCGGCGTTAATTACAAAATGAAAAATTGGACAGAAGCAAACTTAAACAATAATGCTTCATTATCTTAAAAAGGTTACGAAAGATTGCGTGAAACTGTTTTACACAAAAGATATATTCACAAAAATGTCAAAGAAGAGCAATATCACTTTCGCCGTTCTCTTCTATGAGATGAAAACTTTTATAGCAATTACTTACACATCAAAATATTCATGCAAACGTGGAAGAATTTGTTGATAGAAAACAAATAAAACTATTAGCTATTAAACCAATTCTTGTTTAGCCTGTTTTCTAATAAACGCCGCTTTTCAAGATGCGGCGTTTATTAGAGGGCGGCGCTTACTACTAATGTTCGGCTATAAGTGCGGCGTTTAATAGAGGGCGGCGTTTATTAGAGGAAATACGGTAAGCAACATTAAGGAGATAACTTGTAGATCTGCTTTGAACTTGAAGCCTTTGAGTGCTTGTTATAATTTTTGATTCTACCATTCCACTTATTGAACAATTTGTTTTCCTACAAAACCATTGTGTTTATATATTTTGTTTCACCTAAAACCACTAAATTTAATTTAATGGAATCTGAGTGAATATGAAAATTGCTTCATGATATTAAAATATTTAAATCAACCTATGACCAACAAATGTTTCGGCAGATATGAGTGATTGATGTTTTAATAAACGACGCCCTCTGATAAACGCCTCCCTATATTAAACGCCTCACTCAAGGTATTTTCATTTGCAATAAACAACAGCCTCTAATAAACACCGCCTTCTAATAAACGCTGTATCTTGAAAAGTAGCGTTTATCATAAAACAGGTTAAAACAAGAAATAGTTTCACAGTTATGTAGTTTTACTTACACGTTTTTTTTTTTATAAGCAACCAAGGTCAGACCAAGGTCGGACCGAGTAATGTTGCTTAAAAAATGACCATTTTTTAGTAGTAATGTTGCTTAATTTGTTGCTAAGAATTGAAAAAATATGTATTTCCAGTCTTGAATACCATTGTGTAAGCTTAAGTATTTAAGTACAAAGTGTAGGACATAGTACTGCAACCTAGTGTAACCACCTAGTGCTAGTGTTGCATCATCTCAAAATTTGATGTTGCTAATTTATGTAAGATCCTTGTAGTACTGTTGCTTAACTTTCTGAGAAAATTTACTACTGTTGCTTATAAACGTATTGCTTATAAAAAAAACCCGTGTACTTCTTTTAATCAACAAATTCTTCCTCGTTCTTGTATCTTTAAAAATGCAACCTATCGTATATATACGTACAAACTTCCTTGTGTGACATATTATTGTACATTCCGATCGTATAAAAAGAATATGTCTTTTTCGACTGGTGCCGCTTTATTGTAACAAGAAACGGAAGCACCGGGTGAGTGTCGTTGAAGAGAACGGCAACAGTGATATTGATATTCTCTGAAATTTTTTGTATAACGTGAGCATATCTTTTATGTAAAACACTTTTACAAAATCTTTTGTAGCATATTTTAGAAAAAGATAGCATTGTTGATAGCCGCTATCCGTATATCGAAAAGGCAAGAGACCCTGGGTTCGAGGTTGGCTTAAAGTCTCTTTTTATCACATTCTTCATTTCGTAATAAATACCTCGCTCTAAACGAATGCCGTCCTCTACACGCCACATCCAAAAGCGGACATTTATAATATAAACGCCGCGGCGTTTATTAAAGGAAATGCAGTATATACCATGAAGTATATCATAAAAAATTTTTTCAAAATGTCAGATTAAGAACTGGAGAAGGTTTTCGAAAAACGTTTTTGAAGAATGCTCCAAAAAAACTTTAGATAACGAGTGAGTCAAGAATGTAAAGATTTAGGATTCAACCTTATATTTGCATGGTCTCTTCTACTTCGAAAAAAAGGGATTTTCCTAAATCTATGTAATGAACATTCGCCCATCCTCAACGTCTCCAAACATTTCGTAATCTGTCTTCTCTGTCCCTTGTTCAAAGGTTATTACTGAAAAACACTTGTGCACAACAATCATTATTCAAATGAAAAATGCATCTTACATTACACAAAAACATATAAAGTATATTCTCGTTAACTGAAACTTTCAAGGGAGAATGGGTTCTATTTTAACAAGCTGTAGCGAATGTTCAAATGTACGATAACTTTGAATTCGACAGCAAGTTTCGGATACCCAGTCGGAGTCCCAAATAACACCCTGTAACAAAACTAAACGACCAGCGTTTACTGAAAATGAAATAAAAAATTTACATAAGTATTCCGTTCATCATATGAGCCAATTTAAATTGGAAGAATAAAAGTCAAACATAATCACAGCAATCACATCCAGGTCGCATCATGGTGGCGTCGTTGCAGAACCATCCACGCGCCATAATTGTAACACACCAGAAGGGACAGTCATCATAAGGAAAAGGTCGAGGCAGGGTGGCCTTAACAAACTCGATTGGCACAGATACAACACTGCTGTTGTGTTTCATTGGTTCATTTGGCATACTGGATGATGTTTGGCTTTGTTTCATTGCCTGTGATGAATGATTCAGTTGCAATATCACATTAAATCTAGATGGGTTTTTCTTCTGTTTCGTCGAAATGATTTTTACTTTTGTAATCAGTGGGTTTTTGGCTCTCCCAAGCTGCACCATCGCTGAATTTCTTGAAAGCGGATTCATGTAAGCACATGCGACGAGGAGAATAATTAGTGAAACAGCCTAAATTACAATGTAAATAAATAAAGAATTCTGATCTTTGTATTTCCATGTATCCTGAAAACATCAAACTGCCATTCTAACACATAAGACAAATAAAACATACCTTCATTGTGTACGGCTTGGAAAGATTTTAGAAATATGCTCAAAGGTTATTGCAAGTGAAGTTATTTTACAGTAATGTTTCCGTGAGTTTTAATGCTGTAGCGATCGTTATTTATATCATCCGGCACAGCTGAACGTGTTCAAATAAAGCAGTTAGTGGTCCACCTTTCACATGATCCGCATAATGCCACCCACCAGCAAATACACCAAACAACCTTTTTCGCAACCAAAAATGCCTATTTAGCATATTTTGCTAACTATCTGAAAGACGTGACCGAAGCTGAAGCTTATTAAAAAACCATCAATGACAATGAGGCATAGTAGTTCCACAAGACGAAAGTAAGTTTTCGATTTTTTTCATCATCATCCAACTTTTCGTGTTGCGGTTACATGGTAGTATTCAATAGCTTACTTTTTTCGACCGTGAGAAGCAAAATACTAAGTTTATGTGAAAAAGTATCCTTTTTTATTTTTATTTACAACTCACTTCAGAAATTTGTTTTGAATCAATCTGAGGAGCAGATTTGTAATGGATTTTTTTTTTTCGAAAAAGTTTGCTTTTTTCTTTTAAAAAATCTTATTTTGATATAACATACGTATCCATGGATAGAGTTAGCACATTTCCTTTGGTTATGACTTTTCATTATTTCTAGTTAAGCCTTATTTACACTTTTAAAAGGTATATTATCATCAGTGTAATTTAGGCCTAAGAGATAGCAGAAAGTAACAAAGTCTTGTGCAGATTTTCAGTTATTTAAGTTCAGATATATTTGATTTATATACATGGTCACACAACTCACTGAACTATTCGTTGTATTGTAAAACTTGTCCGACCTTGGGTCTGCTTATAGTTAGCCTATTGAGGAGGCATTCACAATAGTGAGAACTGCTCCTAGTTTATACATAGGGATCATTAGGACGTCTCAGTTTCTTTATTGCCAGTTTCTTTAGGTATTATAATCAGTCGATCTCTGTTTTTTTGTCCCTTTCTCAGCGTCCGTCAACAGAAAGAAAAACCATATATCATTTACAGTTTTAATCTTCATTAACAGGCACATTAAAATAACGCAAAATTTTTAACATGGAGCATGATACCAAAAGAGACTACTTGGAAAGCGAAGTATCCTTGGTTGAAGGTACTGACATTGGAAAAGAAAGATGATATGTATGGTCTGAAAAAAAATTGAAACTCTCGCCTTGTGTGACATTGGTACCACAAAATTTAAGCAATCGATTATAAACGAATATGAATATACTGTTGGACACAAACGAACAATATGAGTAAAATGCTAATTGCTCCATGCGTTCACCTAGCTTCATGTAAAATTGTTCAGGAAACTCCACCCTCCTCTGAGTTAGGATCTGACTTTTTAAAAATGGAAAATAAGGATAACGATGCATTTCATTGCTGGCAATTAACTATAAACATACTGCTAATCTTCTCAATTATAAATGACTTTTCTAATTATAAATAACAAAGATTCTGCTTAAAAATAATATCAGAATAACTAGATTATTTGACAGGGTAGGATGTGCAGGGCAGTGTTTTGACAGGGTAGGATGTGCAGGGCAGTGTTTTGACAGTTAGAATATGCCGTGATTTCTATTTGGTATTAAGGAAGGCACTGTTCAGAGTTAAGAACAGGGCAGTGCTCACTCAGGCGTCGAAATAAGCATTTTTCCCCCGGCTGATGGTGCTATATAAACAAATTAGTTAACAATAACAAAACAAACATCTTAATGATCGATTTAAAAAAAACCAACATTTCTTTAAAGGAGAGTTGAAGTCAAAAACACACCTTCTAAGTTAAGTTTTTGAAATATCATGACTTTTCTTACTGATGTCACATGGTGAATCTTTTTTCTGCTAGTGAACGCGCATACAGAAAGTTCATAATATCAAACACGTACGATCCGAATATGGAATATTCAGAAGCTTCTTCCCAATCGTTCGTTGATCTTTCTTCCACAGAAAGTTCAAGTAAAAGTGATATTGACATTGATGGTTTTTTAGTGGTTGTGTGGGAGTCAAAGGTGGTGAAAAAATGAAGCAAAAATTGGAAATGCTGTAATAAAGCGCAAATTGCCTGAGAAATAGTAAATTCTCATCGAGATCGAGGGAGATTGGGTTAAACTGCGTGGCAATGATGTTTGGACACCAGGGGGTTAACCCATATGGAAATATGGAATTGCAATGCATTGTGGCTCTCATTGCAACTTTCATCATCTCGATAAGTCAAACTTCTGGGACTTTTCAAGAAGGTCTTATGGAAGGGTTTGGTTAAGCAGAACCAATTTCTGGTCACCCTTCAGAGTCTCAGTTAACAAGAGTTTATTAGGACAAAAATTAGCTAAGAGTTCTTCAATATTTCACAGATGTAGCTATGCTTTCGCTATTTTGTCGTATACTTCCATCCTTGAGAAAAACAGCGTTTTTATAATCAATATGAATTTCTTCTGGGTTCTCGCTTCTTTTAAAACTTAAAAACAAAGAAATCTTCAATATTACTTAAACTTGAAACGAATAAAAATTTCTAGGGATTGTGCAACATTATTTCGGGTGGATTATTGCCGATTTTTCGTGGGGATTCATTTTTGCGGTCGAGGGCAAAAAATATTTTTGATGGTAAAAAAACCACGTTCGAGCTAAATCATTTGCTATACCGAAAGTTATAAGAAGTCGAATCTTATCAACCTTTAAAATTTGTGGTTAAAGTGTTTAGGTTCTAATGGTCTGTGTGAAAGTGTTATTGCTCTTCGACAAAGCAATTACTATTTTCTCGTTGTTGCATTGGACAACTGTTTTTCTAGACAATTGATTTTTCATTCGTCTCGAAGACGTATTGAATTCATGGGTATATTTTTATTTTCACTTTCGGCATGACTACAAACAACTCCTGAAGCTTGCTTAAACGTGGATCAATAACACAAACATGGATCAATAACATAGACATGAAATTTCTTTCTCCACATTCTCTTTTCTACGTATATACAGCAGTCGAATTCATGTAAACAAAACGAATGCGTTACCAAATCTGCGAGCGGTGACACGTTACACCGATTCATAAACTGTCGCTACTCATTTTTGTATTCTAAACGAGGCCAGCTGAATGCCTCTTTTTTCTTTAACTTTATTTCAGCTTTCGTCCCCATATATTCCACCTTGCTGCCTTCTGGCTCGATAATCTGAAACCATCAAGAGTGAGATCATAGCTAGCGCTTATTATAAATTATTTCTGAAGACCATAAACCAGATCGGTATTAACTTTCATTAGAGCACGTGTTTGAAAGAGCGAGGCACTACACAATAATTTGTTCACCTAAACCTGACAACAAGGATTTGACCACAAACTAGTGAACATCAGATCTTGATAGATAAACATGGTCTATCATCACATTCGCATGAAATATGTAAACAGACGCAGATGTAAACAGGCCTTAAGATCGTGAAAACCTGAGTATAAATCCTATAAAATATAGGACTGTTTGGTGACAGAGTTTGGACTCTGTAATCAAAATATAACATTCAGCATTATACGTACAGACCGTTTTAAAACAAAAACATTCTCAAATGAAAACTTCCTGAAACGTGTGGCCATGATTAAAACGGCTGAGAAATTCACTATACGATAAATGGAAATTACTTTAAGATGAACTTACCCCGTGCAATTTTAAGTCCAGTTCAAAAACATATGTTCCACCATTAAAAGCGATCGTACAATGAACCTATAAAATCCACGAAATTCCATCCAATGAAGTGAGTTTTAACCCAGACGTTGGGAATAATAAGAAAAATAACTGTTCTGAATTCTTTCTTGTCATGATATACGAGGTGTTTCACGCAAAACCTACAGACAAACAGTAAAAAATGTATCTTATGATGAGAAAGAAGAAAAACAGCTTACATTAGTAGGATTTACTTCAACACAACACTTGTCGGGATCACAAACTTTGGCGTATATCGATAACAAAACATTAGCGCCCGTTTGATGCCAGTCGTACCTTGAACAGAAAATTCACAGATTATGAATAAACATACCACAAGCAAGTATCATTAAAAGTCTTTCAAATGAGGTAAAAAAAATTGAACACCAATGTGCCTGTGTCAATAAACATGTTCGACAAAAACGCTTCAAGGCCTTAATATGATATTTTAGAATTTTCTTTTGTTTAGTAAAAATTTGTACAATCGTTGTCTTGTCTATGTTAAATCTATTGTAGAATTTTCGGCATACGATTGCCATTTGCTACATTATGACGAGATGACACCGAGGGAAACTTGGTGGCATCTCATGAATAGTTGATGTGGTCCAAATATTGTAGATGAATCTAGTAGATAAATCTCGGTAGATAAATCTCGGTAAATACCAGTCACTTGAAACGCCATTCTAGGAAGTTCAATTTTGCAGTTTTCACAGGCAACCAAGCAGGAAGATGGCGATGGTAAGAAATAACAAAATTTTGCTTTTGATGGCATTCTCAAGAGTAAGCTGAGCTGCAGGCCACCTGAAATTCCGTATATTCGGAAAAATTTCATTTCGCGACTAGGTAGAACAAGAAAACTTTAAAAGAAAGGATACAAACCTACACGTTGCTTTCTTTTCTGCAACCTATAATAAATACGGAGATGTTACGGAATATTTTGCAAGATTTACACCAGCATGACGTGCAAGCTGTGAAGAAAGACGACAAGCAACATAAGTTGAAAACTTGAAAATACGATTACACCTCGCTTGGTTTTATCCAATCATGAGTGCCGATCTCACAGCCTGTCTGCTTTAAGAATTCGTTGAAGTCAGAAGTACGCTTGTTGCAACATGTCCAAAATTTATAACTGAATATTCAAAAATATAAACACATTATTTTCAAACCAACTTGCGGCAGTAAAGTTTACAGACTTGTTGACAGAAACAAAGCAGCAAAAATACATAACGGAAATTTGTTTTCATAGGGGAAAAATGCTTCAAAATATACCCTTCATGGAAGACTGGATAGCCAGGATGATGAATGCATTCTGTCACAGTGTTGCTTTCACCGCCATATTTCTAGGCATCAAACACAAGTAAAGTATCATATCAGGCATACACGATTTGCTTTATGATGTTGTTGATAATTAAGACTCACACAGTCACACATGTTGCGTTTGCATGATGCACCTAGTTGTATTTCATCACTGTTCACATCTAAATGGCGAGAAAAGGAGACAAAGGTACACCATATAAGTCCTAGGCACTATTCGCCATTGACACAAACAATTGCCGTCATCTGTAGTTGTAAGTTTATCTGTGTTTGCTTTCAGTTTATGTATAGTTTATGTAATTACACATGTATAATTAAATAATAATGAAAAGTAAAATAAAATAAAATAATAAAAGTGCAAAAAAATGACCAGAAGAAAAAAAAAATAAATACAATGACATAGAAAGAATGCAATGCTAAAGGCCATATTGGTTTTACCTAAGCTATTCACTTTCTCAGCCAGTTGTTTTTCCTTATGCTTCTTCAATGCAGTCACCAAGGAGCTTGCAACAGTGAAAGGTATTTTTATTTTCGGGATATCATCACTGAAATCAAAGAAAAATATTTCAATAAAAATCTTTGAAGTTGTAAAAAATATTGGAACAAATACATAAAGTTGCATTGCACCTTGGCCGAACAACTTTCACATTAGGAGCTTGAAATTTCATCATTTTTGGAGATTCATCTGTAATAACCTGTATATATCAGAAAAAAAAAAAGAAATCATGAAAAGAATTACTTTATAAGCAATTGTAGGACGGAATAGCTAAATGTCAGGTTTTTTCTTAACAAAAATCTATATAGAATTATAGTCTGTTCAAAAAAAATGTGCACTAATTTCAGCTTTTATATAAAAACCAGGCTCAAGGGAATTGATGTAATTTGCTAAATCTGGTTTCCACATGATAACTGAAATTAGTGCACATTTTTTTTGAACAGACTATAGCTGCTAAGATCTCATTATTTGGCCAAATGAACAAGTGATCTAATTTAAATAGTGTATTAATAAAAGATAGATAAAATTGAGATATAATACATAACCTCTCCAATGTCCAGCGGTTTTTCAACCTTTTTTTCTGGCTGGACCGGCTTAACAGGATTGTGACAACCTTTCGTGCAGCCCTACAAATTAGAAGATCTGAGTTGACTTTTCTCCCAATCTTTCATTAACAAAGTATTGTGAAAAACATAAAATCGTGAAAAAGAGATGAAAAAGAACTAAACAATACGCACTGGTATGTTTAAAAATTCAGTAAAATCTGTAGAACGCTTTTTGCAACAAGACCAGCCCTGAAAAATTACAAAAACACACAGCATGAGTGCATTTCCTGAGGTGTTGTTGATAAAGATAGAGTAATCCAAAAACCTTATATGCATCATGGAAAACAGGGCCACCAGGGTGGTATTGACAAGCCTCTATAAGGAAAATTCAGAACAAAGTGAGACTTGGTGTACTTTTCAAACAGCCCATGTCCAAGTCTCTTAAAAGATTAAAAATTATATGCTTAGCAGTTTCATTTTAAATTGAAGCTGTTAAAAATCAATTCTTTTTATTCAATAGCATTATACTAGTAAACCTGTATAAAATGTTTTACCATGTCCAACCTCGAAAACGATATGCGCAGATCCTGCGTCAAAAAGTAAGGGATGAAAAATAAATATACTAAATGATGAATGGAAAGTTAAGCTCAAAGAACTAATAAAAAAATGTATGGGATTGTTTTGCTATATCCAACTGTTACTGAGATATCAATCAAAAATTTTAATGATGTCACAGATTCATTACAATAGTAAACATATCAACAGCAACAAAAATAAACACAAAATAGTTCGTATTTGAATCTGAATATAACAGTAGAAACTGAGTCTGGAAGGTTTTTTTTTTATTTTTAAATCACTCGCCCTGCTCAAAGCTGAAGCCACTACAAGGAGTGGGGCTACATATTCCGGATGTTCATCATAGTGTTAATCTCCCCGACTAGCCTTCATTTTCCCCGTAATACATCAGGGAATTGAGCTAGTTGCAGTACCTGCAGGAGTCGTGACTTTTTCAACACCCGACCTCAGTGGGGTTTGAACCCTCAATATTGGGTTCCTAAGCTCAATGCTTTAACCACTAAGCCACACTAAACAGGTTGGGTAAGTAATGAATTATTTTGGAAAGATTTATAAGTTTTGACAAAGAATTTTGTTTAAGTTTTTAATTTTAATAATTATCAAAGAATTAATGCAAATCAAATTTAGTGTTACACCAATATTATGAATGAATATCTTTTATATAATAGTGAGTGTGTGTCACTTTTATTTTAGAGAAGTCAAAGTCAAACATTTTGGGGAGGATGGCACTGTGACGTCATTAAAATCTTTGATCAAGATTTGGTGATTTAATTTTTCGACATGGGAGATTTGTACACATCACTTTGGAAATTTCCGAATGAAAAACTTTTAACCAGGATTACACTAGTTGTAATAATAATAATATAGACTTGAATAAAATTTATAAGAAGCTTAAGCTGAGTGTCCACCAAAGCTTCACCAAAGCGCCTATGTTAAATGCAAATAATTAGATATAAAATTTATCGCCGGCGCCAGAATGTCTGGCGCAAAAACTAAACGCAAACGTGTCCATTTTGAAACGATCAAGTATAGAGAAACATAGTGTAAATGAATTGTGAAGAGGAAAACAAAACGCACTTGATATTTTGCTAGTAATGTTGCTGCGAAAAAGACGTCGTCGAAGAACAAATGCTCATTAAAAGAGGGCTGTCTGAGTACAGGATGTTTACAAGGACCAAGAAGTGTATGATGCAAGACTTTTTAATAAAATGAGAGTTTCGAATAGGGAGGACTATTTCAATTATTTTACTTTTACTTACTTTTTTTCTTCCCATGTTTTATTTTTATCGTTTTTGGCTCTATAGCATTATTTTATCTCACATTTCCACGAGTTTTAAAAAATATCTTAAACGCATTCCCCTATCACAATAGATTTTTTGTTATTAAATAGCACCACATGCTAAAGATCATCGGCATTTCTTTGACTTCTGAATATTTTTTCGTTATAACAAAAAATAAGAAATGAAAAAGTTTTCATTTCTTATTTTTGTTTATAACCAAAATTTTGGCGTTAAAAATTTGCGCGCACCTAATTTTTTTTGCGTTAGTTATTTGCGTTAAGGTGTCCATCTACGCGCGAATCTTTTTTTTGGCGTTGATCATTTGCGTTAATGTTTTAGCGCGTTGGACACTAGGCTTTAGAATTTATAGAAATATTTGATCTCTAATCCTTCATTGGCAGGATTTGCATCTAAGTTTAATAGTTTATAAACAGTGATATAAGACTTAGCAATAGGATCTTTTGCAAGAGAAAGTCTGAGAATCATACAAAGATTACAAGCATACCATCATTATTTTCTTCTTCAGAGAATTTTATATTACAACCTTTGTTATAACAAGTTAACATTGTCATTGTCTTTTCTTTTACAAAAATTTTGATTTACTATTCCTAGAATGAGAAAAATGTACACATAATACTGAATGAGTAATTTGCAAATGAATTTACAAAAACCAGTGTCAAAAAATGATTGATATTGAAAAATCAAGAGGTTACAGTGAGCTTCTAAAATGCAATGAAGTTAATGACTTATAGACCCACCAATGAGTTTTTAACTACTGTTTCCTCTTAATAATGTGACTGATAATTACATGGGTTGACTTTTGCCTTGTCCTACAGTGCAGGAGATAAGACAGCTGCTGCTTTACAAATAGGGGATTACAGTTAGTTGGAAAGATAAAAATGATGTCTAGCAATGCTTCATATGAATGTTTCAACTTTCGTTTGGCTTTTCAACCTCTACCTATTGCTAACATGGACTTTAAAATTTTTGTTGTTTTCCATGATTATCGCTCAATTACACATCACATCTCATTAGTTTAGTCAAACCTCTCTCAACCCTTATGATAGTGAGGTATACTTTAGGTTTACCTTGGGTATACCTAACATGTATCTTTGACACAGCATAAAAAAAGTATATACCTGAATAAAAGGTACAACAAGCAAACAACCTAATGTGCACCTACTATGTTCCTAAAAGTATACCTCAAGATCAGGTACATTATGGGTACAAAAAGCCACATACTTTTAAAGTGTACCTGGCATTAAGTACTTATAATATACCTCAAGATCAGGTACATTATGGGTACAAAAAGCCACATACCTAAAGTGTACCTAGTAAGTACTTATAATATACCTTCAATCACCCTAACTTCGGACATCCTTCCAAACTTCGGACAGGCTAAATAAACAGACCTGTCTGGTAAACGAAATGTACATAGCCACTCAACCAAGTCACAACAAATACTAAAATATTAGATGAAGCAGATAAAAGATCTAGAAACGCAATAAGCATGAGGAAAAAATACGGAAAAAAATCCATATCCCCTAGAGTATTATCTAACTTTGCCAGAATTCAAATCATCTTATATGTGAAGGTTAATAATGAATTTGTGTCACAAACACACGAAATGGCACTTTATAAGATTCTTGGAAGTATATTTTTTAATAGGTGCGTTAGCAAAAAGGCCCGTAGGGCCTTCTTGGCGTGCTTATAGCATGCCAGCTAATTTTTTAAAAACAGCGCTCCTCAACCTGTTTTAGGCGCGTTGCGCACCTATTCTGCACACCATCATGCGCCATTTAATTAGTAAGAATGCTAGTAGCATCGTTTTCGTTAATTCAAGGAGTACAATCACGCGTGATAATGATGCTAAAATACTACCAATGTCGTCGTTAGTATATTCGCGATAATTTAAAAATCTGTTTGTATAAAGACGCTTGTATATCAAAACTTATATTATGAAAAGTTATGTCAGTGATACGTTGTTTGTATTGATAGGAAGCTCGTTAATTATTCATAAGGTTATGTCTGTCGTTGGAAAAGAAAAAAATTTTCCAGATGTTTCAAAAAATGAATGAACATTTTGGGACGTCACGATAGCATTCCCAAAGGCTGTCGGCTTAGTCAACATTTTCTCTACACAGACATTTCCTGCGTTTTATGTTTTTACATAAAGAACTGGTGGCATACTTTCGAAAGCCCAATTTACATATACAAAGAAACTTTTTCTTGCAAAGAAATTATGTGGATTGACTTTTAAAATATCAAGCAAACTGGCAAAAACCTGCTCAAAGTCA
Source organism: Turritopsis dohrnii (assembly GCA_027922465.2). Taxonomy (NCBI): domain Eukaryota; kingdom Metazoa; phylum Cnidaria; class Hydrozoa; order Anthoathecata; family Oceaniidae; genus Turritopsis; species Turritopsis dohrnii. The sequence continues at coordinate 172,927 of BQMF02000369.1, read as the reverse complement.
GCAAAAATTAACATTAGAACGTTTGAATGAACGTTGCTCTAACGTTATTTGGCTGACTTTGAACAGGTTTTTGCCTGCTGGGAAAAAACGTAACATCAGATGTTCAGGCGCACAAGAAGAAGCGCTCCATAGTCTTTCTAGGAGCATATGGAGGTGCGCGAGCGCGCCTTATTCTTCCAAGACTGGAAATGGAATGCACAAATGCTAGAGAAAGAACGTACCCGTGGAAAAGTTTCCTGAAGTGGAAAGCGACCTTCATAAAGGCCGATTTTCACTTACAAAACTTCTCGAGAAAAATCTTCACTGAGAAAGAATTTCTCCAGAAAATTTTGCTATGTTAATTTCCACTATTTGAGAACTGAAAAGTATTTCTCAAAGAAATTTGTTCAGAACAATATGGCATGGAGTTGAAAACAGATTTTAATTGGTGATACTGATATTTTGGGCAAAAAAATCAAAGTACATTATTTTCCAAGAAACGTGTTTGCACATGCATACTAATAAACAATGACGTAGTTCAAGTGAAAAGTTTTTGCAATTCCGTCATGTTTTGTAAGTGGAAATCCCGCTTAAAAGTCTTCTAAAAATCCAAACAGACATTAGTAACTTTCAGATAATACGGGGGTAAGACAAAGTAAGAAAATGCAAGCGGGATGCGAAAAACATTGAAATGTCGAACACATCTCGATAACTATGTGCAACTTGAAAGGTCTATGAATTCCATGGATCTATTGTTGTTTAGATAGAACCTTAAATTACATACGTAATCACATTGCAAAGCCCAGAGATTATCTCTATGCAACGTGTGTCTCAAGGGTACAGTTGACTTTATATTTTTATAAGTTTAGTTATTATAAGTTTTGGATTTAGTTTAATTGACTGTGCAGTATGGATAATTGATGTGATTTGTATTTTGCGGATATGTTTTTGTTTTTTATGTCCGAAGTTGGGAAAGGCTATCCAAAGTTAGGGATGATTGACAGTACACAAGATCAGGTACATTATGGGTACAAAAAACCACATACGTAAAGTGTACCTAGTGACCGTCAGGGAAAACTGCTAAACGCTGGATCCCGTAAATGAGGGGTCTATACCGCAACTGCAACATCCATTGCAACCTCATATTGTGGACGAACCTGGTAAATATGATTCATAGTTTCTAGTTAAGAACCTTAGAAACATTGCAATATTTAAACTATATATAGTTCCCATGGGATCCTGCGTTTAGCTGTTTTCCCTGACTGAAAGTCAGGGCCCCCGCTATGGATTTCAAAGTGGGGGGGCTAAAAAATAGAATAATTTGCCTAAAAATGTCGCCCACCATGGTTGGGCGACGAAGAAAATTTTGGCTTCCAGGGTCTCTAAAATGACCTCAAATCGATTTCTGGGGATAATTATGGCTAAAAATTTCCATTTTATTAAGCGTGAAATGTTGTGAAAAACGCAAATTGTTCAAGAGAATCTTGGTTATCTTGTGAATGTAAGAAAAAGGAAAATGGTCCAGAAGTGTAATGATACCGCAAGAATTCGACAATGGAAACTATTTCTATAACGTTAACACGAATCAGTCAAAGAACATTTACTACATGCTCGTAAACACATTCATAAAAATTACTGTAATAAACTTTGAAGTCAGTACATCTGGCAAAATGCTAAGTAGATAAATGATGATAGTAGATTGCCTTCCAGACTTTCAAACGGAATTTTCCAGCTTGAGTGCATGTTACAAGTCACAAGAACTTGGTAGAAACTACATTTGTATTCCTTTTATTTTTAATCTTAATTGCTTCATTTTTTTATTTTATTTATTTTTTTTTTTTTGCTTAGCAAAAAAGTGGGGGGGGGCTATAGCCCCCCCAGCCCCCCCTTTGGCGGGGGCCCTGAAAGTGAGAGTATATACTTAAAATATACCTCTCAAGATCAGGTACAGTATGGGTACAAATAGCCACATACCTAAAGTGTACCTTAAAGTACTTTAAATATATGTCAAGATCAGGTACAGTGTGGGTAGAAAAAGCCACATACCTAATGTGCACCTACTTTATATATCTAAAATATACCTCAATCAAGATCAGGTATATATATGAAGAACATGTTCAATTGGAGGACATTACGAACAACACAACTAAAAGAGTACATAAACCTTTGAATTATATCAAAAAGTTGACATGTCAGAATGTCACATCTTCATTCTCACGGTCAAATCAACTTTACCTGTCTGATGCGAAAACGGCCACGGAAAACATGTGTTCCAGAAAATTCTGATGTTTGGAGCAATAGCATTTAACACATAAATCATTTTTGTATGAAGTTATTCTATCGAACACATTACAGATTAGTAAACAAGATATCCTGTTATCGGCACTGTTATCCTGTTATCGGCACTTCGAAAAATCCTGGCTGCTGTCATGATGATGAGAATTGGTGAAAGGATGGATCGAGAAACACCACCAACACAAGCTGCCTACCGTAGAGAGCGGTCAACTACAGAGCACGTATTTGCAGCTAAAACGATAATTGAAAGAACAATCAACTCAAAAAATGAAACCGTGCAACTTACACTCCTCGACATGAGCAAAGCATTCGACAGTATACAGCGAAACACCTTGATTGAATTTCTACGAGATACTATTAGTAACGATGAGCTGCATATCGTCAAGAAAATGCTTGAAGTGACACTTGCTGTAAGATGTGGCAATACCATCGCCGAAACGTTTAGCACAGACACCGGAGCTCCTCAGGGTGACTGCGCTAGTGCGAACCAATTCACCTACTATCTTGCCAAATCACTTTGTGAATCAATACCAACCATCCACGACCACCAATACTGTGAACGACACATAACTTCCAATGAAATACCAGACGAGATCACAGAACACAACTACGCGCAGTTCACCCAAGTACGACATGTCAATATAAATATGGAATATGCAGACGACATTAGCGTGATCACAAGTGATTTCAACAACGCCCGCAGATACGAACGCGAAAAAACGAAAATGTTATCAGAAAAAGGTCTGCTAATAAATGACAGCAAAACCGAACGGTTCGTCATCAACAAAAAGAATGATGCGTGGAAAAAATGCAAGCTGTTAGGATCTCTCCTCGACACTGAAGAAGAAATCAAGAGAAGAAAGTCACTAGCAATCAATGCTGCTAATAACCTAGAACATTTCTTCAGAAACAAAAGTCTAACCACGTCAACGAAAATGAAAATAATCGACACCTATGTAGAACCGATTTTCATGTATAATTCCGAAACTTGGTCTCTGACAAAAGCCCAAGAAGATTCAATAGACGCTTTTCAACGAAAAATCATCCGCAAGTACGTTTTCGACATCAAATGGCCGAAAACCATCAGCAATGATGAATTATATCAAAAAGCAAAAACCACAAGTTGGAAAAGTAAAATCACTCTACGCCGTCTGAAATGGTTCGGGAAACTGGCGATCCAACCAGAGGAGATTCCAGCCAAAAAAGCGTTACGATACGGGCTGCAACCATACCAAAGACCACCCGGCAAACCCAAAACAACTTGGTTGTCAAAAACCATAAACGACTTAAAGAGAATGAACTTTTCATGGTCAGACGCCGAAAGTCTGGCCAAAGAGAACCTAAATGAATGGTACAGAATATGTAAAGAATATATAAAGAGAAATTAAAACATTTTCGAATTTCAAATCTTTTGTATGTTAGGTAATGTATATTTATGTACGGAAAAGCCTATGAAAAAAAAACAAAAAAAACAAGATATTTGTTCAGAAAACAGAAAGGTAATACTAATGTGGCGTAATGACATGAAGAGACTACGTCGTGATTAATGACTCACACTTGGTAAGCTCGAAAACATTGTTCACACAGAGCGATACAGGCTGCTAAATGATGTAGAACTAGAGCATGTGTTTTTGAAGAGAATAATGATCTTGGTATAGTAAGATTCGGAGCTCAAGTTTGAAGAGCACAACAACACAAAAATCAAGAAGGCTAACTCTATCTCGGGCTTAATACAAAGAAGTTTCTCATTTCTAGAGAAGGCCCTCTTCAAAAAGCTGTTCACTACGTTCGTACGACCGCATCCTGAGTACTGCCAAGCTGTATGGTCACCATATCTCAATAAAGGCATCAATCAAGTGGAAAGCGTCCAACGTAGAGCAACGAGAGCTGTTGATGGTTTAAAGACCTTAACCTACGAGGAAAGACTGCGTCGACTGCAGTTGCCGACGTTGGCGTTCCGAAGACTCCGTGGAACATGATCGAACTGTATAAGCACTATCACAGTTATGATAAAGCAAGTCTATGTAATGCATTCCGTCCACCACGCACTGTAACGTCACGAAGACACGACTTTCAAATGGAGAGGAATTTTGATAAAGATGAATATAGGGGAGTACAGCGCATAGCTCATTTTATTTCCGTTCAATCAAAACGTGGAATGAATTACCGAAAGAGGTTGCTCATGCTGGATCACTCGACGCTTTTAAAAACCGTCTAGATGATAGCTGCTGGAAAGATCTTCCCCTACCTTACGATCACGAGAGTCAGTAGTATCAAGAGCGATTCTTAGAGGCGAAGCTTGGCCTGCGGATCTGTAATCGTAAATAAATAAATAAATAAATAAATAAATTTTTTTTCCGAAAAAATGTGTACAGTATATTTAACCTAAAATTAAAATTTTTCCAAGAAAAAGACTATGAAAATAATATTGAATATTTGTTGATTAGTTCAAGTTATGTGCCATTTCGGCGAAGTCTATATCAGAGGGTTCAATGGGGTTTATACTCGTTCTTGTTCCCCTTATACACATAACAAACATGAGCGTAGTAATGAAAAGTTCAATTTCGCTCGAAGAGAGTTGACCACGATGGATTTTGCAACGTTTCGTTTTTCGGCAATTCGAGTTGCTGCGTAGTAGAGAAGAAACGATCACACTCATGACTCATTCCTCCGAAGCACGTGAAGGCGAGGGGTGCAAAGGAACCAGCCTCGATTGTTTGGATTCGTTCGTTGTAGGCTCTCTCTTCTTCTCGTTTTCATTTTTCTTGTGTGCAGCTTGAAGGCTCTGGTTCAGGTAACTTTTAGCTAATGGGTTAAAAACCCTTATGTCGACGTATGCTAATTGTCGTCCCCTGACCCAAAAGTCTCTTACTGCCACATGGGTTCTGTATCCTTCGCCTTTTGATGGCTGACTTGTGCACTAAATAAATAAATAAATACAGTTTTTGAATTATATGTTTTGAACGAACGAATTTGAAGTAAATCGCAAATACGAATCGAACCGTTAAAAATTAGGTTCTGCAATATGCCACTTTCCCGAATCCTTTGTTATTGCAATGAAAAGTACTATGGCCATAATGTAGAAGAACAAGTTGCTGTAAGCCCAACATTTGCTTCACAGCCAGGTAAGCAGTTCATTTAACTCAAGTTCAATTTCAGCTGGTTGATGGAGCAAATCGTTAATCTTCTGTCAGCCGAAGCAGAAGGTATCTATGCTATGTATTTGTATTTTTTTTCTTTAAAAATAGAATCACCAGAAGCATTTTCTTAAAATCAAGAAAAGATGACGAAGTCTTTGATTTTCACTATATATTCGTCCACACTTTCCAATAGACATCATCATCATCATCATCATCATTTTCTTTCTTACTTCCATAATATTAAAAAGAGGCAAACAGACCCCCAGCATATAGCAACAACACAACAATGACAAGGATGGCCTCATGGCCACAAGGATTTCTGCAAAATCTGAAATATGAAAAACTAAATGACATTTTTTGAAATTTGTATTTCTACAATATAGCATTACATTTCTAATTGCAATCAACTCATAATTGACACTATTATATGCCAAAGAACTGGATTACATCTGCATAACATGAAATATTCTTTTTTTATTGGTATGAAATAATATTAAGGACATAAGATCCTGTCAGATATATACCACAATGATATATACAAAATAATTATTCATAAAAACGAATTTACAACAAAGTATTATTAGTTAAAACCATTAATAAATATAAAATATTAAAATATTATGAATTACAAAATATTATAAATTTCGTAAATGTCTGTGAAGATAACATATTGGCACATTAAAACTGACAGAGACTCATCGATTTCGAATCGAGAAAATTGACCAAATCGGTAATAATTGGATATAATACCAAAATGAGTATTCTCGCATCCAGGCTGTATTTCCTTTAAATATGGAGCTACAGTGAAAACATTGAAAATATGGTAGCATTTGAGCTCTGAAAAAATACAGAAGAATGTATATTTATTGCATGGTAGTAATTCAAATTATATACCCTAAACTTATGTATTTTATGGATGTACAAACTATAATGACTTGAAATAATTCTGATGCTTCCTTTTGTCGAGTTAGCCGGGGGAACTGTATTATATAAGTAGTATTATAAAAATATAAAGTAGATAATACTTGGCTAAATGACATTTATATTTAATTTATTTTGATATCAATACAGCATTTGCAAGAATTATACAGAAGTATACAAAATAAGCTTAGTAGAGAACAAAGATCTTTTGTATATATTTAGAAAGGTTAAAGATCAGACATACCTTTCTTGTTTGCAAAACATTGAGAAGTTCTTTTTAATCACAGTACAGTAGAATCATTTCAAGATAATAATACGTTTCTGGATAAAGATCATTCACATATGTAATACTAATATATTATATTGAATGTTTGAATCTAAAGAACAATATATCTATAGGTGAACAAAAATGAACATAAGAACAACATAACTATAGATAATGTATAACAGAAGATAACGTATAAGTCTAATATCCTCCAGTTTCTATTATATATAATAGATGTTCTTTTTCATCGTCAATTTTTGATATGTTTCTTTTATATTCCATTTTGTCTTGATCAAAAGAATCTATAAAGGTTTCTTCGCTGACATGTTTGCAGTGTTTTCGTTGCAGAGACAAAATACCAAAATAATAAATTGATAAAAAATGTGCAATTTACTGACCAAAATGAAATTTTGAATATAAGCTAATAAATTACTAGAAAAAAGGGATAAAATACAGACTGGGAAACCTAATGTAAAAAACACAGACCAATGACAAAAACATGACAACACTGGAAAAAAACAAACAAAGGAGACCCCAACAAATGAAAGGCATGAGCAAAAGAAAAAAACACTGAAATTAACTAAAGGAATGATTTTACAGATACAATGTCATTCATCCTGTTGTTTAAATCAACTATGAAGTGAATCAAAAATCAGTTCACTCGATCACATGACCGACTGAAAACCAACCATTTGATTTTTTATAGCAAAATTGTAAACAATATTTTCCTGAAAAATAAATAACTGTTGGGATAACCGACAAGTACCCAAAATTGAATTTGAAAGGTGAGGAGTCTCTACCAAACCAGACAAGTACCCATGAGACAAGTACCCATGTAAAAAGCATGACCTAATAACAAAGATGACCCACTTATCTGGGTGGACTGGACAAAGCATGTCCATTTACTTAGCTGCATTGTCAAAGGAAAAGTAGACAGCAGACCAAACCTAACACATATTCAAAAACATCAACCCTTCTTGAGGCTGGAGTATGCCAGTCATTTTTGCTGTTTTTGATTTTGAATATTGCCATATTTACTCCTAGTTTATTCTCAAGAGCTTGAGAAAATGTATTTGATGTCATGTTCTTATAAGAACACCATTGTCCTCATTGTTACTTTCAAGCAACAAATAATAAATAAAGGTTATAATTGTAAAGCAGTCTGAATGTTTTTTCAGGTGAAACCAACTCCTTCAGGAACACTATCAATAAAGCAATAACATCTTTGAATGCTGGCAAAGTTATAGCAGTTCCAACTGATACGATATATGGGATTGCAGCTTATTCGCAATCGACAGCTGCTGTTGAGAAAATGTATGAAATCAAAAAGAGACATCGCGAAAAGCCGATAGCCATTTGTGTTGGCAATATTGACGACATCAAAATGTATGTATAATATGATTGACCTTGAATTTTTATAAAAGAGGTTTTCATTAGTTATATACTTCTCGAACATTTGTTTTAACATCATGTGTTACCCTTCCCATCGTGCTTCAACTCTTTTAAAGTAAAGCATTGTTTTGTTTCATTAAAAACGAAAACCTGCTTGGCTTGAAGACTTCAGGACGTGTCACAACGACACACATCCATTCTCAACAATGCAAATAGTTACGTGATATTAGGTTTACAAGTAATATTGATTGCTGAAAGTAATAAATCCAGCTAATACAGCTTAAGACTCCAAAAATAAAAAAAAAGATAAAATCCAAAAATTTCGGCGGGAAAAATTTTCGGCGACACTTTTCGCACTTCGACACTCTTATAAGGCTGGTTTTTTTTACAAAATAGTCTTCTGCACACTTATTATAAATTGAATGCATCTTTTATTAACACGATACAAAATTTCTAGACATATATTAACCCAATCTTTTTCTCTTCTAGTAACTATTGCATACGTCCTCGAATGACATTTTTATCAAGGAAAAAAAGGTGTTCGAGCTGAAGTATTTTGTCCGAAATGTTTGTCCGAAATTTCGAAAAATCTGTCTTTTCGCCGAAACTTTGTTCGCCGAAGCTTTTCGGTATTAATGTATGGTGAAAAAGCATCGACTTTTAAGTAAAACTTGGGTTTTTGATTATGCAATACAAACTTTTAGAAATCTTTGTTGAGATTATCACGTATAGACGTTTGACAGTTATTGATTAATGTTTGTATGGCTGTTATCATGCATGTTCTAGATGGGGTGTAGTAACGGTTTCTGATAGTATTCTTCACGATCTTCTTCCTGGTCCTGTAACACTTATCTTCAAGCGATCTCCAAAATTGAACCCTGGTTTGAATCCAACTACAGATTCCATTGGTATTCGAATTCCGAAGTTTGATTTCATACAAAGGCTTGCTCAAGAATGCAATCAACCGTTGGCCCTCACAAGTGCTAATATTTCCTCTGCTATGAGTCCTCTCAACATTAATGTAAGTTCTCTTATCTCTTTTTACTCTGTCGAACATTATTTTTCTTATAATGTAAGAGCTAGATGGCCCAAAACGGTAGCAACAAATTTACTTAAAGCAGGGCTCCCACTTGGCATAAAATCATAAAATTTCATAAAAAATGGGAAAAATTGCCTGTTGTCATAAAAATATCATAAAATTGGCCTAAAAGCATAAAAAATCATAAAAAAACCATGTGACATTTCCCAATAATTTTTCGCTGCTATGAATAAATAACATGTCCTTAAGTAGGAGATGACTTTCAGGAAGCAGATAATTTTTCATCATTCTGTGCAGATGTACCTTATTTGTAGTATTACTGTGGTGTGCTTCTGCTGAGACTATGAAATTTTGTTTTACTTTACATTTAGTACGTATAGTATAATGTAGTGTTCTGGCCTCCTACTAATCTATGAAATTATGAGATGTTGAAGAAGAAAGAGTGAATTGTAGACTTGTATGCCTGATTGATTATTTATATCATGTATTCTGCGTCCTCTGTTTAATTTTTATGGTATTTAGTTTTAGTTTTAATTTTATTGGCATATGAACACTATTGTGCTTCCTGCAATTTGTGTTCTATTCAATTTGTTGTTTCTATTTAACTGTGAAAAGAGGATACATTACCTCAATCAAGATAGAATAAGTTAAGATAAGTTTATTCAGTAATACCAAAGTACAAAATTAAAGGAAAATGAATAAATAATAGTAATAAATAAAATAACTAATGAAAAAAGAAAATTAAAATAGATAGTAGAAATAAGGTAAATGGTATTGCAGGGAGTCCATTGTTAATAGCAAAAGCTAATGCAAGGCAATGGCCACCCAGTTCACGACACAACAGGGACATCACAGGACAAGACAACATAGGTAAATCTATCTATAAGGCAACTTTTTATGTTAATGTCTTATTGAGAAAATAAGACATTAACATAAAAAGTTGCCTTATAGATGTCAAGTGATTGCTTCATTGTTTATGCTATTTTTTCTTAGAAAAGCTTGTGAAACCTTTGAAATGGTTTTTGGTCCGTCAGTTTAGTATTTAGTTCACCAAATTACCAAGCCAGCCACATATAAAGTTTGTGATGTTTAAACACTTATACAGTGTTAGCTTTACTTATAGTTGATAACCAGTTATTTTTACTGGAATAAGCAAAGGAATTTTTTCACAAATTTTAGTTTTGTTGCTTTTTTTTTTTTTTTTTTTATTTTTTTTTTTTTTAATGGCTGTTACATTAAGCAATTCAATCAAGTAATTTTAAACTCGGGTTTAAACAGTTTAAACAGTCTTATTTTCTGGTTACATTGTTATTGATAAGTCTTTTATTATGAGTATTTTATTGAAGACATTCTTTTCAAAATATATTGTTCCCTGTTAGCTACTGTTAGTTCCTGTACAGCACTTCGTACATTTTAGACAGGGTTGTGACCATTTAGAGCTTATTACTATCAATATATTACTATATTCTACTGCCCTTTTTTAAGGGCCCTTTTTTATAGCATATTTCCTGCCCTCTATATTTGCTAATAGAGACTAAAAATTTCTCAGTAAAAAAAATGAAACTTTTAACGGTCTTGCCTTCTCTGGTCTCCAAAAGTGGCATAAAAAGGGCATAAAATCTTGTCCTTCAGCATAAAAAAAGCATAAAATATTGCATTTTTTGGCATAAAATCATAAAAAAAGTTTGTAACTTATGTGTGGGAGCCCTGTTAAAGTTTTAAAAAGTTACTAAAAAGTTTTTTAAAGCTTGTTTTTCTGAGATATCTCCCTGGTGGAAAACGGGCATAAGCGATAAATATATGTTAAAATGATTAGTTAGTGTAAGTAGGGTCTAATAGGGTTAATCATAAAACAGATGAGGGGAGGAGAGTGTCCAAGGGTTTTTAATAAGCTACCGTATAGAACTGTTGTTCATTTCTTCAAGGAGTTCAAAGACATCTGGTCAAGTTTGGATCTTATTGTAGACGCAGGTACTTTGCATATCGACGAACAATCGCGACTGGGATCGACTGTCGTTGACTTAACGCTAAAAGGAGAGTTCCTTATTGTCAGAAATGGATGTGCATATGAACATGTTGTTGAAATTTTAGAAAGAAAACATGGTTTGATAAATCGTACAAAGCAATAATGCATTCGGAACCATCGTTTTTGAAGAGATTGTTTGGGTTGGGAAGTTGGTTACATTTCCATCTTTTAGTGCTGGATATATTCGCCATTATTCCCGTACGCTTTCGACTCGTTTAGTAGACTTAATAGTGTATTTGGCAAGACCGAAGGTGTCTGGAAAGTGAGACTAAATGTTAACAGTTAACATCTTTAGCTATGCTCCATTCAATTCATCGAATGGTCACACTATCCTCGCTACATTATGTTGGAAACTTTGTCATGATATTGTGGGGTAGCTATTCATTTGATATGTTATACTTTCACTTAAACAACTACCATAGCGAGGATAAAAGGTCGTTGGGGAACTTTTTGTCATCGGCGATTTCGTCCGAAGTTTTCTCCGATAATATATGCTGTGCTTTTTTATGTTTGTATTTATATACTCTGTAGACGTGATAATATATAACATGATTCTATCAATTAAATCTTGCCCCCTTAAAGTAGCTCAGTTATCTAGCTCAGTTATCCAACTGAAATGTCTAAATCGAACTTGGTTTTGTCCGAGGTTTCTTAAAATTTCGATGATTTAAGCGGGAGTCACAATCTCTAGAAATAATAAGAAATAATAAACTCATAATAACTAATATAACAGAACTAACTAATAAAAAAAGAAAAAATCAAAGCCGATATAAAAAATGTCCGCATTTCGTTACCAAGTAACGCAAACGGTTTGTCTGAGATCGATCTGATCAATCAATACTGGTTACGAAAAAGTTTTTTGAAAACTTCGGCGAAGTTATTTGATATATACATCCCGCCAAGCAGACAAAAGCATCTTAACCATATCCTCACGTTTCGGTGATGGGACTTGTTTTTATCGATTTCAAGTATTTTTAGAATCAATTCCATTTCTTTGTGTCTGTACAGTGTCTTAAGGCAGCAGTGAAGATCAGTATCATTCGCTTGAATGAAGCCAGCAGTGATACCTCCACTTATCACTATATATATATATATATAGTGACGTTCATAAAGGGATTTTCTGACCTCTGGCATGAGATGGACGACATAATCATCGAGGACATAAATGACGAAGTTTTTTATGTGTGAACGGATTGAAACGGTTAGGAAGGTCGTTGATCGTTCTAATCTTGTGTTCCAATCGATACGATCCACTCGATACGATCCACTCGGTGGCCATTGGTATTTTAAATTCTCTACTGCTACTTTGGCACGCACTCCTTTTCCTTTAAAAACTGTAAAATATGCAGTGATCTCGATCCTTAATATCTTAATAGCTAAATATCTTCTAGACTGTGGGCCAAGAAATCTAAACGTTTAGGTTCGTACCCAAAATCTCGGGACAAGTGTATCTCGATTTATTTTAGCACTCTGGAGGATGCTGATCACGATTTTAAATGCTACCAAAGCCCAAAACCCGCAGTTTTCCTAAATTTTGACAAAATGTGTTACTTTTTCACTCTCTCAAGCGTGGTTCACACGAGCCATTAAGTTGTTCTAATCGCATTGCGCATAATGAAATTTCGTAAGTTTATTCCCATGTGTTCTGACGCAATTGACACAATTTGTAATACTAACGCAATTTGTAATAAAATAGCTGACGCAATTTGTAATAAAAAGCTGACGCAAAATGTAATAAAAATAATTGACGAAATTTGTAATAATATTTAACGCAATTTGTAATAAAATCAAAACACTGGTCAATGAAAGTGAAAAATGGGTTTCTTTATATCAAAATGTACAAAAAATACAAACGGGCAGCGATCAGTTTCTTTTTTTGTTTTTCCAAAAAAAACTTACAATGATATACCCAGAAAAGCTCTCCGGAAAAAGTTCAATCCATGCCGAGTACCATTTTTCTAGTAAAACCCTTTTGAGGTCTATCACCAAGCCACTGAATGAAGCAAATTTTCGAGCAAGAGTCATCATGCTAACGGTGATCTTTCGATCTTTTTCCTTGGGCAGCAAACTTTTTTGTTGGCAATAAACTCTTGGCAGTTGATCGATGAAAGGTCGAGTGAGCTTCGAGAATCGCTCGTTCAAGTTCGTAAAGAGCATTGTAGGTGCTACAAATATGGTTTGCTTTTGTGAAATTAGAACTTTTCATGATGGCGTATTTAATAATAATGGTTCAAATCACATTTGGAAGGTTGTTCCAATTAGGCGAAAGTTCAAAATCAACATTTGCTTTCTCATTTTTTTTATTTCTTTATTACTGGATTCATCAACAGAAGAATCAAAACTTCATTCTAGATTTATGTAACGTTCTCCGTTCTCCAAAATGTCATAAAATACACTCGCGGCCCCCTTCTTCATGCATTGACACTTGAGCATCCGGACCGAGAGTCGAAATAATTGTTATACGTAAATTATAAAGCATTGATACTGCATGCAATGTTATGTTATCTCCGTAAACACCGTTTTCAGCCATCCGTTCAAGATAATCTTCCCAAGGTGTAGATGCAAAAATTTCAAACAGTTGTCCATTTGGATTCAAGTCGTTTATCCTCAAATAATCAACTACTTCCTTTCGCAAACATTCTGCTGTACAGGTAACAAAACCATTAGCTCGCAAGAAATAGCTAAGCGCAGAAAACTGACAATTTCCATCACCTCTCGAGGATTATGAATGATATTGAACACTTGATTTTTTAGTGAACGAATACGGTCATCATGTGATAACTGAATGTAAAACTTCTTTTTGTGGCTTTACTTCTTTTCTTTCCCTTTTTGTTCGTTCAACATGACTTTTCTCTGTGATTGGGGGTGATAAGGTCAAGACGAAATCATATCAATTTTCAGTTTCTTGTAAAGCTGACATATACAGCGGAGATAATTGAAAAAGTAATACTTTAATTAATAGAAAAATTGGAAAGAATAACCGAAAATTGTACGAATTTATGCAATCAAAACTTATTAAAACAAAATATCAACTATGAACACTGGCACAAAACTGTTCATAGAGTAAAATAAAGACAAAATTAATACAAAAGCGGGGCTATTCTCAATGTTTATATAGAACTGAAACTGGTCTTGCCCTTTTTATTTCTTTCTTAAATTCAACACCGAATAGATCGGTAAGTTTTATTATCGACAGCTACCATTTGCGACTTCATGTCAACAAGGTCGATTTGGAACTGATCCATAACTTCTTTTGCACGTACAGGGCAAGGAATGGCTTTGTTTGTAAACTTTGCATTAAAACGTCGTAATTTGGGATCGTCTTTTACAGCCTGAAGGATTCCATTTTCGCTCAAACCAGGATACGTGTGTGCTGTCCGAAGGCGAAGTTCTCTTGCACCTGGTGACTTTAATTCGTCAGAAGCTTTTTCAACAACTGTTTGAACTTCGGATTTTTTGATTAACTAAATAAAAGCAATAAAGTAAACAGTTGTAAAGTTTTAGGTTCAATAAACAGTGCCTGTAAAAAAGTAAAAGCTTTCTCGAACTATCGTCAAAATCACGATTTGATATGAGAAATAATCTGCTTACGTTTTATCCATCATAGTACAGTTTGTCACATTCAACACTAAACTTCTCTTTTGCTCTCCAAAATCTAATGATTGTATTATTTTCTAAAGTGGATCGTTCTTTAACAGGTTTACAAAAAGTTCCTAACGTTAATTTCTTTAAAATTTTGTATTCCTCATCGCCAATAGGATGCATGTATCCTGCCTTTTTAACGCCATTGATCACTATTAAAATTTGTGCAACTAAGAAAACAACTAAGACAGTTTTCTTCAACATTCTTGCTCCTTTCATCGAAGGTTACTAATACAGGTGTACTTACATTCGATATGATATAAATAATAAAAAGAATAGAGGTCTTAATTGGAATGCAGCCTTAGCAGGAAGTGGCGCCGAACAGGAATAAAAGAAGTAGTAAACAAAAATAAAATAGTTCTAAACATAGAGAAAAAACTTCCCTGCCAAATTTTGTAATGTACTGCATGGCAGTTGGCTTATTTTAGGTGAAATCTATTTTTCAACATGGTATTTTCAGCAAAAAAATATTCGAACGGATGGCATTGCCATATAATTGAAATCTAAAGGGACATTTTTTCTTACTTAAAAAATGGTAACTGGTTTCACTGCATTATTACAAATTGCGTTAAATATTATTACAAATTGCGTCGATTATTTTTATTACATTTTGCGTCAGCTTTTTATTACAAATTGCGTCAGCTATTTTATCACAAATTGCGTTGATTTTATTATTACATTTTGCGTCAGCTTTTTATTACAAATTGCGTCAGCTATTTTATTACAAATTGCGTTGATTTTATTACAAATTGCGTTAGTATTACAAATTGGGTTGATTATTACAAATTGCGTTAGTATTACAAATTGCGTTGATTATTACAAATTGCGTTAGTATTACAAATTGCGTTGATTATTACAAATTGCGTTGATTATTACAAATTGCGTTGATTATTACAAATTGCGTTGATTATTACAAATTGCGTTGATTATTACAAATTGCGTTGATTATTACAAATTGCGTTGATTATTACAAATTGCGTTGATTATTACAAATTGCGTTGATTATTACAAATTGCGTTGATTATTACAAATTGCGTTGATTATTACAAATTGCGTTGATTATTACAAATTGCGTTGATTATTACAAATTGCGTTGATTATTACAAATTGCGTTGATTATTACAAATTGCGTTGATTATTACAAATTGCGTTGATTATTACAAATTGCGTTGATTATTACAAATTGCGTTGATTATTACAAATTGTGTTGATTATTACAAATTGCGTCAGAACACCATGTGAACGTCAGCAGGAATAAATTTATTAAAAGTGGTTTTAGAACAAATTTAGAACAACATTTTAAATTTTCTTTTTTTTTCATTTTAAATTTTATTCTAGAATAGCTTTAGTAACGTGAGTTTTGTCATTTTTTTAAGGAAAATGTGTTTTTGGCGAGTTTTATTTTCAAGATGGCAGTCGAAATAAAAGGGCAGGAAATGAGAAATCGCAATATAATGCCAGCTGAAGGCTAAAATATAGGGAAAGAGATGTAATAAAAATGCGTGGGAATAGTTGATGAAAGTCTCAGTAGCGTTTTCTTTTTTTAAGAAGATTTCTTTCTTCGAATTTTCGATTTCATTATCTCTTCATCTCTTTCGTAAACGAACTAGAAGAAGCTCCTCCATCTCACGGCTAGTTGCTTTCATAAATTTACGACTTGAAGTTTTCAATGTGAACGTCAACAGGTACTTACGAAAATTCTACTCAAATATCTATCGTTAAGTTATTCAACTAGTTTTTCATAACTTGATGACCCGTGTGAACCAAGCTTCATCGTTCACTATCAATGCCGCCTTTTTAACAGCAAGGGTGACGTAATACCACTATAATGACTTTGCTGAAAATTGTCATACTGCGAAAAAATTGCTTGCATCAGTGTTTTGCACATATACTTGTAATGTTTAACGTATCTTTATGGTTGCGATACCACCAGCTGCTTTCACGGCAAGAGGAAACAAACGTGCTGGCAATGCCTGAATATCAACATATCCCTTCAATACGCAATCGGTTTGTATTGGTGATAGCGAATATTTTGATGCTTCAACAGCTGAAGAGTTTATATGTCGGCCAACTCGTGACCGATGAGTGCCAATGATTTTTATCGACTCCGTACCTTTCGACAATTCTGTGAAAACTTTACACAGAGTCAAGGAAGATAATGCATTTCGGGTAATCTCGGAAATCGTAACACATGCTCACAGTCACTGCTAACAACCACTTTAGTGATCATCATGAGCTATGCTTAAAAGACGATTTAGTTAAGTATGTTCAACAAAATTTAAAGCGTTCTGAGATTTTGGATTACGTAAATCGTGATTACTGCCATTATTTCGACAAAGGGAGCTATAGCATGAGAACGTTAGCAAGACTGTTAGCGCATTTCGAAGTAACGTATATTGATTATTCCATAAGTGGTGAAAAAATTGCAGAATCAGTTAAAGGAACACTTATACGGCCACCAGTAATTACAACACGGATGGTACAAAGGATATTTCATCGATGTTATTCTATCTCTTTTCGTATTTCTATGTGTAGATACACTGAAAGAACTAATAAACTGCGGATATGAAAAAGAATGCAAAAAAAGAAGTTGCAAATGGTTGATAAACAAATTCTCGCGCACAAAGATATGCAAATGTGTTAATGCGAGAATGGGAAAGTTGACGAAGCAGAATCGAAGAGGATTGGGATGATGATGTTGATGCCAGCTTTATTAAAGATGTCGATTTTTTGAGAATCGGACATCGACGCCTCAGATACCGAAACAGTTGAATAATTATACTTTTAAACAGAATATCAATAACACACGAAACGCTTTTTCCGATAGCTCATTTTACTTGTAACTAAAGATTATACACGGATTCGTGAGTGCCGGGTGAAAGTAAAGTAAAGTAAAGTAAATATATTTTTCTGTTATACGATAATAAATAGTCTACAAGCATATAAATACAAAATATATACAGAGGGAAAGCCATAGAAATAGCGGGGCGCTAGGGGAGTCTACGGCAACCTGTGGGGATTCTTGAGGATAATAGTTGGTTGTAAATGAATTAATTCTAGATAAGAAGAATTAGGAATTACGTGTCTCTACTGCAAGCTCACAGGAATCATAGCATCACAACAATTAGGAGCAGGGTTGTGAAGCTGAAGAAAAAGATAATCAAATATGATCAGCATCATCAGGTATAGCTATCTAAGAAATATTTATATAAAGAGGTTCTCAATTCATTGTTGGATAATGATTGAAAGTCTTTTTTTCAATTTTAGTTGCATCGTATTCCAATCATGAGCACAATTTGAGGTTATAGAATTGGCGCCATATGTTACCGTCCGGGAGGATGGCACTACAATACTTGTACTAGCAAATCTAGTCTTGCGAGAGTGTGACTGGTCAACAGATAGTATGAAATCTCTACATTCACATTTATACATAGTTTATACAAAATAAGTTTAAATTTGCTATTGTATATAACTTGCATTACTGCTTTTGATTTTGCTGAGTCCTACCTCACAGATAACTTAGAGGAAGACGGAGAGGTCGTTTGGATTGCTTTCTTGGGTAGCATTTTTTGTATTCCTACCTGAAGATCATAAAGATTCTTGAAATTACTTTCATTTATGTGGCATGTTTTGTGGCCATGGTCCATTAGTTTTGATTTTGAGTTATTTCATGAGAATTTATTTTGCTTTTCCTCTCTAGAAAACCAAAACAAAATGTAAAAGAAAATCCATTTGCTTTTTGGCAATCACAGAAAAATATATCCTAGTGAATAAGAACATTACTGGCATGGATTGAATTGCAAGCTATACAATTTTTGAATCTACTTTGACATATTCGTACACTGTAGCTGGAATAAGTTTCAACATTTAGCACTGTATATAGAAACAATTTGTTTTTAAATAGTTTTTCTCTCCTTAATTTTCATTACGCTTACTTTTTTTCTGTTTCCAAAATTTTAATAAAAACACAAATCTTGATTTTGTCAGAATGACATATCCGTTATTTCTGCCTCCTGGAGTCACTTCTGTGGCTGAACAATTTTTCGTATACATTATTGCATCTGGATAATCATTGCTAATAACTTTCGTTTTTTATTGAACATATGAAATTGTATTTGTTTTTGTTTTTTTGTCATTTTTGGGCATTTGATTGCTTATTGGATACGACTTCATGCATGGTTTAGTTTATATACATCTGCCTTTTTGATTCATTCACATGTATGATTTCTAATATGGCCATGGCATCATGAAGAAAGAAGAACACTGATTCAATCTGAGAAAAAAAACATTATTTGGCAAATTGAACTGTTGTTGTTATCTTGTCTCTTCCCGTCCCCCACACTGCTGCATTTCGTATTCATTCTCCCATAATTTGATCCATTTGGACGTGAAGAAGGGTCTTGTAAATAGACATGATACATATACAACGACTTGGAGGATTTGTGAGACCCTACTTCACGTCTACCGAAAAAACTAAGGGATCATCATTTTTTTGTGTGTCAGATGAATCATTGTAAAAAAAAATAAGCAGTTGATGACTTAAATTTGCACGTGTCTTTCCTTCGTTTTGTTTTATTTCTGCCACGTATTCTTCTTTAAGTTTTCCTTTTTTTCCCGCTTTCTTAAATTCTGTAGCGATAGTAGTTATCTCAATGTAACACAATCACACGCCAATATGAAATCGTGCTTAGTAGGCAAGAGTTTTCAATAGATTATACCCAATAAGGTATCAACAAGCTTTGGTTTTATATCACTTTTATGCAACTGTTTATAAAAATAAACGTTAGAAAAAGAACGAAATATAGTGAATTCTTTGTCAACTTCAGAACATGTCGATTTCGCGGAAGAAACTCCCCGATTGGTTTGAGGTAATGGATTTCTATTGTAAATTTTTTAATTTTCCTAAGGGATTGTTCACAAATGACGTCAACCATTATTCAAGATTTTTGACCCCCCGTCAACCTGTGTCAACTTTGCTTTTACCCCCTCCCCCTGAGTTGACGTCATCGTTTGACCCACCCACCCCTGTAAGGACTTTCCCACGCTACGGATCACATCAAGATCACATTCAGTGTAAACATTTTCATAAGAAACTTTTACTTCTCATTAGAAAAATTAAGGTTCCGAAAATTGTGAAGGTTGACGTCAACAGTAGTATCACCAGGAAATAGCAACAATTAAACTTTTGAAAATGTCGAATTTTTGTCAAGGGACCGAAATATTTATGTCGAGGCGGGTGTCGAGTTAGAAATGTCGAGATAGCGGGAGAAATCTCCATTCAAAAACGTCGAATATGGCGGGACTGAAGGAATTATACCGAGTTAGGCGGGTGTCGAGATAGCGAGAGGTCGAGTTAACGGGGGGCAACTGTATATTTAAATTAAACCCAAATTCAAACCTCACTTCTTCATGTTTGAACTTTTGTTTATTCACTGAATCATGGATATAAAAGTTTCTCTTATTATATGCCTGAATGAATCAATTATGTTTTTCTTACCACGCGTGATAAGAACGCAGAAGAGATCGGATGTGATGTGTAACAAAAGAAGTCTCTCTCTTTAAAAAACACAACAAAGGGCTAAAAATACTAGTATGTTTCCCTTTATTATCCATGACCTATACCTTCAGTACCAGTCTTCTCAATATGTAAATCAACGATCCCAAGGTGCGCGATGTCACGTACCTACTTTTTTCAAATCTAAATTTTTGTATTAAAACATTTTTTGAGGAAAAATCTAGGTCTTGTCATGAGAGGTGTGCAATCAGTCAACAGCCGACAGAATTGAATTATTTTAACTCATGCAAGGGAGATGGAAACTAAAATGCTTTTTAATTTCATTGAATAACACGAAAACGAGTCCTGCTGGTACCACTAATGTTTTCATATTTATTTCGTTAGGTGAACAAATGAATTCGTATAAGGAAGGAAATTTCAAAATTACTTTAACAACAGTGGTCGTTTTCACTAGCAACAGCAAAATGGTGAATAATCACTTAATATACAAGTTATCCTTCCTTGTTAATTGAGCATGAAAACTAATATAATAAGTACGTGCTCGATTAAAAGCGCGTCTTAACTAAAGCTAGGAGCATTTAGTGAGCTTATCATAATGAGAAGACTGCAATATGAAAATTAATACGTGCAAACATCACTGACTATTAAGCTGCACAAAAATTAATACGCGTAACTAGCGCTGCCCAAATTCAAATCTTGTATTACCCCATGTTTAGGTAACTCAAATTGGGTGTGTGATCACAGGCAACTTCTAGGAAACATGTTTCTGGTTCTCAGGGTTTCCTTCTTGAGAAAAAGATCCCATATTATTCAACAGGTAGATCTTGAGAACATATTAACCAACACCATATATCCTGCTGAAGCACAAACGTAGTAGCTAACATACATCCCAAATAGATATTATCCCAAATATGATATTAGCGAAACTTGGTTTGGTTTTGCAAAGTGAATACTCGCAGGAAAGTTAAGCAAATAATTCTATAAAAGAACTTGAAACTTTGCTTTGCATAAGAAACCCATAAGGGATGTGACTTGTGGAATGTGATAAAAATTATAGCTCAACAGCAAATTTGTCTTGAAGCAAGTATGATTAAGGCATACTGATAACAGCTCAGAATCTTAAAGTTTGCATATGATTATCAATACACACTGTAAAGACTGAAAACACAAAATTAAGCACAATAACTAGTCTATCACATATATATATATATATATACACATATAAAAATACAAAAAAACTACATTTTAAGTGTCAAGCTTTCGAGATGATTATCCTGACGAAGAGAATAATCATCTCGAAAGCTTGACACTTAAAATGTAGTTTTTTTGTATTTTTATATTTTGTTTAACTACAACTTATGCTGCTTCTGATATAATATATACACATATATATATTTCACATTATTTGGTAATGTTTTCACTATAATGTAATCCAGGTTTTTGAATCCAGAAAGAACATTATGTCAGGTGACTCGGTAAATCATCTTGGATTGTACGTTTGTTAATGTCATCAGCTGGAGGAGTAATAGTAACAGCAGTATTTGCATGATTCACAACATAAGAACTTACACTGCCAAGAAATGTCCTTCGAAGTAAATTTAAACCTCTTGATCCAATTATGATTCCATTTGCATTGTTTTTCTCTGCAATCTCACAATACTTGACCTGGTCCATGATTACTTGATTTGATGATACTTTCACTTTCAACCCCAAGCTCTTTTGCTTTATCCTCATACTTTTTTAAAACATCATTAGCATCAGCAACACTCTTTTCAAATTCACGCTCCCATTTCTCTTCACTTTCTACCATCATACGATCCCAAGCACTAAAAGCTTCAGTTATGTGAGGTGGCTCATGGATATGAACTATTCCAACTTTGTCTCCTGGCTTGTGAACATGATTTATGTACCAATCGAAAGCACGTTCACTGTGAACAGATTTATCAACTGGTAATACGAAAAAACGACCATTTTTATTTTGCTCCATGACGATCAGTTTCATCAACCATTAAGAAATCTTAATAATAATGATTTGGAAAGTAGTGGACTCAAATTTATAATATTTAAAGACGTTCTGTCCATGATCATGTGCACGTTGTTGATTTTAAGTATACTACAGAATGCAGACTGAGGTCGTGTGTTGCTACCATGTTTCCGTACGTGAACTTCTGCATGAGTGTAATTTTTGCGGAGCGGACAACAATGTCGTCATGCTTCTGTGGTGGTTATGCCAACAACCTCGTACTTTTGTGTAACAGGGACCGCGGAGCAGGGTGGCTAAGGGCAGGGGCCTTGTGACGACACAACGATTAAATCTGAGCCAGTCAAAAACGTTAACAACTTGCGCAAAAGAGTTTGTTCAAACCCTTCGCACTCTCGGAACCATCATTTGGTGAGACTATCGACCCTTTCGAAAATTACGTCACGGCAGATCTTATCCTCATGGATAAAAACTTTTGAATGACTGGATTAACTGATCTTCAAGAATATCATTATACAGGCAATAAAACACAAATGCTTTGCTGGGTATAATCGGGAAAAAACTTACATCTTTGTAACTTTTCATAAGTATTTATACCCATCCATTCCTCTTTGAAGAGGTAGTGTCTGACCTCTGGCACACGTTCTTTCTCCCGATCAAAATAAAAGTTGGACACTTCAAGCCAAAATGAAGAACACACTTCTTTGCTGACACTTGGAATCCCTCTAGGGTCAAGTTGTTCAAGTGAAAAGTGGAAAAATTTGCAAGAAGTGAAAAAATTTCCGAGAAGTGAAAAAATACAAGGAAATACAAGAGTGTACTGGAAAGCAGGAGAAAGTTCAACTATTTTCTTTAAAGGATAATCATCAATTAATGAATCACAATCCGGTTAACTGTACAACATCGTTGTTTCGCTTTTTGCCGGTATTGGTTTCTTTAGTATCTTCAATTAAGAACTTGTTGTCTTGGAAAATGGTGACGCTTGAGAAGTCGTAAATTTTCAAGATGTTTCATTGAAACACAAGATATTTTCATATCAATGTATTTTCTTTTCGAAGAAAGATGCACATAGACGAAATGAAACTTGCTCTTGCAAATCCAGTCTCATAAATTTTGAATCCTTCTCTTCGTTGGACGGAAGCAAGAAACTGGATAGTATTTCGGAAATCATATATCAATAATGATATAGCATTCAACCTCATCTGGTTTTATATGAACCTGTAAGTTAGAATAGGTAATAGCTTTTACTTCTGTTCCTTGCGGATGCTTCGACAGATTGAATGTTTCTCCAGTTAAAGTTGCTTTAATGGTAAAATTGATTTCATCAAATTCTGTGATATTGACTAAGCATGCGCATAAAAAAGGCTCAGCTGAAAATACAAACAAACATTCATCTAAAAAATTGAACAACAATGATTCAATGTCATGACCATTCGCTTCTATATTCTCTTGTTGAATGGTATCAACAGTTTCCAATTCTGTCATAACTCCAAACATTGCAACTGCAGCCTGTTCAAATGCTTCTTTTAACGATTTACCCCATGAATGTATTTGAACATCTGCAGGATGGTCCAAATCTACAATTATAAATGTTAGACCAATCACACAACTGTTCATATAAAAAACAGAGTTTACATAGGATTATGCTTTTAACTAACAGCTGAAAAAACGTAGCAAAAGAAGGTGTACGATGAAGGTATGATGAAGGCTTATTACCTGAATCTGGGTCTCAAAATCAAACACGTAAGGGTTAGGGTCAGGGTTAGGTTTAAATATCAATAAGCAGCGTTAATTCTCAGTTAGAACCACTCGACCAAAACTTGTGATAAAAAAGCGTTTCATACTACTTTATGACAGCAATGCGACAAAGTCCATTCACAACTTTTTCTTCTGATTTGAGAATACAAGATTGAGAAATGTATTGTAAAAATCGTGAAAGTAGTAATTATCAATCTGATTTAATTTGTAACTTAGGACTCTTCACAAATTACTTGTTTTTTTCTATAAAACCCGAGAATATGTAAATACAGACGGTACGGTAATCTCATCATACTAGTACAGCACAAAAGTCCCGAGCAAATTCTCGCGACTTTTGCGACATTTTGTGTACGCAACATTTCGCTTTTTGGGATTTAGGATGTGCTGGCGACTTTTAAATATTTTTACGAAAACTATTTTACATGATTTTAATGAACAAGTGCCTCAAATAACATAAATAAAAAAAACCACAATCACCTATCAGTCTAGTATGTGCAAGTTCTCTGCCTTAAAATCTGAGGTATACATTCCTGGTGGAGGCCCACATCAGTGAATAACACTGCCAGTTCCCCCCGGCCTCGTTAAAATAAATTCAAAAAAAAAAAAAAAAAAAAAAAAAAAAAAAAAATATGTTGGTGTAGCATATAATAACCATTCGTTCGTTTGAAATTATTCATTCCTGAATGCTTCCCGAAAATTAATTATTGTAATGTTTGGTATTGTTATGTTAATGATTTTAATAACCCGTTTTGTCGATACGCCATAAAATAGCGCAATGTAATTTTACGACCATTATTGAAACTGTGCTAATGTGTCGCTAGAAAAGCAGTACTCCTCCGAAGATGTAGAAATTGAGTGAGTGGTCTTGATTGATTCTGATTCTGCATCAGAATCATGAATAATATTAGGGGTACGAAAGTACAATAGCGCCCAAATTTGTTCAAAATCACTGCGATGGAGTGCATTTCTAAAAGAAATACACAAAGAATTTCAATGAAAATTCTCTTCGACGCAGCAGTGACTTTTTTTTAAACCATACTGACTGGGTTGGGAGATTTTCCACCGAGTAACTTGATCACATTAGCAATGTATTTCTATGAAAAACTTTTATCAAAGCAAAATTAACATCTTACATTCGTAGCCGGTCGTGTAGAATCGGTCTTCAAAGTTAGTTTTTGTTGAACTTTGATTTCCATCGTCTTCTTTCGTAGCTTCGTCCGACATGTTCACATGCTTAACTGACGGATACCGAAGAAACCTAAACAAAAACACAAAAATGTGTTTCCTCTTCCAGCCACGTTGAACATTTTTTATCCCTTGATGACAGATAGTATCCTGTAAACAGCGTCACTTCATGAGAGAAAATCTTAGCTGATGATTTCCCTATACTCTGAGACTGGTATGTAATCTTTTATGATTTTTTTAATAATGTATTCTCTATAAAAAAGTTTTTTCTTCCCCTTAAATTTTTTTAAAGAAGAATTTCATCATTTTCTGTGATATATAAAGCCCTAAAGAACTTATTTTGAAAAGAAGAATTTTATGTTGCTTTTTTCTATTCATTATAAGAATTAGGAAAGCCATGAAGGAGCACTTTTTTTTTGAAAACTCTTTTTTGGTATAGTGTACAATTAGCTACATTAACTGATATATTTTGTTGCTTCAAAGATATTTTGCTCTCAGTTTTCTATTGCCCAGTTCTTTAAAACTTAGTTAATATACAGCTTCACAAGATGAAATAAATAATTCCAAATGAAATGAAAGATGAAAATGTCCATGTAACCAGCTAAGGTTTTCAAAAAGAGTGAAAACTAACACCTCAGAATCCAGAAAATACACCAAAAAGTGACAAAAAAAATATAAAATAGTAGAAATTCATTTTTGAAATAAATTCTTGAAATTTGATTTTTTTAGGAAAAGTCACAAAAACTGTGAACATATATCAGGGGCACTTTTCCATTCAGATAATCATAACTGACGTCAAATTTATTATCCAGATATCAGACAGTAGCATTACTGTATATTACTCTGAAATCACCATTCTCAATCTTTTGAGTGTTGAATTCTTAACACATATTTAATTTGACATTGGTTTAGAAAAAATTAAAATATTGTGGTTGTTCAAGAGAAAAGCAATAATATTTATACAGGTGTTGTATAGTGCATCCTTGATTATCCAGTTCTCAATTAATCGAGCCTTGATTGTATTGTTTTTTTATGTTTTTTCAATATAAAAATCTAGATTTTATAAAATGTGACACAATAGAGAACTTTGAAGATATAGTTTTTGAAACATGGTTTATTTAAAATGCCACTTTGATGCCAACTTGTAAAAGATACCCTATGGAAATTCCAAAAGATTGCTTCCTGTGAAGAGTGCACATCGATATTACAGTTATTAGGACACTAAACTACTATGGCTATCTGATTATATTAAGAAAGTCTGAATTAGGATAATTTACCATTATGTGACGGTTTGAGGGAAAATCATTATAATACTGATAAATTAATCAGTAATTCATCAGAAATGTATCAGTGATAATCAGTAATTCTGATAAATTTATCAGTAATAATCAGTAATGCTGATCAATAATCAGTAATACTGATAGTTAATACTGATCATTTATGTTTTGCAATTTTGGAATATATTAGTGTTGATGCATAATTACTTTGTTTGCTTCCAATAAGAAAGTAGCTATTAGCTATTAGTCACGTCAAGTCACGTGGCATGAGCAAGAAGTTTCTTGCGATTGTCCTGGAAAGCATCTGTGAGGAAATTTTACAGAAGTAAAAATACTCTTGCTGTTAAAATCACTTTGTAAAATAGTTACTCCGATAATTGACGACTTCTTGATAGCAAAAATTTTGAGAAATAATCGGAGTTACTGCACCCAAATCGAAAGAACATGCCTGGATGTTTTTGATGCAGATAATTCCACTGCCACTGGGGACAAAAACGGCAAAAAATAACTGCGATGCAGAGCAGTTTCATTGAAATAACCTGTATATTCATATTCATTAATATGAATAGAGAGTCCTTAACTTGCACATTGTGTACATTGTGATCAGTAACAGTGACATTGGTTTGGGATTTTGATGTGAAAGTAAACTATTTCTCTGGAGCTGATTTTTAAACTCTTGCAAAGAAAATCCATATTGCTCTTAACATGGCCAATTCATTATAATGGGAAATTCCTAAACTAAACCTGTGCATAACCAGTATTATATACTTTTTATTTTTCTCCAGCACAGATTTGCTGAAAAAGATCAGAATACGGGACAGAAAGAGATGGAAAACTCACAATTTCGTTAGTCGGTTAAATCTATATCAATTTCTTTTTGATTACATTTGGTCGTGACTCTGATAATAAGCTTTGGATATTGTAAGATGCAACAGGTTATTTTTTATCAGCCTTTTTATTGTTATTTACATGGTTGTTGACATTTCATTTTTGTTGGTTATCAGCTGTAGATGGGCAGGTTGCGCGAATATTACAAAATTACAAAAATATTCCTATCCTTAACTTAAAATTTAGAATATTCTTCGAGATCGCGAAAATATATTTTTTTTGTAAACCATTCGTGAAATTAAATACTTTCTCGCGAAAAATCCATTTTTTCAATTCGCAAAATTAAATTCCTGTGAAAATTTCTTCCCTTAAGGTATGGTGATGTAGAAGTGACACTAACTTATGTTCACATTATCTATGGAATGCTTATTCACAGCTTTTGAAATTCAGGGCCTGAATATAACATATGTTGACACATTTTCTATTATATATGATGTTGCTATGGGTAACCATATTTTTCTTCTGTTTGTTTCATCTACATTCTACATCAAGAAATATCATTTTTAAATATTTTTTTACTACTGTGTTATATTTTGTCTTTATGCCAATACTTTTGATCAAATGTAGTTAAACATAGT
Source organism: Turritopsis dohrnii (assembly GCA_027922465.2). Classification (NCBI taxonomy): domain Eukaryota; kingdom Metazoa; phylum Cnidaria; class Hydrozoa; order Anthoathecata; family Oceaniidae; genus Turritopsis; species Turritopsis dohrnii. The sequence continues at coordinate 145,046 of BQMF02000369.1, read as the reverse complement.
TAATAATTGAGCTTTGCTGGATTATTTTCCTTTCACCAGTTACATAATTTCAAATGCTCAAGTCATATTCAAAAGGTAACTTATAACATTAAGTTTCATAGAATTTTATGTCACTCATTAAAGGAGAATAAGCAATTAAATGTATACTGTAGTGTAGTAGATTGAATGTGTTTACACATTTCAGAAAGCTCAAGAGAAACCAGAAGAAAGTTTCAGGACATATAACTTCATCGTCATTAAAAGAACTTTCCTGTACAATCACAATGTGAAAAATATTTCTTGAGTGATTATTTTATTTGAATTATGCAAATAAGACAGTATACTGAGGGAGCAGATTAACACATTAACGATTAAATACACAAAGATTTTATTGTTTGACAAACCTTAAAAACACCTATGAAATAGACTCAATGTTCAATATCGGGAAAATAATGATTATCAAATGCAATATAAAATTTATAATGGATTGATTGATTGATCAAGTCCTTTCAATAGCATCAGCTGTTTTTATTGCAAAACTCTAATGTAAGTAAAACTAAATTAAAAAGCTCCAAAGAGTTTATTTTGAACAGAATTGTCAAGGTGTGGAAGGAATGATAATGATTCACTTGGATTTTTCTTTAAATGTTTTTGATCCGTTTTCTTTTTTCAATAGAGACAGGATTATAATTTGCAATTGAATTCCCCTTTTCTTTTTTAACATTTTCATAAGGAATCAAAAATTTTTGATTTCCCTGTATGTTGACAGCTTTTTTCAACATATTGAAAATATGGATGTATAAAAATTTTAAAAATTTAAAATGCTTGTACATATTATTACATTAATTTAACCAATTAAAGTCAATTATGTTATATAAGTATGAAAGTGTTATTTCTAAACTAGCCTTAAGTAACTGTCTAATATTTTGGACAACGTAATATTTACCAATAATTGTCTGTCCTTGTTGTTCATAATCTCCTCTGTTCATTTTTTCTGTTATTTTTGTCAAAGTAGTATGGTTAACTATGATGACCTGAATGATAAAAAGCTGTTTGAATTCTTTCCAAAAGGATAACGTGATTGCCTAGTAACATCAACTTGCTTCATGAATTTTGCATAACTCCATTTGAGTTGTGTAAATTTCACAATATTTATAATGTATTTATACTTCTCTGTGATAATGTCATTAAAAATTTATTACAGAATTATATATTTCTTCTTTGGTCTCACAAATTATAAACATATTTTTTTTCATTTTGTGTGAAAGTATTATTTACAAGAAGCTTTTGTCACATGTGCATTTTATATTCACGTGAATTGCCAGGTGAAAAAAAAAACATAATTCTGTGGCTATCATGATTCAAGGTTGCGTTCATGTTTTTTATCTCTATTTCATATTTTTTTTAAATTCTTTTCTATTTCCATGATAAATTTCATGGCTTTACCACAAACTAGTTGTGGTAATCTTAGTTTCTCTGTGGTTTGTCTTCAACATGAATGTACACTTATTTTTTTTACACTTTTTACTTGACTTTCTCGCTTAGCCTAAAAGACTATAATTAATTTTTTTTCTTGGTTTAATAAAGAATGGTTGAATTGGTGAGTGTTGGATTTATGTTCTTTTTAAAAATGTTGAAAAATATTCAATTAGTCTACCAGTTTCTGACGAAAATGAATCTAATTATGTAAACTTTTCCTCCTTTGGACAACATAATATTTTGAAACTGTTAACTTAACTTTTGCTAAACAATGTTAAACAAAGCCACGTTACCATTTTACAAGCTGTTACCAACATGTTGGTTGTTATTTATGTAAGATGGACATCTTGTATAACTAAAACGTGGAAAAACTTCCTGATTTGCTGAAGAATAACATTATAATGGTGTAAAAATGTATATCCTGGGCGAAAAGCTGATTTTGAAATGGAATTTCTTTCAAAAAAATTATTGTTGTTGAATTCAGACCATGTCTTATGTTTCACACACAATCTCACGATTTTCAGCTTTCATTTCATTGTTGATGTTTATACTTATTTTTAATTCTGATTAAGCTCATTTAAAATTTATCTTTAAATTGTCTTTTTCAGTCAAAGATGGCTTCTGCATCTGATTTTCAACAAATTATGCAAAAGGCTACGAATGTTCAATTCCAAAAAGGTCATGTGACTCGATCGAAGAGAGGGGAAGTGTTGGGCCATGCCCATGGTTTCCGTGGATGTACAATTTGGTTTACAGGTGCGAATGGATGCTACTAAAATGTAGTCTCTGGTTTTAACGGAGTAAAGTCATTGCCATTTAAATATTCGAACGATGACTTCGTAATACCTTTTCACCTGAACATTTTCCATCTCCATGTAATTTCAGATAACACTATGATAATGTTTTTTTGTCCAACTCGAAGGCTAATCTGTCTCATATCACGTACTTTCTAGGTTTATCTGGGGCTGGAAAAACCACAATCAGTTTTGCTCTTGAAGAATATCTGTGCGCTCGAGGAATCCCAAGTTATGGTTTGGACGGTGACAACATGCGAACAGGCTTAAATAAAAATTTAGGATTTAGTCCTGAGGACAGAGAGGAAAATATACGTCGTGTCGGAGAAGTGGCGAAGCTTTTTGCCGACGCCGGGATCGTTTGTCTTTCCAGCTTTATCAGTCCTTATGAAAAAGACCGGGAAAAAGCTCGAAAATTGCACGAAGATGCTAAACTGAATTTCTTTGAATGCTACGTCGACACACCATTGGACGTTTGCGAAGGCCGTGATGTCAAAGGTCTGTACAAAAAGGCAAGAGCGGGAATTATCAAAGGTTTTACTGGGATCGATTCCTCTTACGAACCACCACAAAATCCTGATATTGTTTTAAAAGCTGGAAGTCGCACTGTTGACGATTGCGTGCAAGATTTAGTTAAGCTGCTCGAACAGAACGGTATTGTCCCGATCACATTAATTAACGAGGTTCGCGAACTTTTTGTTCCCGCAGAAGATCTGGATAAAGAAACGAAACATGCTGAGAGTTTACCAGTGTTGGAAATCAATAAAGTGGACCTGCAATGGGTTCAAATACTGGCGGAAGGCTGGGCGTCACCGTTGAAAGGTTTCATGAAGGAGAGAGAATACCTCCAAACACTTCACTTCAATTGTTTACAAGATAGCGATAATATTAACCAGTCGGTGCCTATCGTTTTACCGCTTACCGATGCCAACAAAGAGCGACTGAGTGGATGCGAGGAATTTACTTTGTCGTATGAGAACAAGAAAGTCGCTATTTTGTCGGATTTCGAAATATATCCCCATCGTAAGGAAGAAAGATGCTGTCGGCAATTTGGTACTCGTAGTGTGAATCATCCATTTGTGAAAATGATCATGGCATCTGGAGATTGGTTGGTGGGTGGAAGAATGCGAGTGTTAGGTAAAAACCACATACTCATACCCTTTCATCGGCTACTTGATCAATAAAACATTCTAAAACGCTATCTAAAGTTTAGTTGTTCCAAAGAATCGCTCAACAAACGTTTTGTGATGTATTATTTAGATTTCGAATTCCCCTTTCTTTAGGTGAAATCAAGTGGCACGACGGTTTAGACGAATACCGGCTGAAGCCTAACGAATTACGCAGGAAGTTTCGAGACTTAGAAGCCGACGCTGTGTTTGCGTTTCAATTACGTAATCCGATTCACAATGGACATGCGCTGCTGATGCAGGACACCCACCGCGAGCTTATTGAGCGTGGATATAAAAAACCGGTATTGCTGTTGCACCCGTTGGGTGGGTGGACGAAAGATGATGACGTACCTTTGCATGTACGTATCCAGCAGCATAAAGCCGTCTTGAAAGAAAATGTTCTCGACCCTAACAGTACGGTTTTGGGTGAGTACTATAAGATGTGTATCATCAACGTTACTTAAAACGAAAAAGAATAATTTATTTCCTTTTTGGAACGATGTCAATTTACTTAATTTGACTAGCGTTTGATGTTTGTTTTTGTGAATTTGACCATGGACTGCTTTAAAATATCTTGAAGAAAGACTGGCGTAGAATATTTGGCCGATTTGCTTTTCATCCCTTAGTATGTTTTTTCTTATTTCTCTTTTATAGCGATTTTCCCGTCCCCAATGATGTACGCTGGCCCTACTGAAGTCCAATGGCATTGTAAAGCAAGAATCGCAGCTGGTGCTAACTTCTACATTGTCGGGCGTGACCCGGCTGGAATGGGGCATCCAGACCAAGATGGTGATTTGTATGAACCAACCCACGGTCGGAAAGTTCTAACGATGGCTCCGGGTTTGGTACAACTGGAAATTGTCCCATTTCGCGTGGCTGCATTAAATAAGGTTACCAGGAAGATGGAATTCTTTGATCCGAACAGGAGTGAGGATTTTGAGTTCATATCTGGTACCAAGATGAGGGCGTTCGCCAGAAATGGTGAAGAACCTCCTGATGGGTTTATGGCGCCGACAGCTTGGAAAATTTTGTCTGACTTTTACCAATCGAAATGATCAGAAACAAGTACATTGTGTATTCTGCGTCTCCCGTGTTTTCTTATTTTATCTGGTTAGACGAATTTAACCTTTAATCTAACCTTTAAGGTTGCCCTCTTTTTTTGAACTGTATTTATTTACGTTTTATAATGACAGTAGTTATCGAAAGAGATAGTTAGAAGTGTATTCTTCTGGCAATTTGTGTTCAGCAAACGTTCTCCAAGAAAGACTCGCAAAGAAAAAACAAAAGAAAAGGGTATTGGCGTGAAATTTTGATGAACACAAATTGTGAGACGAACTGTGTTATGACGGGGTTGTTTTTGTTATTGACTTATTTATTGTTTTATATGTATTGTTATGACGGCCTATATTTATGTCTTTTTTCTCTTTTCCTATTTTTTCAAAATGTCTTTTTGACAATAATATGACTACGACTCAAAGCAATATGACGTTTTAATCGTATATATATACTGATATTATGTAGGAATTTTCAATTTTAAAATTCTCTGTAATTTATAACTCTGGTTTATGAAGTAGGTAGACTAATGTTCAAATTGGACCAATTATATCGAACACTCAAACATTTTTAATTCAAAGTTCTCCCTTATACGAACTCTCCGTTATTTTGAATCCTTCATAATTTGATTTACTTTTCAAACTATACACCTCAGATGTGTCCGATAAGCGACCAGTTGTAAAAAGATGGACGAACAAACTACAAGGAACTGCTGCTGATGATGATGATGACGATGAGTGATTTTATTCTCTCAAGCTTGAAAAGGAGTAAATTTTATCACTCAAAACTTATTTGCACGTTTGATGAGAAAGAAATTACTCACCCCTCCTCAAAGAAGATTGATGTGAGTGATGTAATCTTGCATTTTAACAGTAATCACTGGCGCTGGTATGATTATCAAATTAGACAGACATGACACTCTTTTTATACCTGTCATATTGGGTAGCATGGCAAAAGTTACAATTTTCTCATTTGCTATGAACATCATATAAAAGCCACGTGAGGGAACGTTAGTGTTACATTTCGGTAGATCTGACCTCAAGATGTCCATGACGGTATGGACACTTCCGGAACAACGTATGATAAGTTGGTCGAAGCCTCCACTGGTTATTTTGAGCCTAGAACTAATGACACATTGGAAGTTGTTTTGAGACCTTTCCCAAACATTTGTTTGAACACCGTGTTAATGCCTTGCTATCAAGTTTCGCCTCGTTTCTATACAATCTATTGTTCCACTTAATAACATTTCTTAGTAATATGGACTTATTATTTTCATTTCGCAGTAGGATAATTAAAAACTTTGAAACGAATTGATACTTGTTGGCTCAGCCATAACATACGCGATGTTTAAACAGAAATTCGGGAAAGGTCCACACGCTTACGTGAACTTGACTCATGATGTCATTGTGATGACGTTACAGAAGTTATGCTTTGCAGTTAAAGATGCAAATATCCGGGACATCACCACTTGTGGGAAGTTGATAAAAGATATCAAATACCAATCTGGTGAGCTACAGGGTATAAAATGAATGTGAAAATGTTCAAAATATGAAACACTACAAGAACAGGTCAACAAATTACAACTGCAGCCAAACATCCCGCACGAAAATCACTGCAAAATCACTGTTTCAACTTTGGAAAAGAATGACCACATGGCAGCCGCTGTCCAGCGAAAGTCGTGCAAGAATTGTGGGAAGTTTAATCACTTTTCCCGTGTATGTAGAAGTAAATCCGATAAAACAGATTGTCCCCAACGCCGATAGGTTGCCGCTTAACATTGTAAATATTCTAGTATTGCTGAAATATCGTTACACTATATCGGACTCGTGATCTCTCTGTACCAGATCTTCGTCAAAAAACACCTCCACCGTGAGAAAAATTCATTTATTACTATATTGTGAAAATTGAATGAAAGCTATTTGAGTTTCTTAAACATTTGAAGGATACAAGCGTCCCCTTGCAAGCGCACTTATCAACGAAAATTCGAAATTTGAAACTCTTTACACTTGCTTAGTATGAAATTCGTTCCGAGACAAAACTTGATCTAACTTTGCGACCAGTTGTCGACCTTATCAAAAGTAACAAATGGTACGCTGTGGAAGAATAAGAATTTCCCAACTGCAACACATCCAGGCTCTTAATATATTCCGAGCCGTTGTGACCGAGCTAACAGTTGCTGCCGACAATTCTATAATCCTTCGTGGCAACCGCATTGTGATTATTGTTGTTATTGTTGTTGTTATCAAATGTTTATACAGGATGGTTCATTCAGTCGTATAATATATAAATATAGTATTTATACTGTTTTACAAGAAGTCCTGTTAAATATAGAATAAATGTATTTATACGTAAAATATGTTAAAAAAAGATCAAGATGATATTCCTTAGTTAAAATTTATTTAATAAAAATCTTAAATTTTGAGAAGTCTTCCTCAATTCGAAGCTCTCTTGGTAATTTGTTAAATTGTTAATGCTCCTTGAAAATAAAAGGAGGACCGAGCAGCTTCCAATTTCACCTTCGGTATGTGTGTATTCCAAAATTTCGAAGTAATTCTCGAAGCACTTCCGTTAATGCATCAATGAACATAGTTACTGCTCGTTTCATCTTAATCTGTTTTGATGATGGTGTTGTTGAAAGTGTACCAACAATTTTGTGGGCTCGTCGTTCTAAGGATTTGTTTTTTCTTCAATCGTAGCTGGTAGAATCATCCCATACGTTACTGGCGAACAGTAACTTAAGATTGGTAAGATCCTCGATTTGTAGACCAAAGCTGCGGCATTTTCTGCAACAGGTTTATTCTTGAAGAGGCTCTCTTTATGGTGTTTTGCAAGTGTTCTGACATGTTTAGTGTTTTGTTCAGCGTTAATCCGAGGTATTCTATACGTTCTCGTGTTTTTAATAGGTGAATGGTGATGGTAAATCTGTAGTTGTGGGTCATCCATATTGTTCAAGCGTTTTACTGGTACCGAATACCATAAGTTAATTTTTTTGTACCCAGTCAGTAAGGGAGCGAAAGTCGTTAGTAAGAACTTTTTGAACCTCTTGAATCTCCTTGTGCGAACAGCACAGTATCGTCGGCATATTTAACAATTTTATTTTTCGACAGAACAAATGCAGCTTTCAGCGGTCCAAAAATTGATCTTTGAGGGACTCCACTGAATATTGGTTTGATAGACGATAGATGTTGTTGGTAATACCCTTGTTGAGATTTCCAAACAGATAGCTGCAAAACCAATTCTGTAGCATTTCTGTTGCTCCAAAGTGTGGAAGTCTTTCGATTAATGTTGCATGTCTTATGGTATCAAAAGCTCTGCATAAATCGATGTAAATTGCGCCAGTAACCATGCCATTGTCCATACCTTTTCAAATAAGGTACAAGAAGCCAAGTCAGAATAGGCTTGGGCTTCCAAATAAAGTTAGTAAGTGGCTTTGTTCTTTAAATCGTTTTCAACTCCACTGAAAAATTTACAAAACCGATTAGCGATGGTTTGTTTGTTGGTGACAGGCTCGGAGTCTATTTTGAAAGTACTCGGCAGTTTATCACTCTTTGTTTTTGTTGAAAATCCAACGATACTTGATACTTGAGTGATTTCTTCAGCACATGAGTGTCATCATATGGACATTTCAAAGACTAAATCTATTTTACGTCCTTAGCTTGTACCTCACAACCAGACTCACTAGCTGTACTAAAACCAACATTTTTACCATCAAAACCACGGCATATATCAAACATTGATTTTCTAGGTCCGTTTCCCAACCAAAAGTACTTACTTGTACTAACTGACCATATTCTCAAACTATCCAGAAGTGGGTATCATCGATTCCACTATTACACAACTGACTAACGAGCTTAATGAAGATCTTTGCAACGCATAGTTGACTGCATAAAATTATTACCGATCTTTTACCAGTGAAGCATTCAAGCAATACGTGCGACTGAATAACATTAACCGCCATCATATTACACCGCTACATCCGAAAGCTAACGGTCTTGTCGTCAAAGTTTTATGCAGAATTTGAAGACCTTACACAAGCAGCTGTTATTGGGAAAACACAATGGGTACAAGCTTTATGTAAATTTTACAAAAACATCACTGCAAAATTTCTTTTGTTCTTAATTTAATTTAGGAGTTGTTTACATTTTCGTACATTTTGCTTCACTTTGTACCTCCAGTTTGTACCTTTGTTTGGCACTTTGCTTTCATTGATAAACTTGTTTTTTCTAAAGTCATTAGTCGACTTTATATCTCAAAACACAATTGATTCATTATTTTATCATCGATTAACCCCCTTCGAGTACATTATACGAGTTCCTTGTGCAACAGCCCATTCTACCACAAGATTAGTCCAGCTGAAGTCCTGTTTAAGGGGAAACTATGAACAAAAATTCCTTTATACAACAATAATGTAAACGAAATTGCTTTTTAGGAGATGAAAAAAGTTAACGATGCTGCTGCCTACAGCATGAAGCAATATGTCGATACACGATATCATGCATCAGTGAAACCGCTCCAAGGTTGAGATTATGTTTGGCGTTCGGCAAAAGGAAGCAAAATAAATTATTCACCACCTATAACCCCAACTCGTGTCCAGTGTTTTTCAGAATATTTTTCAAACATTGTTCAGAAAATGAAGTCAGTTAACTTTCCACTCAGAGACTGTGTTTGGCATTTTTGTCGAAAAAAGCCATTGCGAACCAGGTGTATTTTCAAATTTTCATACATTACCCCTGGATATGTCCTGAAATATTTAAACCATCTCAAACGAAATAAAGCAACCGGCTGAGGTGATTGCTGCTCTAATTGCTCACATAATTAATTTGTCACTACACACTAGTACCGTTCCTACCATATGGAAATCAGCAAAGATCAACCCTGTTTTCAAATCAGGAAACCCTGACAATGTTGAAAATTACCGGCCAATTTCGATTCTTCCGATTTTATCAAAGTTGCTTGAAAGAACTGTTCACAATCAATTATATGATTTCCTGGAGAGTAATAACTTACTTAATGAGTGTCAAGAGTGTCGAGATTAATAATCATTTATCGACAAAAAAGTCCATAACGACAGGTGTACCTCAAGTTCGATCCTTGGACCATTGCTTTTTATTGTGTTTTTCAATGATTTGAACGATTGTGTCCGAAATTCCAGTGTTATTCGATATGCGGATGACACCGTTATATTCTTCGGAGGGAAATCTACAAACATCATCGAATCAGCGTTGAATGATGATTTAAAAGCCATCGTCAAATATTGAATGAACTCCTCTTAAACTTTAAGAAGGGGAAAACTGAGGTGATGCTTCTTGGCACATGCAAAAGAATGTCTCGTTATGGTCATCAGTTAACGATAGTTCACAATAACACTGTTGTGAACTGTGTCACCCAGTACTGTTATCTTGGAAGCATGTTGGACCAGCATCTTACTCTTTCCCATAATTTTGATCGATCCTACAATAAGGCATCTGCTCGTTTACGTCTGCTTCATAGTGTACGAAAACATCTAACTGTTAAAGCTGCGCAATCAATCTATGATTTAATGATCCTTCCATTGCTTACATACAGTTCCACCATCAAGACCATCGTTTAACTGTACTCAAACCTCTAAGATGGATTCTTTAGAGCGTCGTGCAGCAAGAATCATCGGTGTCGCATCTGTGAACAAAACAAAATCCATCTTTGAGAAGCAGATTTTCGGCATGGTCAAGCGGTGTTTAAAGAAAGAAACACATCATAAAGTATTCGACAATCTTTTCAATGTACTTAACCATTCAATAGGGACAAGACACAACAAGCGATTATTGAAACTTCCATCGATAAAACTTGAGGCTTCTAGACCTAGCTTCTATTTCGGTGGAGCATATATTTTTAATAACGCAGATTTATCCCATAGAGAATTTTTAAGTAATCTTTGTTAATACTTTGATTATCTAATTCAATTTATTTCTCTCTTTGCTTTTTGTACTTCATTACGTTTCACTTCAAATTCTTCGTCAAGTTATGCCACACTTTGCTAAACTTCGTACACACTCCAATTTTGTCGTGTCGTATTTTATTTTCATTACTCAGGACAAGAACTGAATACAGTTTTTATGTATATATATGTATGTAGATTATCGTGCAGAATTTTATTTTATTTTCATTTTCTCAGGACAAGAACGGAAAACAGTTGTTATGTATATGCAAATATTGTATATTTTTAAACTGATCTTTTATCCTGAATAAATATTCGTTAATAATAATAATAATAATAATAAACCACCGTATGCTGTTATTGACATCAAAGGAACTATCATCACTGCTTCGCGAACTTCACAATTACTAGAAACTAAGCACACTTTTAATTATTGCCCCAAGGGAACTCTGCTGAAGGGGAATACATTATCAACAAAATACTTCCAGACAATCCATCACCTATGCAAGGTCCTTTGCAGCAACAATATAATACATTACTCAAGCCAGAACAAGGAAACCGCGTCATGAGCGCACTCTACATAGAAGAGGGGAAGAAGAGGCTATAATCTGAATAACTGAGAAAAAATCTTGTTTACGAAGCATACTTATTCTGAATAATATTTAGTCTTTAAGATAAGAATTTACTGTAAACATGCGTTTTGAATTCTCGAATTCTCGAATTCTTATTATAAACATATTGAATAGCAGCGCAAATTATTTGCCCTATTTATATTTTGGCTTTTCCCTACGCTCCTATCCATAATTTGTTGTAACAGCGCTCATCCTGTTTTAATTTTGAATAAAATGACTTTCGTATCATTAACAAACAATCGGGGATTTTGCGCAATATCATCGAAAGTTCTCTGCCCCTGCCGCCCCCTTTCCTTCTCAAATTGAATGCCTTGATATCCCCGACAACTAACACGGTATCTGTCTGAAAATTTCACACTTGACAAGGGCTTGATTTATGTAAATACATATAGCATAAAATTGCAGAGATAACTTATCTAATGTAAGCTTCTATTGATCCAACACCCTTAGTAGCGCGATGCTAGTCGCTACTTTTTGTTTATCTCCATAATAGCTGATAAAGTGATGTTCATACTGTCAGTGCACAGTGAATCAAGTAAATAAGTGAGCCCAGACAAGTTGATGTTTTTACCATGCATTTACAAGATTAACGTTCAATCTTTTTATATATATATATATGTTGTTTGGTTGCGAATTTTTAATACTAACCTTAAAACGTGTAAATGGATGGAGCTAGAAAATATCGTGGCCAATACTGTTTACCTGAAAGCCCGAGAAAGTAAGCCTCTTTGGTTATACACACGCTCTCGCCTTTCCACATAAATATGATGTACATCGATATAGAGATGCACATATATTGTAGATACTTATGTTTACTGGGCGCTATTGCATTTTCGTATCCCCTTCATATTATTGATGATTCTGATGCAGAATTATACGCTGATTATTGATATCTAACACCCTAACCCTAACCCCAATCTGTTGATTTTGAGACCCAGATTCTCATGTGATTATTAATCAGTGTGAAATTCTGCATCAGAATCATCAATAATGTTAGGGGGAGGGGGTAAGGAAAGTGCAATAGTGCCTATTTACTGCTCATAAGTATGATTTCATGGATCGAACATCTGTAATAATATTTCATTGGATAGTTGTAGCAGTTTTCTCTGAGAGATCATGGTCAACCTTTTGAATTCTAGTGCCTTTAAAAATCATGTTGGTATATTTCAACTTCAACAATACATTTTATAATCCTGAATTTATGGTTGCAAACATTTCTGGATTCTGTTATACTCCAATACAATATTACTTAAGCAAGTTATATTACGAAATTCAATCTATGCAATTTGACTTTTTCTCCACACAAAATCTGTATATACTTTGAAGGGGAGTTTTTGTAATTTTCAAAATTATTAACAAACCTTGAGAAAAGCTTTTCTTCAACATATTAAAAATTACATATATTTGCCAGTATTTGATTACCTTAATTTCGAAAAGATTTTATCTTTTGTATATTGTATATATTTTGTGCTATTATTTATTTTAGGTCGTGCTAAAGGCAAAAGTAAGAAATGGCGTCTTATGCTGGCTTTTCCCCACATATCGGAATGTATACATTTAAAAGATAGTTTAGGTAACGGCATTATACAATCATGTTTGTCACTTCTTTTAAGTGGCATTGGTATCTAGCCTTTACCTGAAGAGAGAACATTTTTTCTTGATGTCTTTTGTGTGTTCATTTAAAAATTGTAATAAAATATGCTAAATTGAGAATCATAATTTCCTTTGATGTGAAAATTGCTGACGCAGTAGGTTTTGGTCATTTTGGTTCCCTGAAAAAATTTTTGCCAAAAAGAGGAGTGATGTTAATCATATAAATAAGGTAATTTAACCTCTGAACCCTAAACAAACAGAACAAAACTTTGCCTTTTGATACTTTACGAAGTAAAACAAAATGACTAACATGAAATAAATTTAATTTTACTTGTGATTTCAATAGGTAAAATTATTTCAAATGGGCAAATGATTGCATCATGTTTTGGTTTCATTGTTGAATGTTGTGATGCTCATTTAACAGTTATAGAATTAAGTTTCTTTCTTGTCTTTTATTCATTTGTATTAAAGTATCTTTAGTGACATCAAAGTCGGCCAATCAAAATACATAGGTTTTGTAAATTTATAAACGCCCAAGGAATCTTACAACCATGTCTCAGGGAGTTGAGATATAACACTGGAACTGGCAATTATGTTGAAAATTTCAGCAATATTCTATCAATTCTATTTCTGATACATAGACCAATTTTGTGTGTTTATTTGGTTGTCCTGGTTTGGTACTTATACAGATTTAGTTTCACAGGACATGCATTTATAGCAGCGTCCCGTACACTGAAGCATTTTATCCTGTATGAATATTCTAGAATAAATAAATAAACAGAAGTAAGTAAGTAAAGTATTTATTTACCATCTAATCAAGTTACAAAAGAAACAAAACAAAATGTTCCAAGAAAGCATAAGAAAATATAAGATGGTGGGAGACCATCCTGTTAGTCAGTGACTAAAACAGAGAGAATGGCCACCCTAAGTACATCAAGATAAAAAAATAAAAAGTTAGAAATAAATAGTATGTCAACTAGATAGATAATTATTTTTTATTTTACTGGTTTGCACATCTGTGTGAGGATAACATCTGGTTTTAAATATTAAAAGCTGTTGATTGGATCAGCAGGATTTCTTAAGTTATATTCACCAGGTTGCAAGGCAAGAGGGTAAACCTGAATTTTAAAATGAGAGTTAAGAGTAAGTTTTTAAAACAAATTATTCGAAGGAGCACTTCTACTCCTTTGCTTCTATTATGACCATTTCGTCGTTCCATTTAAATGTTTCAGTGCTCTTTTGCTTGGTACTGAAATTCTATTTTGAATAATTTATAAAATTAATCAAGTTATTTTACTAAGAAACTATATTGTATCTCAAGAATGAAAACTCATACAACATTAAAGATTGCATTGAAAGAAATCTATTCAAGTTATCTGGTTTCTTATAACCTTATTACTCTTTTTCCCTATGACGTGTTCAAGTGTGGTCACCCTGGTTTCTTCACTTTATTAGATTCTTTTTTATGTAGGTTTTCTTTTCAAGATAGCTTCAATGTCACCAGATAAAATAAACAACAAATTTTTTGTAAATTTTTATTGTTTTTTTATTGGTTTTATTTTGATTAATTTTTTATTTTTATCATTTTATTGTTATTTTCATATTTTTTTTTTTATTTTTTTTTTGGAAAAATCACTGTATGCTCACTTTTGTTTCCGGAAATATTTAATAAAAGAAAGTGAATTTAAAAGTTATCTCTGGAAAGTGAGAATGATTTTCAAATTAACACTTGCATATAATTGTATTATGTCTACAATAGAAATGAATTTAGGAAATTTAAAGAATGAACTTTCTTATCTATATCCATATTTTATTTCAAGTTCTTTATATAATTTGTTTATTTCATAAAATGCTGGCACATCTTCAATCAGTAGGTTGAATTCCTTCCTTTTTTCCTTTTAGATTTATCATATCATCAAATAGTTGAGAAAGAACCAATTGGACGTGCACTTTTTTTCCAATTTTGTAAACTTGACAAAAAGTTAAAAGAAATAATTGATTTTATTTTGTCATCAGTAAGTTAAAAATATTGCTCTACCTTTTGAAAAATTCGTAGAAATGATTATAGTATGTTTACTAGTTTCTTGTTATATGTTGTATGTTTTCATGTAAACATATCTTCAAAATTCTTTATAATCCAAATTTCTTCTGTTTTTTGTTCCCCTTCAAAAAAATAAAAAAATATTACTTCAGCAAGTTTGTAAGAGAAAAGGTTGACAACCAAAATTTTGCAATTTTATGCATTAAATGGATATTCCTGTCTAGAACAAAATTTCCTTCTGAAATTCTGATATAATCAGTTCAAGGTAGCTTAAAAATAGACTGACTGTTCAAATATTTTATTTACCTTATATTTATTATAACATTTTCAATCGACATTCCCAGATATTTTGGGACTGGCTTGTAGCAAGCTTAATTTTAATAAATCAACTTTGGAACCTTAATTTCCCAAATAGGCCAGGTTTTCTAGCTTTCGTATTTTTAAGATAATTTTTGGTACATGTTGTGGTGCAATAAAAGAAATCATTTGAAAACAAAACATTGAAAGACCCTCACAATTTTGTTTGGAGTTTTCTGATTTCTTTGACATTACATGTTCCAAATGATAAAATTATAAAAGGAGAACAACAGCAATATTCTATTTTAACAACAATTTGATAATGAAGTGATTGTATTTCATCTTTTCATGTTGCCTTTTGTATAACATTTTTGTCTTTAGGAAGAATATGAATCCTGTATTGAATCCGAAAGGTCGGACAAAGCTCGGCAACTGGTTGCTCAATATCTTATGATTCAAGTGTGTTTTCATTATTTCCACTGACTAATTATGAATCCTTGGAAAATGTGTCAATGTCTTTCTCTTCAACTATTTCCCTTATAGGATAAAGGAAATCTATTTAAGGAGGTTATTAGTACTGAAACTATAGAAAATGCTCGGAGAATGTCAGTTAACGGACCTACTCACTCGATATTTGCTACTTGTATGAAGTAATGACGTTTTTCATTTTGTTTATTTTTTACCCTTGCATTCTTTTATTTACATGACAGAAGTATTTGAACTGGTTAATTGGCATTTTTTCTATTTTCAGAGAAATTCGTTCATATTTGAAAGAAAAACCATTTGAAGATTACCTTAAAAGCCATCATTTCAAAAGATATCTACAATGGAAATGGCTGGAAAGGTTAAGTTTTTGAAACTGCTCTGTTGTTATACTCCAAGCAGTACTTTTTATTTCTTCATTGCTCTGTTGGAACAGATTGTGACAGTTTTCGGTCCAAATTTTATATTTAGGGCTCCAGTTACAAAGAATCTGTTTCGGCATTATCGCGTTCTTGGTAAAGGTGGTTTTGGTGAGGTAAGTAATTGCTAAAGATCATGGGAAGAAAAATTGAAGCAGGGATGGTTACTGTATTTCATTACTTGCTAGGTATGTGCTTGTCAAAGTCGTGCAACTGGGCAAATGTATGCAATGAAAAAATTAGAAAAAAAACGAATTAAAAAAAGAAAAGGAGAAGGAATGGCCTTAAATGAGAAACAACTGTTGGAAAGGATAGATTGCAGATTTATAGTAAGTTGTCCAATATCTGTTTTGTAATTGTTTTGGCAAGTGTAATATTAATAATATTAAAACTGTTTTCATGATTAATGACTATGACATTTGCACTTTTAAGGTCAGCCTTGCTTATGCTCATGAAACAAAAGATGCTTTATGTATGGTTCTCTCTCTCATGAATGGTGGAGATTTGAAATTTCACATCCATAATATCGGAAATCCTGGATTTGAGGAAGAACGTGCTATATTTTATGCGGCTGAAATAACAAGTGGAATTTTATATTTGCATTCATTGCGTATAGTGTACAGGTTGGAATTTCGGAGTATTTTCGGTACATTTTGTGAATGATCGGATTTCTGATTGAATTTTACTTGTCCTTCCACTCTAGGGACATGAAACCAGAAAACATTCTTTTAGATGATCAAGGTAAATCACCTTCTTGTCTATATTCTATTTGATTTTTAGAATCAGGTCCAAATGCAATATGCTAAACTTACCCGGCAATATTTATAAAACTATCATTTATCTAATTACGGTAGCAGCGAAAGCGAATACCGTATTAAAACACCCGTGGACTCCTACTACTACTACTACTACTACTACTACTACTCCTCCTCCTCCGGCCGAAATGGCAATTAGTCTGCGATTTAGAGTCTGCGGGACTCTATCAAAAACGCAATGTAAATTCTAATGAAGGAACGCAGCCTTCGTAATTTGGAAGCTTTTTCATATCGAACATTTAAAAGTAGATTACCTTTTATTTTAAAAGTACATAACCTGATATTTTATAACTTAATCCACGAAATTAGAATTCATTCGAATTCTAATCAAATAGGCGTACATAAAAATGGGACTTTTAGTTCATTACGCTAACTGAAAATATATACTTGATATGCTGCTTTTCTTGTTAGTAAAGCTTATTAGTTCAAAATTTCTTATTACCTCGTTTGGTTTGTTAGCTATTACACTATGTTTGTTTATTAAAGTTTTCAAAGATCTAGTTCAAAAAGGCAGTTTATTTGTTGGAATTCAATTTTGGTTTCGTCAGAAATTATTATTATTATAAACAAACTTTTTTTTTTCTACATAAGCTCTTACGAAAAAATTTCTTATAAAAAAAACACACAGCTCACACATGTATAATTCTTTTGTCTTTAAATAAATTGTTGCTGGTGTTTTTGGTTAGACCCTATTTACACTAATTAATCATTTTCATCGAATTTATCGTTAATGCCTGTTTTCCACCAGTGAGATATCTTAGAAAACATCCAGTAAAGAAGTTTTTAGTACTTAAAGTAAAATTTCGAAAGCATTTGCGTGAAAAGTAAACTTGCTGCTACCGTTTTGCGCCATCTGGCTCTTGTTATATCTAAAACTGGTAAATGTCACCAACAATCTCTGCTTCTCCCGCCACCGTCCCTCACCCGACTCAAAGTAACTTAACAACAGTGTGACCTCCATGTTCAGGTCATACGAGAATATCAGATCTTGGCTTAGCTATATACGTACCAACGAATGAAACTGTCAAAGGTCGAGTTGGAACTGTTGGTTATATGGGTAAAGATTATTGTAATATACAATCATGATGAACTTCTTAGATTTGTGTGAAAAAAAATGTTTTATTGTATGTTGTTTTTCCCTTAGCACCAGAAGTTGTTCGTAACGAGCGTTATACTTTCTCGCCGGATTGGTGGGGCCTCGGCTGCATCATTTTTGAAATGATTCAAGGGAAGGTCAGTTCCAATGTGCTTCCAGTTTTTATTGCAGCAATTTTTACTTTTGGTTTCTATCTAACTAACACTTGTGCATCTGTTGTTGTGCATATGCTTTGCTGTGTATGAAATAGTGCAGCCTTATTGAAATGGTCTCTTTATGAACTATTACGTTGCAACAGTCTGTATATCCCTTTACGTTTAGTGTTTTGATAAATTTTATTTCCAACATGCTATTGTTTAAGGCTCCGTTCAGAGCTCGCAAAGAAAAGGTGAAACGTGAAGAAGTCGAGCGAAGAGTGAAAGAAGATGCCGAGGAATATAGCGAAAAATTCAGCGAAGAAGCGAAAGCTGTATGTCGATGTGTAAGAAGAATTTCGTCCACCAATTTTTTACAAAACTTTTCATTTTGTCGTCAACTCAGCGTTTGTCTTTCAACTTTTTCAATGATCTGTTTGTTTTCATGCTTTCTTGTAGCTGTTAGAAAAAGATTACCGTTCAAGATTAGGTTGTCGTGATACTGACGATGAAAACGTCATCAAGGGGCAGGATTTCTTTGCTACCATCAACTGGTTACATCTTGAAGCTGGAAAAGCTAAACCACCATTTCCACCCGATGTAAGTTGGGCTTATGATTTACATCCATAATATCTTTCGTTAATAACGCCTTATAGTTCTTCAATTATCATTTAGGGAGGGTTTATTTGAGGGTGATTTTTCAACGCCTTGTTTACATCGTTGTGAATTTCTTTATATGACAATATCCTTTCATTTCGTTTCAGCCGCGTGCTGTGTATTGTAGAGATGTGTTAGATATTGAACAATTTTCAACTGTAAAAGGAGTGCAAATTGACGAATCCGACGATGAGTTTTATAAGAAATTTGCCACTGGTTCTGTTACTATACCCTGGCAGAAGGAGGTAAGTCCTGCTCGCACTCGTTTGTTTCTGTAATGAAAACGTATTTTTTAATCCAAACTTTTTTCGTTTGAAGATGATAGAGACTGAAGTTTTTAAGGAACTCAACTTATTCGGACCGAATGATTCCCCCACGCCGGATTTAATAGGTGATTCCCCTCCACCGCCAAAAGAAACGAAGGCTGGCTGTTGTGGTCTCATGAAATCCTCACGGAAGAACCAGGTAATCAACGGCATTTGATGCGATCTCATTGTAAAGAGCTATTCAGTCTAAAAACTTGTCTTTTTTACATTTTCGTTGTGGTAGAGACAGCAAAGTTATGTGAACGAATCTGAGCCGTCCACTAGCAGTGGCTAAGTCTAATCCGATGTAATCCGATGTGTTGGTTATGTTTTGGATACATTTATGATATGGCGGGTGTGATGCGAGCGTGACTCGGTAACTTCTGTCTTGTCCATCCAGTTCATAAACTCGCTGGTCGATCGTTATTATCAATATCATCCCGCCCATAGAGTTAGGAGTAATTTGAAAACGTGGGAACCTTCGCAAGGAGTCGGAATTTTGTTTCAACAATACATATTGTCTTATACGCACACACGCACGCTCAACATTCATTGCTTGATGCCTTTTAGTCTCGTTTTCATGCATTAGCCTCGCTTGAAACTTTTGTTTTCTCTATAGAAAAGTGATGATTATTTCTACTAGTTTTCTACATAGATTTTGTTTCGGGGAGGTAATTTGTTAATAGACTCTTCCTGGAATTCTGTTTTCAACCCCGGGTTATGACCTAACAAACAAACAACGGCTTCGTTTTAAATTTTTTTATTTTTTTAATTTTTTTCCACTGGGATTGAGAATAAAAATTAGAATGACAAAATACATCAAAAAGAGGCGACAATCCGACGAGGCATTGTTGAGACGGTGTGTTAGTGATATCCGGGAAAGGTTTTTTACCAGGTTTTCTGCTTAATATTTGCGATAAGGAGAAAAATTTCCCTGTTGAGAATTTGAACGTTGTGATACCATTACAACGGAGAAGAACATGATTGGCTAGTATATAAAAACAGCATGTTTATCCAACTAGTGTCCAGACCACTTTTAAACCAGGTTGTTTATAAACTCGATCACCCAAACGCTCTCTTGTGTACTCACTGTGCATCAACAGCAGTTCAGTACAATACAATAAGTAACTAGCTCCAGAAAAATCAATTTCACCTTGTTCAATTGTCTCTATTATATATCACACAACTACCATAATGTTATGCTATAGATGTTATGGGTTGCCCTAAACAACATCGAGAATATCAGTTTTGCTCTTTGAAGGCTTGTATTTTTGACGACATTTTTCATGATGACGTCACATGGCGGTTGTATAACATATGATATATAAGGGAAGAACTGAACAAGTGGAAGCTTCTACTTTGTATAATAATCTCTTTTGTCAAACAACTACCACGATACTCTGAAAAGCACTGTTCAAAACTGACTGGATTTAATTTCCTCAGACACAATATGATGCATCTGGTAATTGTCAGGCGCGTATGATGGAGATAATTAAATTGCGGAAGCCGGTAGTCCAGTCATATCCCGCTTACTCTGTCAGTGATTATGTCTTGTTTGTTAATGGAATTTCCTTAGAATTCCTATCAATCAGTCGATAGAGTAGTTCTTGAATTTATCAACAATAGTCCAGACAATGGCTTTAATTTCGTGTCGTTTACTTTATTGGGGAGAAAATGTCTTGTACGTGCTAATTAGTGTCATGAGATCTCTTTTCAGACGTTAATTGGGGCAGAAGTTATGTTTTTATTCAGTTTTTATATTTTCGTATTTCAATGAAGTCATTCAAAGACTGACATCTAGTGATTTGACCGGAATTGTACAAATTATTTTAATGTGAAAAAAAATGTTAAACGAACAGTAGGAATCTCTGTCGAATTTATTTTTAGGGCAGTCTCCTACTGCCACTATATACTTGCGTGGCATTCTTTATACGGGTATTCCGTTGCTGTATCTTGTAGTTTCTTTAACTCAATACATGACGCATCGTCATTTTTAGGTTATACACATTGTTTTCTTAACACAGACGGAACAATAGAATAAATCTGTGTCTGTTCGTATCCCGAATGACATGACTTCCCCATGAGTAGATTGATAATTTAAATGCATCTCGTATTGCAAACTTAAATTCGAGTAGTTGAATGGAGAAAATCGACCATGCTCTTTCAAATGGTATCAAGTTTGCTCACCGATGTTGTTCCATGTGTCGCTTATGAAATGATAAGTTGGAATATGAACAATCTCAATATTATGTCCGAAACTTAATCATGCAGGTTCAGTACGCAGACTTGTAGAAATCCTTATGCCCTTTCGTGCTCTGCTAGTTGTTCCTTTGGCAGTATACCTTATCGGCCCTTTTTACGCCGGCCCTAATGTGGCGTTAATTTTGGTGCGCGGCGTTAAAAGGGCCGGCGTAAAAAGGGCCAAAAAAATGGAAATTTCTCAAAAAATCGGCGTTATTTTTTAAAGTTGAAATTAAGATTTTACAGGTCTTAATTCTAATATATTTCATTATGAGCTTTATAGAATTTGACTTCAGAGGCTTTTGAAGTAAAAAGACTGACTGTAATGTGCAGTAACTGAAGATTTTTTTCTTGATAGTTCGTAAAACCTTTACAAGATCTTTGTATAGAACAAATATTACCTTAGGAGAAAACATATTTGCGGGAGAATTTCTCGAGTTTCATAAAACAGTCTATGAATTTGCAACGGCCAACAGAGGTTATCACGTTTATCGTAATTCAACATGGAGAAATGTTGCGCTACATCAACAAGTGAAGGTTTTAAAAGAAACTAGTACAATGTCAAGGGTCATTGACCCATATTGCTGCATGATAACGATAACAAGAATCGACAGAATTGGTGATGTCACGGTTGGTCACATACCAAGAAAGCTTTCCAGATTTGTTTTTTATTTCCTCCACGAAGGAGGATCCGTTACTGGTACGGTCGCATGTCTAACGCCAAATGTGTCACCTATTCCAGAAGGAGGGCTTGAGATCCCCATTCTAATGCATTTTGTGCATGAAAACGGTGTGATACTAGAAAAGATGAGACGCTTTGTAGGTGATCAAACTTTAGATGTGAAAGAACTCTTTGGAGACAATAAAGAGTTAGATGAAGGGGAAGTTGAAGCAGAAATAGAATCAGATGACGATGAGGGAATTAGAGAAAATAATGGAAGCATTAATGAAAAAGAGGAAGAAATAATTGTAATAGATTAAGTCTTACGATGTATTAAGTGATATATATTAGAAGATATTGTAAAAGTTAAAATTTAAACAGAAAAAGTGAAAAATAGTGCTTAAAAAAATTGTTTTTTTCTTTTTTACTTTTGAGGCGTAAATAACGGCCCTAAGTGGCGTTAAGGCAAAATCTTAGAGTGGCGGAATAAGGGCCGGCGTAAAAAGGGCCGGCGTTAAATTAGGGCCGGCGTAAAAAGGGCCGATAAGGTAATGCCAATTCGCTTTAAAGGCCTAAGCTTTTTTTTTCTTTTTCACAACTATATCCACAACTTCTTTTATCCAAGTAATGGACATTTCCTTAAAAGCCCAGGGCTTTTAACTTATCATCCGATAATAAATTCATTCACTCAATTGGTTTGATTGATCTGCATTTGACGTGCACGTTGTGTGAAGTTGGATAGTGCAAATGGGATCGAAAAGTATATGGTAATTGGTTGTTTTATGTTGCAGTATGATTAGTAATATGTTACAAGGCTAAATATAACGAAAAATAGTTCCCGGTCAAATATTTATGTTAACCACTTAGTTCCCTTACCGTCTTGTTTTTGCCTCAAAAAGATTCACGGAAACATAAACTCAAAAGCACTCGTTATCGCCAATTTCAATAGTCTTCGAGGAAATGCATGGCTTTTGAAAAAGGTGGTTTGACGTGTCTTCACTTGATTGGAGTGAATTGACAGTCAAATTTCTTCAATTTCCAAATTACTGTATTCGTGTTGCCGCCACAGGCAAGAAGAGGGTGGACAGAGAAGCTTGTCGTCTTGGCCTTCAGATACCTGTGGGTTACCTTTTTTATGGAAACAGTAGAGTCGTAGAATGGCTTAAAAAAGCCATTGATAACTTGATTGATGCATTGATGTGAAAGTAGTCAAATGTGTCAAATACAAGTTATTTATTTTTCGTGTTTTTTTTAAGTGTCCGCTATGTAGAGGTTTTTCTATGAGACTTTCACCATCATTCTGCCGGTTCCTGGGAAAAGTGTGTCCACTGTAGCAAAGTGTCTGCTATATAGCATGTCCGCTATAGTATCGTAAGAAGTTCGGTTGGATATCTCAGATATCTCCAGATATTTATGACAAGATGCTTTCTGACCTTCGCCAATTTCGATGATACACGCTAACTGCTGTCAAGTCTGAAAAATATGTATGGGTGTTTAAATGCCCGGTCGAGAGTTTTGAAACTAGTCTTGAAACAACTTCACTCAAATCGTCCGGCCGGGCATTGGTAAAAATTTGGTCCTGTAATTTACCAGCTACATTTTGGACATCCGGTTGGTCGGGACTTTTTGCAACTGAAGGTCGTTGATTTTCAAGCAATCTATACATTGTCTGTAAAGTTTATGGTATGTTCGAAAAGCTAGCTGGTAATTTACTACAGGACCAGATTTTTACAAACGCCCGTCTGGATGTTTCGAGTGACGTTGTCCGGCCGCGTGTTTCAAGACTATTTTCATAACTCCGGGCCGGACATCTCAAACTCCTGGCCTGGCGTTTAAACACCCGGCCTCGGATGTCTGAGATGTCCGGTCGGACTTTTTGTTTCTAAACTCACGGGAGGATGTCAAAATCTGCCACGATACTATAGCCAAGTTGGGCTGTTATTTCTTAGTAGTGTAATCAATTAACAGAGAGTCGAGTAAGTGAGATATTTTTTTGAGTAAAGTCTGCCTTTTAAAATGATATTTTTTCTTCCGGTCAAATGCGTCATGACCGGCCATTATTTTTAGCCTTGTGGGTTGCATAAAAATACTGTCAGATTTTGCTCTGAGGGCGGGTTCATTCAATTTTTGTTTGGAAATAAGGCTACAATTACACTTAGAGTTTCTTTATATGATGAATATTCGAAAAAACATTCGATTTTCTCAAATAGAATTCCATTATCGAATTCGATCTTCTTTGAAGTAAACATTTTTGAATAAAGTCGATCAGACGAATTCCTGAGCCGACGCAAATGGATACCTCTGCTGATCATTCAAAACTTTTCTCATGTATAGACGATGAAATAAGAACACAAGAGCAGAATTCACAAGCACAAAATGCATATGAAGCTATAACAACACCACAAAGGTTTCAAGGGAAACCAACAAACGGTAAAAATATTTCTTCCTTTTCAAAAGAAAAAATTTTCAGTCAACCATTTATTCTTCACATAATGTAATTCAAAACGCAAAAATTCCGACTTTTCCGACTTTTACTGAAAACATGTAATACATAAAAAATGAAAAAGAAGGTTTCTTTGAATTAAAGCTATGAAATAAGGAGACCTTAAAAGTTATTCTGATCAAAAAATAAGTCGAATGGAAATCAATCAATCAATCAATCAATCAATCAATCAATCAATCAATTCACATATATTTCTATAGATTACTAAAAAATATATAATGTAAATACTACCACTAAAATAGGCAATCTATAGTGGAGACCGCCATAATTAGCCAAAGCTAGCAAGGACGGACACCATGGACATCACAAAACAACTACAGGACGCTACAGGACAGGACAAACAAAAAGCAGGCAGAAAAACAAATCAAACATCAGTGTATATGTGTGTTTAAGGTGAAGCAGATCAATCAAAAAACAATTAATAGGAATTTAGGAAAGGGTTTACTCTCCAAACCATTGTTTCAGAAAAATTGTTTTTCACGGTGAAACATAACTGAAAGAAACCAGGTCAGTAATATATTGAAAAGTTGATAAAACTGAAATTCGAAAAATTAATGAAAGATCCATGCTAAAACCTACTCAAACTGTCCAAATCAGGAGATTGACGAAAATGTCATCTCTTGGTGGCGAAATAAGGATTGAAATTTCTTTTATGGACAGCATTTTTAAGGATGTAACAATAACACTAATGTTTTGATGTTTAGAAATTTCACAGGCTCTAACGTTAGCCGGAAGCAACATCGATCAAAGGTTTGTGAAAATACATATCGTCGGTGATTTTTTTAGAACGAACTTAGTTACTATTCTTTCAAGACTTCGAACCAGTGAGCAAAAATAAGCTTATCGTGTTGTGTGATGGTAACATAAACTTCACCAAAAAAGTTTATTTAACTTAACATTTGATTACTTATAGTCATTCAAAAGATTTCCCCAAAATTATCTTTAGTCATTTTTAGCTGTTTTTTTTCTTGTTTTTTTCAAAGAAATGATCCGGCGTTGTCGTTACAAGATGCCGTCAATCGTCTCATATCACTAGACAGTTATTCTAATTTTTCAAGTCCTGTGAAATCCAGTTCACTTCATATGGGATGTAACACACCCTTGTTGCAGTTACTTCAAACATTTTCACCTTCGTCTGTTAGATATATGGACAAAACAGAAGAAAGCGATAGTAACAAAGGTACAGCTTTTAACTTTGTTCAGTCCATGTCACCCTCGTCTATCAATATGTATGTCCTTTCCAACGGTTATACAAACGATCAAGATGCGTCCTATACAACCGCTTCCTCCTCACAGAATCCAACACAAGACCGGTATTACCCAGGCAGTATGCTCGCGGGAGCAACCCAAAGTGACACATTACCTGATTTGGATCAATATTTTCCGGCGGAAACAAAACAAACAGACGAAGAAAATCAGATGCCAAAGAAACTGCATCCTGATTTTCGAGACGAAGTGCTAAGTACTTCCGAACAACAAACGTGGATGCAAATGAACCCGTTACACAATCTGCTAGACGGTGGGAATATGCTAACACCCGTTATGTTATCTAGTTATCAAGATATGGCCTATCTGCAGCAACAATTATTAGCTAATAACTATGCACAAGAATACATTTTACCTGTATTTTTTCAACCTCTCTTGCCGTTTATTCCTGACCAACATCATCAGATTGAGAAAACTATAAACACCAAAAAAGATGACACGAGTTTAAAAAAAATTGACGACGTTACAGAGGCAATAGTGGACAAGCCAGCAACGAGTGAACCTGCTGGTTCTTGGCTGCCTCAACTGCCTTCAACCGAAGAAATAATGAGCCAATACAAACAGGCCCTTGAACAGCAACATCATGAGGTGCGTCAGAGAACACATTCAACGACTGATAACATGCGTTATCTCGAAGAAGCCGCTCTCAAGTTACTACAGAACGACACGGATGATTTGAAATGCACACGGAAAAAACAGACAGGGAAGAACTCTGGAAAATATGAGTGTGACATATGTCATCGTAAGTTCCAGAGATCGTTTACATTACGTACCCATCGCAGAATACACACTGGTGACAAACCGTTTTCTTGCGCTTATTGTGGGAAAGGCTTTCGGCAGTCGGGTACGAAACTGAATCACGAAAGAGCTGTACATACAGGAGAGAAACCATTTGTTTGTAGATACTGTTCGAAGTCGTTCTCACACAAATCATCTCTCACAGTTCATATTCGAACCCATACTAAAGAAAAGCCGTATCAATGTCGAAAATGTCCGAAGCGGTTTACTGATCGGGCGACGTATCTTAAACACCAAGCGACTCATTCTGGTGTTAAACCTTACCATTGTCCACTATGTTTTACCGGCTTTTCTCAAAAATCGAATTTGAAAAGGCACTTGCGCAACATTCACAGTTCATCTTCGTTGACCTCTACAAGAACAATAGCGAACAACAGTAACCATCTCTTCGAATAAACTTCATTCAAAAATGGATTATGATAATATTCTCACGATATAAAGTTAAATTGTTACTGTAAATATTGCGTTTTTTAAAAGTTTTTTACTCTTTGCGTACCAAGGCATATTATGAAAATTGCTGAATTTAATTCTGAAAAAAGTGGCATGGCGGAAAACTTCTTTTATCATGCATCCGCAGTTTCAGTTCAGTTTCTGCTCATTTTATCCCTCCCACTCTTTCCCACTCAAAATAAGAATAATAATTGCCTCTTAACATGTTTGAGGTCTAGGAACCTTTTTTTTATTAATATCAGCAGTATACCTTCTGAGAGAAGCACGATAGAATGTCTTTTGAAGTTCTTATTACTCCTTGATCTGCAAACGGTAACATCATCATAGATTTTTAATATCTTCGAAACATAGTGGATTAGGTGACTTTTCCTAGCAGCTAATTCGGTTAGTCTTGCTTTGCTGTGTTTTCCACCAGAACTCAGCGTTCACCCTTATAATGCATTCTTTTGTTAGACATTCACCTGAATTCACCTGCATTAAAAATGCCTTTTGGATCTGGACGAAAATGTTAGGCGAATGGGTATCTTCATAACTTTCGATCATCTCCTGGAATATACACGTACTTTCTTCACTACTAGCGCCGAAAGTCACATCTTGTCATTTTCCACTTTTCCAGCCACCCGTCAGAAACGTTAAACTCTGTCAGGCCTAGATTTTGTGCTAAATCTCGGGCTTTTTCTTGTGCTAAAGCATCCACAATTGGGGGGATGCCCGACATGCCTGAGCTAAATCGAAAACGGTTTTTATCAAGATCGTTGTAATCACACTGTCTTTCTGGGGTGTTCTCTTTCGCACTGGACTTTCCTGACTCGTTCGGCGAATATTTTGTTTTTGTTCGCAATACCCACGTCAATGAGATATTTTTTGCAGCGCCATACTTGTCTGCAATGCTCTTTTTGGTTTTGTTGCCATCTTCTATCTTTTTCATCGCCTGATATTTTCTTTTACAGAGATGTTTTCTCGTCATTCTTAAGGCCGATTTCCACTTACAAAATTTCTCGAGAAAACTTTTCGCAGAGAAAAAATTTCTCGAGAAAAATTTCGCTATGCCAATTTCCACTATTTGGAACTGAAAAGTATTTCTCAAAGAAATTTGTTCAAAACAATATGGCGTTGAGTCGAAGACAGATTTTGATTTTACTAATTTTACGTAGAAGATTGCGTTATCGAAAAAGTAAACGGAAACATCGGTTTTGGGTACGTCGAATATTTGCGAATCGAAAATCTACAGGTGAATTTCACCGTTTAGTGCAGGAAATGAAACTTTTTGACCATGAAATGTTCTTTAAACAGTTCAGAATGCTTCCAACCAAACTGGAAGAGTTGCTCGGATGGGTAGCACCCTATATTACCAAGAGCAATTTAAAACGAGAATCAATATCTCCAGATGAGAGGCTATGTGTGACCCTCAGATTCTTGGTTACTGGTGATTCACAAGCGACAATATCAGGAAGTTATCGGATCAGTCAAAGTACAATAGGCCGAATAATAGCTGAAACTACAGAAGTTATTTGGAATATTTTAGTCGAAAAAGGATATCTTGATGTACCTAGAACTGAAGACGATTGGCTGGAAATATCTCGTGATTTTGAAAGTAGATGGAATTTCCCTCATTGTGTTGGCCCTATTGACGGGAAGCATGTTGTAATGCAGGCGCCAGATAATAGCGGCTCCCTATTCTTTAACTATAAAAAAACGTTTAGCATTGTGTTGCTTGCTATATGCGACGCAAACTACAAGTTTACAATGGTCGATATAGGAGAAGCAGGGAGACAAAGTGATGGAGGCGTTTTTTCTAACAGCAACATAGGATTTTCGATCAACAATGATTTACTGAATTTGCCAAATCCAGACCCACTACCAGGAACAAATGTCAATTTCCCGTATGTTTTTATCGGTGACGATGCATTTCCTCTGCGTTATAACTTGATTAAACCCTACTCAAACAAAAATTTGGATCGCAAACAGCTTATTGCGAACTATAGGATTAGTCGTGCTCGGCGTATCATCGAAAATACGTTTGGAATTCTAACATCTAGATTCCGCATATTTCGACGTCCTATCATAGCTAAAGTGACAACGGTCGAATCAATCACAAAAGCTTGTCTGGCGCTCCATAATTATCTCATGCAAGACCGATGTTTCAATGGAAATATGTATTGCCCTCCTGGATATGTTGACTATGAACGAAACCATGAAATATTTTCTGGAAATTGGCGAAGAATTACCGACAGTGATACTGGCTTAAGGCCATTGGGAAAGATTGGTTCTAATAACTACAGTAGGTGTGCTAAAGATATCAGGGACGTATTTTGTGATTATGTAAATTCTCCTGCGCTGGTCAAGTTCCATGGCAGGAAGAGATGGTTTCTGTCAGGCGTGTATAAAGATGCTAGAAAATATAAGTGTATCAGGAGAATGAATTTACCGGATTTGAGTAAATGGAACATGCATATATTATAAGTGTTAACAACCTTTGGACATCCGTTTTTTTATATGTACATAAATGCCGATATAATCAAAAATATCTGCTAACTTAATGTGTCTCTAATCTTCCAGTTCATCTGCAACAAGGGATGTTATTTTGGCCTTTAAGCCCATTTTCTTCTTCCCAGATAGAGATTTTATAGGCTCAACTAAGCTTAAGCAAAACATTTCGTCTGAGTCATAACAGTTGCTTGATTTTACTGGTTCTTCCTTTGAATTCAAAGCTTGTATCAACATTCTATCAATTTCATTAGTGTGGTCATTCTGTTTCCTTTTTTTAATTTTCACCACTGGTGTTGATGATGTACATGGAGCTGGTGGACTAAGCTGTTGATGAAACTCTTCAGTAATAACTGAGTTTACTGGAGATGGGGGTGTTGTCATGTTTATGTCGCCAACGTTTGAGACAGTAACGTTACTTGTAGTGACACGATTTGTCAAAACATCTCGTAGAAACAATAGTTCCTTGTAAAGTCTGCAAGTAGGAGTCTTGACGTATCCAGATCCAGATTTAGATAACTCTCTCTCGCGATCCAAACACTTCTTAAAACTATCTGTCAAATTTTTCCATCTGCGTTTAACATCATCAACTAAAAATGAACAGAAGTTATATATAATTATTTTAGTTCTTTTTCAAGCGTTTCGAATTCAAACATTCGAATGTATGTGAAAGTAAAGAGTCACGTTTCATCCAAAGACACACGTCACAATTAAATATTTAAAAACAAACTCAAAACATTTCAGCCTGAAATCGATAAAAAAAGATAAGGACTGCCAGCATCCAAAGTGTACTTTGTTGCGAATTTAAAAAAAAAACAACCCACCATCTAATCCAAGTTGCTCCGAGATGTTTTTCCAAGCAAGTCTTTTTTTGTGGGCTTGCTTGTATTCTGGGGACGAACGATTCCAAAGGCACGGATATGATTGTACTTCTGCCACAAGAACTTGTAGTATGTCTCCCGAACTTCCTTCAGCCTGTTCTCCAGCAGTTTGTTGTTGTGTCGCAGTCGTGTGGTAGGATTGTGGGAGAGAAGCTGTTGTTATGAAATGATCCACCACATTGTCTACAGAATGTATATCACTTTCTTCGTCTTGGTTTGTATAAGTTTTTTCATTGACACTTTCACGCTGCTGCCCCTGCTGTGCAAGTAAATTAGCTTGAAATTGTCTGAAAAGTGTCATTGGAATATACTGCGTTGCTTCTACTCCTGTCGCCATTCTGCTTTGAGCTATATGGAGTGTTTACATTTTGAAGCATTTTGATTGGTTGATACTGACATTTCGCGCGAAACAAATTATCAAAGTTGAACAAAGTTCAACTACATTTTTTCGCACACGAAAGAAATTTATTTCTCGAGAAAAGTGTTTGCACATGCGTACTAAGAAACAATGACGTACTTCGAGCGAAAATTTTTCGCAATTCGCTCATATTTTGTAAGTGGAAATCGGCCTTTATGATCCGACGCTTGGATGAGTTCTAGCGCGCAAACTTCACCGCACAAATTTGCTGCCAGAATGAGTTTGAGATTGTTGCAACACAGAACTTAGAGCTGAAGCCTCACAGCAAGGCATCATGTTTGCAAAAATCAGTGGTATCCAGTCATTGGTGAAATTTTACAAGTAGAAGAAATGGAGCCTAGACATTTAGGGGCTGTTTATATGAGAGGCGGGACGGGACGTTTGCCGGGACGGGACGAAAAACGGGATGATTTTATCCCGCCTTTACATGAGAAGTAGTTTTGCCGGGACGAGACAGCAATTTTACAATTTAATATTGTAAAAGGTTTCTCCCAAGAGCTTATAGAATGGCAATCGAACAATTTAGAAAAAAGAATTATTGCAGATGGTTTCTACTTGTGGTTGCTTTCGAACTAACTTCTGTATCTGTAATCTCCAACCGAATATAAGAAGAACCAGTCAATTTTCAAACGTCCCGGGACAGTGTGTTTATATGATGAAAAACGTCCCGGTTAAGCGGGATCCCGGTTTGAGAAAGCGAGATCTCGCCTAACCGGGACGGGACGTTTTTTGTCCCGGGATAGTTTTTTTCATATAAACACGAGATTTTTTATAAAAACTTCAATGGAGGCGGGATCCCGTTTTTCGTCCCGTCCCGGCAAACGTCCCGTCCCGCCTCTCATATAAACAGCCCCTTAAAGAAAGGATTGATGGGCTATTATGCGAAAACTATTTTTTGTTCTTAGAGCAGATTCATTTTGCAAATTCAAAGCAAAGTTTATTGGTACTAACTGCGCCATCTTAGGGCGGAGGTTTCCTTCTGCCACAGAAAATTGGTGGAAAGAATGTGGATGTACCTAGCAATGAAATCTCGAAACTGAGATAAATTTGAGCTATATAAAAAAAACCCAGCACGTTTTGTCAACGTTTCGCCTGTCAGCCACCCATTTTTAAATGTTAAAAATTGCATCTTTTGTAGCCAGTTCGTTGTATCGAGATTTTTTCCTCAAGAAGGGTGAGAAAAACTTAATTCGTTATAGCGGTTCGGTATAATTAGGGGATCGTTATAGCGGGGTTCATTGTACTTTTAGCACTGTACTATTAACCATTTCTTTGCATAAACAGAAATTTGGGGAAGGTTCTCAAGGTTATCTATTAAACAAATGTCTAAGTAAGCAGGCGATGCATTCGATCAATTCCTCGTGATATTGTCCAGTATACGTGGTTAAGACGTGTTATTCATAAATCTAAAACTGATTCGGCAAACAAAGCGAAATACAGTTGTGAAAATCCACTTTCTTCATGAACATTTTACATATTTCTACATAAGCACCACAAGCAATTCAAGGCACAAACCTGCAAAATCAGTATTTTTTTACAAATTGGTACAGTAAACTAATGACAAGACATGAACGATGCAAGCTTTTAATTTTTAACTCTGATGTTAGGTTCAACAGAGGGAGCTTTACTTTAGAAGGGACGTGATTATCTGCAGCATGTATTCAAGGTAAGCACCCATTACTTTCCATTGAACAATGGAACCTGAATTGCTTTATAAAATGTATATATACATACAAAATTATTTCCAAGAAATATTTAAGAATTAACTGAAACTTGGTCGATCTATTCGCCCGAAACTTTCTTGATAAGATCGTCGCATATTTGTGCAAATTCTGCATTTTCTCGAGTCTAAGTAGATAAAGTACTTGTTATACGATCTGAAAAAGGTTCACGAATTGTTGTAGGGACACTCGTACTTAACATGATTAGAATTCAAACGTAAGGACGAGTTTCAACTTCATTCATATCAGCCCAAAGCTCTATGTGTGACAAAAAACAACCCCAAAAACTTACCTTTTGTTGTACCTCCTGTTCGAGGCTATTGATGCGGGACTGTGACTTTTTGAGAGCTGCTTGTAACCCAGCCAAATCTATTTCTTTCTGTTTTCTGACTTTATTTATTTCAATATTGGCACTACAAGAAACAAATCCAAACATAGAGATTCATTAATGGATCAGACTTCAATATAATCTTCATTGAGGAAAGGATGGACTACTAACGCGTCAACTTTTTCGGCAGCATGTTGCTTTAACTTTTGATATCTTTCTTCAGAGCGTTTCAGTTTCGTTTGAAATTCATTTAAAGACGACTTCAAGTTGTCTTCATTTTGTTTGTAAGTATCAATGGCGAGTTTTAATTTTTCGATTCTCTTGTATGCATCAACCAAGTTCGTTTCCGCACTATGTAAGTCTTGTTGCAGCTGTGATAAAAACATAAACCAGTCAAAATATTTTCGCAAAAAAAAACAAACTACCATTCGAAAACCAAAAAAAACACGAACCTGTTCCTTTGCTCTCACAGTCTCGGATAATGTTTCTTCGTTGAACATGTGGTTGTGATGGGAATTTTCTGAATTCGAAAGAGGAGGAACGAATTAAAACTGAGTTGAAGACATCAATTAAAATCAGAACTGATATAGCGAAACAACCACACACCTGTAAGTTCGACAATGGTTTTTTCATACTGCGCGACAACCTGTCTCATGTCGTTGCTTTCTCTACGCAAAGAATCCATTTTTTCACGGTGGTCTTGCTCGAGGAGTTCACGCATTGCAATTTCCTCTTTAATCTAAGAAGAATAACAAGAGAATATAAAAGGTGAAAACTTTTACTATAATTAACTTTTATTTACGAACCAAGGG
Organism: Turritopsis dohrnii; assembly: GCA_027922465.2. Lineage (NCBI taxonomy): Eukaryota > Metazoa > Cnidaria > Hydrozoa > Anthoathecata > Oceaniidae > Turritopsis > Turritopsis dohrnii. The sequence continues at coordinate 111,620 of BQMF02000369.1, read as the reverse complement.
TTAGGTGAATAGTGGTTTAGGTAAAGAAAGAAAGAAAGTCGACATATGGTCGTTTGGTGTACACACTTTACATTCAAGTTCTTCATATTTCTTCCGCCAGTCTTCTTCTCGAGCTCTGACAACTTCGTCTAGATCACTTTGCGTGTAGAGTAATGGCTATAAAAGGAAAAGAAAATGAACAAATAAACTATGTATATACATTACCTACAGAAGAAACTTGGTACGATTTTAAGTAATACCCGATCTCCGCGTGCTCCGCTTAGATCAGTTATATCTGTGTTTTTTCTTTCCGTTTGGGTGGAGAGGTCAGCCGTAGAATTGGTTTGAGTGACCAGACCATGAAACATAAAATCTGTCTGTGTGCAGAAGTCGTTGAAAGTTTTCGATGTTTTTTCAGTGATAATATTATTATTATCATTTTTTGCAATAACCCGATTCGACTTAAGAATAAGGGGTTTCTCATCAATATGAACAAATTGATTTTGTATTGGGTTCTCAATAACTGCTGAATTTTTCTGGTCTTCCGATGAGTATCCCAACCCCATTATTGATCAATTGCAAACTTTTCAGTCAAAGTAAAAAATAAAAATAATAACAAGTTTTTTATTAAAACGTTCGAAATTTGAATTCGAACAAAAATTCGAATTTTACAACAAAAGGAAATTGGCAACAAAATGCCAGAGTATTTCAAAACATTTGAAAAAAGAGGAACGCTCGCATTTTGCGGTACTTCAATAAAAATAGATAACTTTAGTCACTAATCGGTAAGAAAACTAACTTTAAATATTCCTGGAACGTACACACAATAAGACACTAAAAGCAAAAAATTATGTTACTTTTTTTAGTAAACGTATGGATAGTAGAAGCACGAACGAAGCGCAACTTCAAGAACTCCATAATCACTTGTTGCAAATGAAGGAGAAGATACAAAACTACAATATTCGCGCAGCAAAGCTAAACATTGAATTTTGTTCACTCTATGATCCGAAAGAAGAAAAACAGCTGAACGAAAATCAAAAATTATGTAAAGATTGCATCATTAAATGTCAATCGATAAGAACAAGTCAAAATGATAAACTAGGAAAAATTGAACTTATTGTTAATGAAAGCGAGGAGTGAATCCAAGTTTAAATCCAACTTTCGAAGAATGTATCAGTGGTTTCCGTTTAATCAAGAAAACATTCTCCACATATAATCCTAAACATGTTATGGTCCAGTATTACGATATTCGATGAAAAATCAATTAACTTCAACCTCTTATTTATACAATCAGTCAAAATTGTCATTAAAAGCTATCTCCTATTGTTTCACTAAATAAGAAATTCTCTCGATTAAAATCCACAAAAGTCAGCATAGTCAGGAATTTCAAATCTTTATAAATCGATTCGTCCTCATCGCAGGATAATTTAAACCCTACTTACTTAACTCATTGCTCAGATACTTTTAAGCTTCGATGTGATAAAAAGAAACGATCAAAGAACGCTTATAGCTATTTTTCGGTCTCAAACACTTTCACAGAATGATAGGCAAACATGATCTGGTTAAACTTCGAAATCGATAAAATATTAAGCCATTAACTACGTGTCGAAGATAAGTCAGAGTTCCCCCTCATAAGAGCGACGAAGTGTAATAACATGTAGGTCTTGACAACTTTATTTTACCAGCATAATAAGTTCAAACATAATCCTCAGGCATAACATTCTTTTTCATGTTGACTGTTTCAAAGTTGCTTCTCACAGTCGATACTCGTTTATTTCGTAAATATAAAGTAAACGAATATATTTAAAAAGTCGAAATGCATTAGCAGCTAATCGATAATAAGAGCAGTTTGAGTTTGGCTTTCACTGACTTTCTTAATAATTTTTGTAATAACATACAAAAAGATTTCAAACAGGAAAGATTTTTGGGATTGATAAACGTTAAGTTATAAAGTTGCCACCTTGTTCATACTAAAAAATGATTGTAATGAATTTTTTGCAAGTTTTTCTTCCTTCAAGAAAGCATAAGACCTTAGCCAGAATTTAATTTCAAAACCTGAATCACCCTTAGACCCACCAACGTTCAGGGTTTTCATTATTATATTCAAAGGTTCTCAAATGTTCTGGAGTCTAAAGGTTTCCTTAAAACTTAACTACGACAACATTAAATTGAGCTACAAAACGATTTCGTAAGTGCAAATATCAATAAGTCTTAATAATATTCAATAAATTAACTGAACATCACTAAATGACCATGTATGGACATAATACTTCCAAATATGGTGCCAATGGAAACATTCCAGATTAATTGATGCTTTATTCATTAGAATATCAGGAAAAATTACCAGAAATACCAAATGACAAAACTTATACTTTCATACAATATTATAACATCCACTGTAAAGAAAGCGTTTAACAATACCCCGTGACGGAGTGCACTTTTCACATCTGCCACGATGTTCTTATTTAACCTTCAGCACTCTCTTTCATGGAAGACCGGTTAAAAAGAAAAACCGTATCCTGATGAGAAATTACTTAGAAATACAATCATATAAAAACAAAAAATAACACAGAGCACCTCACTGTTATTTAAAAAAAATTTAGGTTGCAACTTTATCAATCAATCGTAAATAGATATGTTAGAACCAACAAAATAATAGTGACAGAGTGCAAAACTCAACGAAGGGGACTAACGTACTCTAAAAGGATTTTATCGATTTAAATATTCACGAAACATAATTTACTGTCGTCAACACAACATCCATAATCGTACTAGTACAAAAATACCAAGGAAACATTGAAATACGTAAGTTAGCAACACAAATCATCATAAGACAGATGGAAACCTTAGGGAAGTCTATGGATATCAAGAAAGAAAAAGCATGGCGACCCTCTTAAAGAAATACATTTCACTCCTTACCTCAGTTACTAATGAATAGAAATGTTTGTGGGAGAATTCTGTTGCCATGTCTACTGATTCAGTCAGCTCTGTATTTTTAACGGATTCAGAATTCCGATCCTCCTCTCGATGTTGCTTAGCCGAATGAATGGGTGTCTCGAGTTTCTCGCTTCCTTCAGGATTTTCTCGACAATGTGGAGAAACACCAGCTTTAGAGCTGCTAGCAGGAGCAACAAGATGTTCTGTCCTTATAGTCTCACTAGAAGGAATAGCTTGGACTGGCGTCAATTGTACAGTTCGAAAACTGTCTATAATTGTTTTATCCTGTTGTTGGATTTTATCAACACTTGTTAGTTTCTCGCAGGATACAGACGGAAAATCAACTATCTTATTTTTAACATCAACGCCTTCCTCGTGTGCAACGACACTTTGTAACAAAACGGTCTTTTCAGTAACGTCAATAAATCCGATGTCGGTACAAGTAGCGTCGTCTGATCCAACAATTCTATTCGTCGTCTTCGTGTCTGTCGTTATATGCTTAGTATTCGCTTCGACGTACTTTTGTCTCGCCGGTTCGTTTGAATTCACTTCTAAGGGTTGAAGCTCCAGTAGATTGCCGGCACCACCTCTTTTTCGTCGTTTACAGAAGCCACAACACAAACAATTGTAAATGAATTCAAAACAGCCGACGTTCTTCTCAGCTGACTGTTGCTTATCAGTTGTGTCATTAACTAGTTGAACTTCGTCAACGTTGCTGCTATCAGAACGATTTGCTAATGTTTTCGTATTTGTCATTTTACTGAATTCGATCGAATTAATAATTCTTTTCGGCCTAATTAAATAATAGGATGTTTTAAATCGCTTTTAATAAAATGAATTTCCCTTAGGTTTTTAAAATACATACATTTTTTTTTTATCGCTTACGGGCGGATACATTGAAAACACGTAATAAAAGAGAATAGTTTTCTCAAAATACACAGCGATGGAGAGCATGGCAGTATTAATCCTGCATAACAGAGTGAGAAATTGTTCAAGGTGGAATTTTAATTACTGCATACGAGGCTAATCACAGTTGCTATCTCCACGACTCAAAAGGATTGACAAGGTTTGTCAGAGACGGAATTAAAAACTGATCAGATATTAATCCTCGTTTCCAAGATGTGTGTCACATAACAAAAGTTAAAAAATTACCATGGTTAAGCATCACATTTTCATAACGTAAGCAACGGAGATTTGCAATGCTAGGTTTAGTATACAAAGCCAAAGATTTACTGTGATGTCAACAAAAGTAGGACTTGATGACGTCAACGTACCGTCCATATTCCTTTCACAAGAAGAGAAAAACAACGCATGATGGTCTGAAACTAATCACAACAACAACCCAATTATGTCTGCTCTTCACAATTCAGAATACTTCTAATTTCGTTCGGGTTTTTTTTATGATCTTATTTTCTTTTCTTCGTATACTTGGTTTTCTTTTTCTTCTTCTTTTGATCCTTCTTTTCAGTTTAAATAAAAGAACCTCAACATTTTAAAGTGGGGCAGGTGTAGCTTGTAATATTTACAAATTCCAATTCAGTAGTAGAATATTGCAATAATATATCTTTGCCAAACATCAAAATCATTCAGCAACTGCTATGCTCAAAAGGTCAAATATTTACTTTTAATTGCAGAAAATTAATATTTGACAGCTTCGGCATGCGCGGGATCTGTTACAGTTCTCGCGATATCGGTAACACCATATGCGTCCATGGTAACACATTGAAACATCGAACTCTTCCGACTTCTAGTCTGAACCCTACTGAAAAACTCTCACAACTCAAAAAGACGATGCAAAACCAATCGCTAAAACCATTTCAGAAAAACTTCAAAATCAGCCTACTATTTCTCTTAGAAATCTATGCTTATAAAAACACTTCATCAAAAACATTGCATCCAATAAAACCTTTCCGTTTAATTATAGCAGTCGCTCTTTAGATATGAATGGATGAATCGAAGAATGGATGAATAATGAATTGTTTCGGAACAGTTGGATTTCCCTCCTTCCACACAACGCAAAACATGATATTTTTCACTGATACATGTTTACAAGGTTAACTCGAAACCTATTCGTCAAACGAGTGATACAGTATAAATATAATACATACGCATATTAATGGTTGTTGTTACTTTTTTTATCCTGTCACCGAACAGAAAAACCATGATAGATGATAATCAGATCAAAATTATAAGCGGGCTTACAGAACAGCACTAAACTCAACAATGAGATACCACTTGCAAAACAAGGTGAAATGTATTACACATTCCCGACATGATGGAATAACATCGATTTTTCTAAAAAAATCTAACGTTGCTCTTCTCATCCAGTCCGCAAAACCTTTTTTCACATCACAACTTAACAACACAATAACATAAAAGCTATAAGAAAATGTGAAATGTCTATTATGTACCCCCGGAAAACTTTCCCTTTTAAAATGCTGCTGATAATAGGATTACCAAGTTACACGGGGGTGTTTTAAGCAAGCCCTTGAAATGATCCAGTTTGATAGAGCATTATCTGAGGGTGTTATGTAGACTTTAACAATAACTTCTATACAAAACACCTAACGTATAAACTAGCTAAATCTCTTTTTGAAATCCTTGTATTAAAGAAGCATGGTCTGTTCACAATATTACCAATATGTTCGTAGAATGTCTGGTCGGCTGAAACCTCTCAGTGAATACACTTAATCTAGAAAAGTTACTCTGCGCTGTAGACACATTGAAATGATGCAACTTCAGGCAGGTTCACAATTCTCACGAATGAATAATTGAATATTGCGCGTGTGGAATGCAATGTCGATCCATCGCAAACAAATGACTAGCGAGCTGGAAATCGCTGAACTTCCACGCTTTTCGTCTTCAAAAGCAGAAACGTACATTACTAAAGTTTCATGTTGTAAAGTTGGATTTGTGTGTTACAAGATTGAGTTAAATTTGGGATAATTGAGAGATTGAGACTTGCATTGCAACTAAATTAATTAAGAGCGGTATTAAGTTTTTAATTTAACAAATAGAAGTATAGTCGTAACAGCTTGCATGTATGACTTGCTGATATAATATAAACTTACTTCAACAAGTCCACTGTTACTAGTGTCTGCAGTTTTGAGCGTCTCTCCGCGTTCTGTTGTTTTAATGTTCTGTTAACAACGAAGAAAATCGATAAACCCAAACACATATGAAAAACTCAACACTAGATAAAAAAAGAAAGCATAGCGCATACATTTTTGGGTGGACTGAATGGATCAGCCGATCCAACGCCCATTGTATCACCAGCGCCAATACCAGAGCTTCTTTTAACAGCAGCCAGTCTAGCAGCGATGTCAGCAGTGGTTGGCGAATCACGAGCGATCAAGTCATCTGAACTGCAACAAATTCAAACGAAAAACATAATTAAAAAATTCATCGCTGGTACAACACGCAAACTAAAGGATATCTCAATGGCAAAAGTGTTTATGTTTTAGAAATTGAGTTTTTAAGCAAGAAGTATTTCTAATCCAAACAAACTCTATGAAAAATATTGTTTCCAATTTAGAAAGAAAAGCATTCATCCATTTTTAAGAGTCATCAATAAATTATAGCAGATCAAGAAAACCTGAATATACACGGAAAACATTTGAAATCGTAAGATGACAAAAAGGCCTGCTGTTTATTTATGATTGAACTCACACTAATGTTGTATTGATACCATTTTGATTGGTTGGTTGTTCACTGGATTTCGCTAAATAAACCAATCAAATGATGAGTTGTTTACAAAACAGACTAACAGCAAACAGTAAAATTATCTAGATGAAAAATTTCCATAACACTCTTTGAAATGAAAAGAACTACCTGGCGAATCATTTCCCAACAAAGGATCAAATCGTACATACAAAGATTTCCGAGCAAGTTCCGCTTGTCTTCTCTGAAAATCAATGCATTTAAATTTTAAAACTTGTAAGATAAAACGTTTGTGATCACCAGGAGAGTAAGAGATTTAGGAGAGACACACGCGCTGGATAATGAATTTTTGAATTTCAATGAAGGATTCCTTTATAAATTATTTAGGAATATTGAGTGTTACAAAGAAGACTATTAGTTTGCTATTCAAAAAGAACCAAGACAAAAACCAATAAGAAATACATTAAAAATTTAATGCTAATGTGTTGAAAGTTAACAGTGTGGACAGAAATATTGCTTTTCTTATTATAATAGAATAAAAATAATAAGCTTACAGCTGCCTCGTCATCATTTTCGCCACATTGTTCCAAGAAGCTGAGGTCATTCATGAAGTCGGCTATAAGTAAGACATTAAGTTATAGCAGGAGTTTTTCTTTTTGAAATATTTCATATTCAAGTAAACAAGATTTCCTGATCTCACTTTCTAACCTTAGACCAAAAATGGTTTAACAGCTATAAAGAAAACCCACAGAGTTAGAAAATCATTTGGAACGTCAATGTTTTCTGTACAGTTATCCTGTCCAAATGATCTTATGAATCATGTCTATTGTCCGTAACACCTTTTGGTAGGCATATTGAAAGCATTGATCGGGCAGAAAATACTAAAGTGTCGAAGATAATAATACCGAAAAACCTAGAAAACTTCACTACAGTCTTATGATTCCGTTACACACCACCCTTTCATGAGAAGATACAAGTAGATTGTATATTATTTTCATTTTACAATAACCATGATGTTAAAATTAGAATAGATTATAGACAAGACCAAACTTTAAAAGAACCATCATAGTTTGGTTGAAACAAACAATTTGTTTTTCTTTTGCTCGTTTTCGCTTCAAAATATTTCCTAATAATAATTCTTCAGGTTTTTTCTACTCATTTCATAAGAGATATTTTGATTTCATTGTGATAATGTGGGATTTACTGATAAAACAAAATTAGAACCTGCAAAAACAACAACAACAACAACAAAAACATATCCCTCCCTAGAAGATAACAAAGATATGCGTTTACAACTAACCTGAGTCAGCTGGCTTAAAGTTATCATCGAAGTCATAGCTATAGTCTTGGTTTACAACATTTGTGGAATTTTGACTACTTATTCCAGAATCTGTTTCATTTAATGATAAGTCACTTGATACGTGATGGGATATCTCATCACTGTCATTGAACTTCAAATCAAATGTAACACCTTTGCTAGTCTTTGCTTTTTCAGTACCTGTGTAAAGAAAAAAAAGCAGTTACTGATTGGCATAAAAATGTTTTCCCCTTTAAAAGATAAACAGAATGATTCTATCCTGGAGGTTCGGAACAAAACCAGTGTAAATTTTAAGAGGTAGTAACCATGTACAAAATCCCATGTTCAAATAGTGAAGAGCCAGATATTTTTGATTGTTACTTAGTGAATTAGTACATGCAATATGATATGGCCAGACCTGGAACCTAACAAAGGGCTGTACAGAATTGTCAGACATTGTCCGACAAGAAATGAACTACATTCTAGCATGAAATCCTATCCTCTCAGACATCATGTCCAGTATAATTTTATCAATATTGCTCCTATTCTTTCGGTTTGAGTGGAAACTTGATGTAGCATCACTGTATAGGCAATATGGCTGCACCAACATGGTTGAATTAAAGATAATTACTGAAGGTTAAACCACTTTGCAACCATGTTTATTAACATTTTATGTAGACAGTTGCTTATTTTTGAAGGAAAACATTATAACTTTAAACAGCTTGGCAAAGTGGGACAGAGATAAGAAAATTGAAAACATAAGGTCAACTTGACAAGTTATTTAAGTTTTGCAACTTTCATTTTGCAGCAAAACAACCATTCTCTCAATAATCTCAGGTACCACCAAGACTTAAACTTCATGCCTGACATGAAATGAAAATCTGTCAAATATCTGGCAAGGCAAAAGGAAAATTTACAGCCCTGAAATTGCTACAAAATGTAACAATAACTCAAAAACACTTACATACATGAAAACAAAGGAATTTCATATGCAGTAAATTATCCCAGTCCCTTAAAGATGGTTTTGAACTTACCTTCAAGATCTGATGTTTTGTTGTTATTCTTCCTTTCCGCAGGCTTATTGCACTCCAAATAATCAACTTGTTCTCCTACATCACCATCAATACAGTCCTGTGGAACAGATATGGGCTTTCCTCCTCGAATTTTCACAGGTAAGTCATCAAAACCATCGTCGTCGTCATCATTAGTATCCTCGTTATAAGCAACTTCTGATGATAGGGGTTTCACAGCATCAAATGGGTCTTCATCAGGTATCTTTATGCCACTGTGACCACTGACCTTTATATTATCAAATGGGTCGTCTGTTGGTATTAATGTACCTCTTCCTCTTGGCTTGACAGGAAGCATATCAAATTCATCATCTTGATCCTTCATTAAAGATGCAGGAGGAGCTCCGCGTGGTTTAACGGGAAGAGAATTGAAGTCATCCTCGTCAGCAGAGTCCATACCATCCACTTCACTAAAGAAAAACCAATAGGATTTCTTAAAGATGAAAATGTAATTAATGAAAATTTGAAAATTAGTGAAAATCTGAAAATTAATGAAGTGAAGGTTACCTAACAATATGATAAAACATTTTCCAAGTTAAAAACTTTTGCTACCTCATAACTAATAAATTTCAGTGAATTACAGAAAATTAAAAAAAAATACAGAGAAAAAATGTATCATGTACATATTTTTTATTTATTTTTCAAATATTGACAATAAAACTACATGTTGTCAAAAACAAATAAGCAAATATTTGCATCACAAGATCTATATTATACAGTTTATTCCTATTCATCTGATTACCTCTCTAGAAGTTAACACACTTAAACACTTTATAACAACATGTATTATTAGCTTAGGAACAGAGAAAAATGATTGCGTTATGGGGTAATAATTAAATATCTTTAAAAAAATCTTATAACAACTATCACTTAAAATGGCAGATTATTAATGGAAGATGTTTTTGTTAAAAGATCCAAACATAAGGATTTAACTTGTATTTCCTCAATTTTTCAAGAAGGGATGACTTTACTAGAAGCTTGATCATAAGTTGAGCAGTAGACCCAACAATTTAACAGAAAGAAAACCAAGTACTTACCACTTATCTACTACAGCACATACAAGTTCTTCTAATACAAGCTAGAAGGTGAGTGGATTGGGTTAGTGCAAAGAAGTTAGTAGTTTGTTCTTTTTGTTAAAACTTTGTTTATAATCAAGCATACAAAATCACGTAAGAAGACAATTAGTTTAACTACTAATCAATCTAATTTGATTTGAATCCATGATTTCAACCACTTGATTAAGTAATTAGAAGACAAAGTAATTTTAAGTACCTGCTGCAGGTGAAATATTAGTATGTGTTAACAGAAAGTTGGTGCAAAAGAAAAAAATCAATGCCGTTCTATAGTAACTAAAACTTAAAAGTATTTCGGAACATAACAAGGAATGAACTAATTTTCACAAGAATAATATTGTTTGTCCTACTTTCCATATTTTGAAAAACACGTTAGGTTTTTAATTTGGAAATAAAAAGAATAAAGAAAATTGTGTTTTACCAAAATATTAAATCTATCAGATTTGTTGCTTGCATCAGCTGACATGTTTATGTAATGGGATGATTACTGTATATGTTATCAGTATGTATATGTATGTGATTCTCATTTATAATGAACTATTCTACGAAACAAATAGGATGTTATTATATTAAATGATCGACCTTTAGATTTTTACATATATTTTACGGACTATTACAAAACACAAAACTGCACAATTTTGGCATCTTTGGAGGTTGCATCTTAGTGCACTTCATTTACCCAAACATGTGCCATTATTAAAAACACACTGATTTAATGGAAGTCATTGCTACCACAAAATCTCCCAACAGTATATCCAGGTCAAAAAAACCTCCCACATAATAACACCAAACAAACACAATCACTTGCAAATTATAACTCATATGAAAGTGTAAAAGTAAGATGGTTCTGAATTACTAATCACATATAACACTTCAATATTTAATCAAATTTCATTCTCTGATTGCAAGATGTAAGAATACAGTTAACACAAAACTTACTAAATAATGCATATTTTTAAATAGGTTGTAATCACTAGAAGTGAGCATTCAACTACTTTATGAATTGATTATAACAGGAATTTTAAATGAACCTTCTTCCATTTTCTAATGTAGCAATTGAATGTAAGAACTATCATAATCACAATAACCTTGTTAATTCTCAAGATTGATTTTTCGAGTTCTCTCATAAAGATTATTATTGTATCTTGCATTTGTAAAAAATTTGATAAAAAAAATAACCTCAGCGAACTGAATATTTTGGCAGTGGTCCTCTTTGGTAATAACTGCTGCTCTTTCAAGCCAATTCTCTTCTTCGTCTAGTGTACGAATATCTTCCCACTTTGAAATTTCTTGTGAACCAAAAAGATTTTTCTGTTTATCTTCTGAAAAATCCTGAAAGAAATATTGATGTAACATGAAAGTAAATTACAACACTCACAAGTTCAATACATGAAAGAACAAGTATGAAATGAAAAACACATTCTTGATGTCAGTATAGTTGGAAGTTGTTATCTACATTCTTGAAATTACTAAAAATGTATTGATCCTTTTCTTAAAGCATCAACTAGAAAATATTTGAAATCTTTCTACTATGCCATATTTTGCTAGATTTATACTTTATATGTCTGCATACTTCATAAGCCTTATTTTCTTTCACCGTTCAAATTGCATTCAATTTAAAAAGTCTACTATTATGCCAGAAAGTTCTGTCAACTTAGCTCAGCCATCAGGGAAAGAAATGAAAATTTCTGACTTAGGAGCCAGTTTTACTTACCATTAAATTGAAATAATTTTTTAGAACATGGAATAAAGTAAGGAGGAAGTAAGTATGAATTTACGGAAATATTTTTTAGTCCTGACTGTACACCAAATGCACCTTGTAACAACGAAAAAGAACAAAAGTGTACCTTTTTGTGTAAATGAGGAGATTTTATATTTCCTTGTTGTGATATCCCAAAGACTGTTCTAGGTGATGGACTAAGAGATAAATTGCTGAGGCCTTCTATGAGTGAATTTTCTTTATCATAATCTTCTGGAAACAGCATGGACATTCTATCAAAAGTAATTGTGACAGTCATTCAAGAAAGTGAAAGTGAAAAGGATAAACATTTCCAGCTTAACCTAACAGAAAGTATTTGTCCATATTTCGCAAATTGAAAGACATGACTATAATATATTCCCAGTAATTTCCAGGTTGGGAAACAAAATACCAAACAGAGACTTTTTTCCAGAAAAGATAACCTTAAATAATAAATAGTATAACTAGAAGCTTCATGTTTGTTTGAAGTAGAAAACTGAGTGAAATATTTTTCTCTTTAGTTTTTAGAAAAATATTTCATTCATTTTTCTACTTCAAACAAAACTCATAGCTCAAACACGTTTATTTATATACTTTAAATGGTTTTATTTTCGAGATTAGGTGGCCAACACAATTTTGTATTGAGTTGAACGGTATAATGCTTTTGTGCTGAAATAATTTTGGCAATTTCACAAGTTATAATCTTCATAAACTCCCTTAACTATGATGGAAAGAATTTAAGATTACATTGACATTTCTAAAGCCGATGATACACAAGTTGATTAGTTGCTTTCGATTTGTAGAATTCTACAAATTGCTGTGTGTATCATGCAAAAATCATATGTTGTGAGCATGATTCTACAAGTTGCTTTCGACTAAAAAAAATCGAACCTGTTGGAATTCTGCGATTAATCACAGCTTTTTAAACCAATCAAAAAGCTTCTTTTTTTACAGAAAATGCACACATGAAAACTTCTAGATTAAAATGATATGTTTATAAGAATCTTAAATATTGGTAGGGTGGGATGGAATCTGGCATGACCGTATTTTGCTTTGTGAGAGCCACTCCAACGAGACGCAACAAAGCATCGAAATCACAAAGGACCATCCTCAAAAAGTTAAAACAGTCAGCTTCCTCTTCCAGTCGAAATTCACGCAGAAGTGTGTCGTAAACCCCAAAGTGCTTTCTTTGGAAATCAATTCTTTCTTTGCATGGAATCAAAAACAATTTATTCCATTTCGAAAGATTCCAACATAGCATTACAACACGAGGAAATGGGAATCGTTTGGTTGTTCCAAAATCAAGAACTGAGTCTGGAAGACGATCACTTGCTGTCTAAGGTGCCCTGACCTTCAATGAATTGCCTGACAACTTAAGAAGAGAAGAATCCATCTGTAAATTTAAAAGTTTAATTTATTCAGCTGTCTAATTAGTCTTGCTATCTTTTTTTGTATATTTTAGTTTTTTATTGTATATAATTTATAAAACAGGTCCTTTTTTGATAGCAGAATTTTAATTTCTGAAAAAGTCAACCTGTATAAATATGTTTATAATAACAATAATAATTTTCTTCAGCCAAGATTATGTCCATACTCTTTTTTTACGTTTCTTTTTTTCTTAGCAAACCACGATGATGATAGCAGCAGCTGCAACCTCTTCTTCACTGTCTGAATACATGATGCAGAAAGAAAAAATCGCTTGCGTGTATCACCTTTGTATCGGCAACTTTTTAATATGCGCAACATAAGTACGACTCAGTCGAAAGCAACTAATCGACTTGTGTATCATCGGCTTAAAGCACCACCATATTTTGAAACTACTACCCCTCCTCGACATTACATTTCATATACCATTATTAATGTGTCATAGAGTTTCAAAGTATACACACAGTTTTTACAACAGCCGGTAAAACTCAGACTTGGCTGTTCATATTTTTTAATTCTTTTTCAGCCTGAATTGTTCTTATATTATTCTTAGCTTAATCCTAACCCTAACCTAGTTTCAGATTTCGGCCTCTTTTTGTTTTTAGGAACAACTTTGCTACAAGTCATGTTTGTGTTGCGTATTTTACCCTGGCGCCACCCTTCATGCTAACAATGCCTTTTCAGAAAGTTTAAGTATATATAACATTTCTTCAGGGTTGACACAGCATTTCTTAAAAAAAATTCCCTGACTTTTCTGTGAAAAGTACTATTTTTCCCTGACTTTAGGCTTTGCAAACCCATACTTTTTCCCTGACCACCAGTGAAAAAGTATAGTTTTTCCCTGACTAATGCCATATTACTGTTCGAAAAATATAACAATTTACAATTCGATCCGTTTTCTTTCTTGTGATATAAACAAAAAAGATAAACTTTAGATGTCAAAATAATACATAACACAATGTATATCATTATAGCCAGGTAGGTATTGAACATTGGTAATTATCAATAAGTGTTAAAGTATAAAACTTCCGCAACAAAACTTTAAACATAATGCTTTCCTGTCAATTCAAACATAACCATATGATTTTCAGACTATTTTTGATGTTTGTGAAGACCTTATTCAAACAAAAAGAGAAAATCAAAATTTCTATAAACATAACAATATGAAACACTTTCCTTACAGAGAATACCGAAACATTTTTCCAATAGAGAATATCAAACAATACCCATAAACATAAGAATATCAAGCAATCAAGGCACATTGAAACATAATGAAAATAAATATGAATGGTCCATCATGTCACAAAGCAATTCAGTTTCAGTACGTACGAATTCAATGTATAGTATCCTTTAAAAATAATAAACAAAAATTACTAGAAAAGCCTATCCAAAAACCAAACACCAAACTACCACCAGCACACCATTCCCAGGTTGGTCATGTATCAAAAACTATACTTATATATCTATGAAGCAATAGAGAAATACTACCAAGTCATTTAGGTATAAATCAGATAATATTTACAGTTTTCAGACAATCTTGAAATAAATCAAGTGAAAAAAATTATTGACTTTTAAAAATTTTCTCCCTGACCAAATTTCAAAAAAGTTCCCTGACTTTTTATGAAATTCCCTGACTTTCCCTGACCAGTGAGAAAAAAGCCTTTTTCTCCCTGACTTTCCCTGACTGTGTCAACCCTGTTCTTTCGTTTCTTTCATTTATTCCATTTTGTGCAGGTCCTACATTGATATCAGAAATATAATTATTCTGAAGTGGCAAACCTGTAAAAATATCTGTAATAAAAATAACCAAATAAATTATTGGCAGCTATTTGATAAAAAAACTAATACGAGCCTGCAAGTTTTTAGACAGGCTGTATGTCATCATATCATAATAAATTTCACACATTAATTGAATTAGTTAAGTTAAGCTTATTCTTAACTTGAATTTATTTTCAGGCACTTAGAAGAAGGCAACAACGAAAAGTGCAGAGCTGCTCAAATGGTTTCTGGAATCATTTGAAGCACAATACACAGTACATTAAACAAGAAAGACACTGGACAGGCTACTGCTCAAAACAAGTCTAGAAATAACGATTTACCGAAGACAACATTTAAACTAAATTTTCCAAAGTTAGTTTCAATGGATATTTGTAAATGGCTGCAAAAAGATGCTCAAAGTGGAAGTACTACCATAAAAGAGAAGAACAATTATAGTTGAATAGGTTATATTGGTATATAAAAGTTACATATGGAACAATGTACTTAATGATAAAAGAACATGATTCAACTGACATCAAGTTCATGTAACACCAATCATATTACCCAAAAAAATCAAGAAAAAAAACAGTTCTCACGCACAGCCCTCTTGCCGAAAATTTTTATACTAATTTTTGTGCATTTTTGTACAAACGAAAATTTCTACCATTGAGGTAGTTGTCAAATCAGTAATCTTTCTCTGATGTGGTTACAGATCTCTACTTTTCAACTGACAAAGCTACTGTTCAAGCAAGATAAATGAAATTGCAGAAATTGAAACTGTTTTTAGTGAACATTAAAGTGGAGTTGGATATTGATTAATAGCTTTATCAGCAAAAAATACAAGACCTGGAACTGAATAGGAGTAACATTGACAACTGTTGTCTTTTGTTGGCTTTATTGCAGTTTGCTCCTGTAATTGTTGACCAATTCTTTAAACCTGCAATTTGAAAGAACGATTTCAACATTATTCTTTGCAGGACATGATATGGTCCTTGCAGGTTTATAGGATGGGTCAAAAGTTATGGCAAAGTGCTTTTGTTTTGTCTTTATTGAACGGATATTCAAGAGCTATAATTCTCGAGGGAATTAAACTGCCTTCCATGATATTGTCTGTCAATTTTAATTCTCAAATCACACTTAAGCAATTCTATGAACATAAAGGGTATACTGTAAAAGACCGATTAAGAACACTGGGTGCTTTATTTTTTTTTAACTTTTACAGTGGGCGCTTATACGGATGGAGCGCTTAATTGAGCCCTGGGCGGTTAATAAAAAAAAGCCTCTAAAATCACTTATACACTTTATCTTTTCATTGAACACTGACAAAAAGAACTGAGCTGTCCTACTCGAACAACTTCAGAAAAAGCTCGATAAATACTCTCACTTTGAGATGAATATAATTCATTCCCATGTTATTAAGTTTCCTTCATTATGCTGAAATATATGTTCAACTAAAAACCATGTTTTTCTCAATATTATTATATTTTTGCCGTATAAGTGCCCAGCTTTAGTTTTGGACCTGGGCGCTTGCTTAATTGGAACCTGGGGGCTTATTACAAATTTTTCGTCTAATTCTTGGCACTTAATTGGTCATTTAAAGTATAATGACAATCATAATAGTGTCGACTCTAAGAGGGAACATAAATCATGGTCACTCTGTTCTGTGGTCAAAGTTATGTGTCAAAAACCTGGTTTGTTTTCATAATTATATTTATAATTATAAATTGTTGGGAAACAGTAGTATGAAAAGTAGCAAAGTGAAGATTTGAAGAAAACTACTTAAATATTCCACAAAATAAGGAATTTCAAAAAAAATTAAGTGTATAACCAAAATGTGTGTGTGTGTGTGTATCAGAGTGTGAGTTGTTGACATATTTATAATATATATATAGCGTGTTAACGAAAAGGTGACAGCCAGTCTATGCACAGGCACAACAATATCTAAGTTTGAATAAAAAAAAATTACCATTAGTAATTACTCCTCTCTCATATTTACATTTACGAAAGAAAAGACAATATTTTGAGAACACACTGCACACAATGGCCTATGCAGTAAATGAATCGTGGAAAGCTTCAACATCCTGCCTTGTTGAGCTATTAGGAATAGCAAAAATTAACTTATAGTTTAAAAAAATTTCACTTCCAGAATATGCAGAAACACGCACGCGACAAAGAGCAAGATCGCGCCATTTTCCTTGTTGACAATCTCGTACGCATGCGGGGATGCGGGGCACAGAAATAATTTCATTTTGAAAGTGAGGTTACTTTGAAATGATAGCTCTGACAACAACGGACCGACAACCGACAACAACATGAGGTTTTTTCGCTCGAAGAGTAAACGTTCCTAAAACCCCTATTTTAGGAATTTTTAATGTTCTTTTGGTAACTTTTTAATGGTTTTAATGTTCCATTAAATCTTTTTCTCATAGTTCTCTCATAGGTTTCTCATAGTTGGCTATGCTGTTGGCTGACATCTATATTGTCGCTGCAAAGTTGGCGCTATTTCCTTTTTTTCGCATCCCCACTCTCCTGCCCAGGATGTTTTAGGGTCAGGGTTAGGGTTAGGGCTAGGATCAGATACATTTAGGGGGATGCGAAATGTTTTGAAATTTCAGTGCATCAGAAAGTCTAAACTGACTTATATAACAGCAATAAATTTATAATCACGCCAGTTAAACACTCTACTATATTTTTGTGTATAAAGTAAAGACTAATCGTTTCGATATTAATGGTGGCAAATCAAACACTAACCTAGACACTTATGTTATTATACATTGACCATACTATTTCTACTGTCCAGACCAGAGAACTGTATGGTAAATATTGTGTGTTCACAATTTTGATTAAGTCTGGTTTAGACCTGACGGTTACGGCGATTTAAATTTAGGTTCACCAGGCTTTATGGAAGCATTTCAATGCATCTGTGTTCCCAGAATCTTTTATGAGCTTGACCTCTTCGCTGAGTCGGAAAAATAAGAAATGAATGGTAAAATTGTGGAATATATCCAAATTGTGTAAGCGGAGAATTGACTTCTCTGCATTGAAGTGGACAAAAAACAATGAAGATATTGGTATTTTTCTTCAACATGAGCCATAAATAAAAATTTTAAGGAAATTTATTTGAAAACGGAGACACTTTTATAAGAATCCGGGAGAGTGGGACACTATTATGACCAAATCAACAGGACAAACCCAGTCAAACCGAGATGGTTGGAATATGTGGATTTGTATTCAGTTTTTATTTGTTGGAATGAATTAGTTAGTTGTAACTAATTTTTTTTACAAATCCAACAGAAAATAAAGTATAAATATAACGTTTCATAAAATGTGTATTTCAACATTACTTTACAAAGGATCATCAGAATTTTCTTTTTGTTAAGTCAACTAACAACCAGCAGCTAAATCTACAAAGCCAACATAAAACCCAAAATTCTCTTTATGTATATAATTTCTATTTATTCAGAATTTTCCACAATTCCCGAACTTTAGCAAAATTACACTAGTTGATTGGCTCAAATTAAAATTAATCAGTTATTTTTGGCAAGTTCTAATATTAACATAAACAACATTTTTTGGTAGAGAAACTACTATAAATAAAAGCATTATTGAAAAAAATTAACTAGCTCAACAAATATTCTAGACTTAAGTAGGATTTTTAAAATTAAGGAAATTAAAGTAAATGATCAAATATTAGTTAAATATATGTACTAAAATTATATATTAAAAAACAATGACTCACAAGTAACTGCCCAAAAAATCTGACTGAGAACTAACAACTTGGCATCTAAATAAGAAGAAATCCAATTGCTAGTGTCTGACGAGCCATCAGAGTACTCTTAATCTTCTTATATATTTGTTTTCGTGCAGACACTATGGAGGAAAAACTAGCAAGAATGACATCTGAAGCTGAAGATCTTTTAAGCCGAGCAAAATCATTGAGGCATATACCAGGTGCATCTAAGTTAGAACGCAAAATTAATGCTGAATTGAAGTGCTTACTAAATTTCAAGGAAGGAAAAATGAAAGACTCTCTAGAAAACCATTTGAAGAGTACTAATCTGACCAATCTTCGTGCTGTTTTAAAAGCCATTGAAAATTCACCTGATGTTGTATGTGTACTTAAAAGTTTTTATTATGAAACTGAGTATGGTGGAGAAACTTTAGTTGTAGATGCTGTTGCCACAGGTGGGTATAAATGGATAAAAATAATTGCTCGTAAACCGATTGCCGTTCACAGAATATGGAACGGTGAAGGACAGTATGGAGATAAAGATTTAGTTACCTTGGCCAAGGAATATATTATGGCCAGTGATCAAAACCCAATTAATTATGAGGCACCAGGTATATGTTTCATTTTTCCGAGAGGTGTTACACAGTCTGTACATAATGCAGTAAAAAATACTGGAGTGTTTCCAATAGGAAAAGTATTACCAGATCCTGATTTCAATAATTTAGCGCAATGGCAATTGTTAGAAACTGAATCAGATTTGGAAGACATTACACAGATACTTGTAGATTTCACTGGCCGATGTTCCAAAGTCAACTTAGATATTACCACATTGATTGTTCTAACTTCAAATATTACCAATGGTGACTGTAATCTTGTTTTCAAAGAGGATATCTTAACAAAACAAGCAGAAGAAGAAAGAATGAAACCTGCTTTGAAGAATTTAGAAAGCTACCTTAATGACAAAGAACTGATTTGTTGTCAAACAGCTTACCACAACTTTCAAGAGATTTTAAATACTGTTGGTGGACAAACAGAAAAAGAACGTTCGGAAGAGTTATTCAAACGAGTCACTATCGTTCCTGATGATCCTGCACCATATGCAATGGAGTTGGAAGAAAGTGCAAGTGTAAAACTACGGTCTAAAATCATATTTGGTACTGGTGAAACTTTACAGGCAATAACTGCCACTGCTAATACAGCGTTTGTTAGGGCTGCTGTTAATCAGGGGATTAAGTTTAGCACATACTTCCATCCTTCGAGGGCCCTTACTGAACAAAAACAACAAAGAGCTTCTCCCCTTTTATCATGAATTTCTGTTTTTTTCTTGTGTTGTTTTTGTGTGACATTTTCTTTTTCAGAAAAATGTTATTTTGTTGGGTTGAATTTGATTGTTGAATTTGGTTGTTGTTTTTTGATAAATATTATGTTTCAATTTCCTACATAAAGTAGATGGCATACTTACGTATTGTATTGAAAAATGAAATAGATGAAATCGCAGAGTTTTTCAACGATCTGTTGTATCTGTTCTTTCAATCGATGCAAAACTTTCATCCTATTGTATGTACTCGGTTTCAAAGAATTACTGTTTTGAGAAGTATGAGGTGGATTTCTGATTTGTGTTTTCGTACGATAATAGCTGGAACTAATTAGTGACTAGGGATATGATGAAGATATCGTCCTATTGTTATTTTTCAAAAGACAGCAAGAAGAATGGACAAGGGATTCGTACTGCGTGTAGATTTTCTTTCAAATTGACCATCGTGAGAAATAGGGGATTGAATTAAGTTTATCGTCTTTGTAGCCACAAAGGAGCTGCGAAAATTTGAAGAATTTCAAAAAGTTTTGACAAAAAATTCTGTTCATCCATATAATCTCGAATGAAAGTGCGCCAGCGCCCATATCCGAATATAAACGCTGTTTGGCTTTAAAACTTTAATAAAACGGACGTCTATATTTTTGAGCATTTACCATTTGAGAGATAAAATAAATTTTTATGTCAAAAATACTTCAATTTTATTAACTAAAATGAGAGATTACTCGACAACAACACACTCTTCATCATCGTCTGCCACATCCTCTTCATTGCCACCCATAGTTGCCCCTTCAAGTTAGGGTTAGATTAGGGGATCTGATTGGAGTTCTGGTATGTTTTTCCTGCGTTCTTACTCGATGTATATCCATATTGCTGAAATTTGCCTTTTAAGAATTTAATGAGCCAAATCGTTGAGTTTTTCTTCAATATCTTTTCGAAGAACAAATATTTTGGCAAACATTTTATATTACACGCTTTTTTTTATAAGAACCAGTAAAATCTGACCTAAGGCTGGCCGTTCTTATTTGGAGCCTTTTTCAGCCTGAATTGTTCTTATTTTGTTCTTAGCTGTAAGAACACAGTTTCAAATTTCAGCTTCATTTTGTTCTTCTTATTTATGGAACTTCCAGTAAAATAGAAATATTTTTTAAAAACAACTGGTAAAAGGTATGGTTGCTGTTCGGTAATGACCCATTCGCACATTTATTGGAGGTGAAAAAAAACCAATAAACTTCTAAACCATTTACTAGTGAGAGAATTCACATCACTGTTCTTATTTTCCAAGAAAATTCAGGCTCAGGCTGTTCTTAACTTTTGGAACAATGATTTGTTCTTATTTAGTTTTTATTTTTTGGCCAAATATGAGGCTCATGTTCTTTTAAAATTGTTCTTACAAAAAAAAGCGTGTAACTGATAGAGCATGAAAAGCTCTTTCTTGTGATATAAAATTCACAATATTTTATCAGACTTGTCATAAGATATACGCCTTGAAAGTTGGTGGATAAGACATTTTGATACACACTGTACATTATCATTTTAATGGATCAGTTTAAATTGTTTGAAATAAAAGAAAACGTGATACATATAGTGAATTAAATAGAAATATAGTCCCCGTGGGCAAAACCGAATAAATAGAACAATTTAAACTGATCCATTAAAATGATAATGTATTATTTCAGCCTTTAAATTGTTCTATTTATGACGGTTATTAGAAGTTGAAGTATTAATATTAGTAGTCAGCTTGCATTGGTTAAAACTGGTAAAAAAATTTTACCCGGGTTACTTAAAACAATTAGTAGTAGCCTATGTCCCAGCTTGTTTTAAACTGCGGCTATGACGTCAACAAAATCTTTGATCGACGATATCTCTGCAACGGTTGGTTGTAAAGAAACGATCCCATACACTTTCTTGATCAGTTTTTCGAGATCTACAACATGGGTACATTTTCTGTTTGCAATTTTCGTCACAGGGTTCGCACACGGGAAAAGCGTATTTCACACATCCTTTTTACGCGAGTTGCTTAAATTAGTAGTTGCATTAGTAATCTCCTGAATACTTACTACTAATATTAATACTTTAACTACTAATAATGCAACGAAAAAAATAATCTCAATGGAATAAATGAAAGAGTTTCACGAACTCGGCCATTTAGAACATTGGTTAAAGGGGAACTAAACTCAAAAAATCTAAAAATGATGAAAGTCAGTTCTTGAATTTTCAAAAAATCTTTTTTCGATCCCGAGATATTGCCATTTAAAGTTTTTGCTCAAAACTTGATCTCCGTGGCAAGGTGACATCACATTATTCAAAAAGAAATCGCTGACATACAAATATGTAAATAACTCAAGGAATATTACTGATACAATGCTAGAAATTCGTATGTGTAGTGGAAAACACCAACAGAAATCGAATTACTAAAAGTAAGTTTTGCCATACCGTAATACCTCAAATTTAGTGCGGCAAAAAAAATAATTATTTTGGCAATGCCGGACTAATAATAAGAGGGGATAAAATACCTACATTTTACGACTTCGAAACCGTACTAATAATTAGAGGTAAATCAGACCAAAATCGCATTAACTTAGAGGGGAAAAAACATAATAAATAATAAATTTTTTTTTTCATTTTTTTTTTCATTTTTTTTTATTTTACATTTTTTTACATGTTTTGTGATTTTGTTTTTTTCCTTTTTGCTTCTTCGACATTATTCCGCTGTTCCTCAAACTTCTTTATCTCCATCAGTGCCTTTTCTTTCATTTGAAGAAGAAGGGTTTCGTTTGTTGCGGTGTAACGAAATTCGGCAGGTAATTCCATTCCCCCTTGCTTTAGGTTTGCAGAGTATCTCCTTGGTCCTGTTACTTTCACAGATAAATTACCACCGTGTTTCAAAAAATAAAAAGTTAATTTCGATAAATAAAACCCATCAGTAAGCTACGGGTACCTGAGGGATTCATTTCAAAACCCAAGGCGTGGATGGACGAGCAATTGATGCAAATTTGGACGGAAGAGATTTGGTTAAAACACATAAAAGAAATTACAAAGCAGCTCGGTTTCGAAAACTCATTGCTGACATTTGATGCATTTTCAGCTCATAAAACAGATGATGTATAGGCAAAGCTCATCAACAACAAGTCTGATATTCTGGTGATTCCCCCCGGTTGTACTTCTAAATGTCAGCCCATGGATGTTTGTGTAAACAAAACCATTCAAAGCTATCTTGAGGAAATGTTGGGTTGACTATGTTTCCGAAATGATTGATAAAGAACATGGTACGATCCCCCCACCTAGTCGCCAAGACATGGTCGATTGGTGGAGAAGGCGTTCCTTATCATCTCTGATGATACTGACATGGTGAAACGTTCATTTGACGCGTGTGGGATCACAACAACTGACAAATCAAAGGTCCGCAAGGCACCTTTTATGAGAGCTGCAATTACAAAAATTTCTTTAATTCATTTTAATATCTTTAACCCTATCCGCACTATAATTAGAGGGAATTTTGTCCCTTACCGCACTAAATTAGAGGGAAATTGAAAATTCACTAACATCGAACCGCACTAATAATTAGAGGGAAATATATTCTTCATTTTTCGAAAAACAGGCCATCCGCATTAATTAGAGGGCGCACTAAATTAGAGGTAATACAGTAGTTACCCTGGGCTTGTTTCTAGGTCTCTTCTGTTTTTCGCTTACAAAACCTATAAATGGAGATCTGCTCAGGTAAGGGAAAAGAAATTTTAGAAAATGGAATAGTTTTCACTGGACGTAAGTTAAAGCGAAATTCGCCATGGTAACAGTGTTGAATGCTGATATATAGCTTTGTCAGCAAAAAATAATAGAGTAAGTAAGTAAGTAAAATAACAATTTATTTTAAATCTTTATGATCTTTCAATCGAACACCTCCTCACAATCTATCCATCGATCATGAAGATGAGGGATGGTGATGACAGATGGACACTTTTAATGCTGGATTCGAGGCACAACAAATCATCGATTGTTGGATTATTACTGGATAGAGGTGCTGAGATGGAAGCAACGGACAACCATGGACAAATAGCACTTCATACAGCTGCATTATATAAATCTTTCGATTGTCTCAACCTCCTTATAAAATCCACACCTCATCTCGTCAACAAACAATCTTACTACAAGGAAACACCACTTCACTTAACCGTATCACCTGTCCTGCTTAATAACCGGCCCATTGATCTCTTACATAACAGTATGATGAATTCACTTGCTTAGTAACCGTTGGATCTGTCACGCTTAATAAACGTATTACCTTTCCTGTTTAATAACCGGCCCATTCGTCTAAACCGTATAAATTTACTTGCTTAATAACCGTTGGACCTGTAACGCGTAATAACCGGTTGATATGCTACGCTACATAAACGTATTACTTTGACTTTGGCTTGTAAAAATTACGTTGGCCCTAAAATGACATAAAACAACATTTGTAATTTGATTGGTTGAGTCAATCATTGACTCAGGCTTGTCACTCGCCGTGTTCCAGATTTTGAACTGGCAGCCGAAAAAGGGTAAAATATGTGCGAGCGTCTCATCTAATCTAAATAAATAATCATTTAACTTTCACTGATTCAGATCACAAACTAGAAAAGAAACACCCAATACGAATCCACTTCGGTAAGTGTCGACTGATTATTACACTAAAACAAGAAACAACTAAGTTGTTAAAAGATTTCCGTAACTTAAGCATGACATGCTTGTAATTTTAATTTGATAAAAGATGTTGTTGTGATTACTTTTCATTGTCAAAAATAAACTTTTTTCTAAGGGATTATACACTTCATTATGTATGTATGCTGCTTTCTCTCTCTTTCCATATAAAAGTCCTGTTAAGTACAATAACAAATTTGCAGAGTGAAAATAAATATATACAATGTAAAATTGCTTAATTTATATACATAAAAATTAAAAAAATAAAAATCGTCAAGAACTATTCAATAAGTCGACAGAAGTAAAATTTCAAATTCACTGGGCAATTACGTATATAATAACTTTTTGATCCTTATGTTCTTCCGTGGTCTAAAATACAGAGCAGTTTTCGCACAGCCACAGAGGTTTGCTTTATTTGCAACAAACAGAATAAGGCAGGATAGGTGTGACCTTTACTCTGTTGGCTTTCCTTAATATACTGCATCGTGATTCATTTTGTTTTTAAATGACTTATTCAGCCATGGGCAAGGACGTCACTTAATTTTCTTTTCTATTACCAGGGCATAGTTATTAAAAATGATCTCATGAATTTGGTATGGTCTTGTTAATGTTTATTGTTTTGTAGACTGTAAACCAATCGACATCTCGTAACTGCTTCAAAGTGTATCAATTTACTGTTTTTAAATAATGTCTGGATCATCATAGGTACTGACACAAACTCTCTTCAAGATTACATCGTTTCTTTTTTCAAAGACTGCACAACATAATTAAAATCATTATTGAAGCTTTTTGACAGATATTTTTTTGTCAGCCAAGCAATACATGCAGCATGTAAGAAGACTAGGATGGGAATTCTCTTTTGTGAAAATATCTTAATCCATGATATTTTCATTCAATATCTTGTCTTCCCAATTTATTTGTTTCATATGTCAATGTATACAATTCATAACCATCGATTAAATACAAATCTTGAGATTCGGCATCAGATAAATGAGTCTTCATACACAGTATAATATCAATGTTATGATATTCCTTCTCTTGTTATTATTATCAACAACCTGTATATAAAATTCTCAAAATTCGACTGTAAATCACGTATATTTTGTTATACAAACGATAGTCCTGTCTCTTTACAAGTCACATGCAGTTCTTTAATTATGAAATGATCTGTACGTAAACTTTTCCAACATTTCCAGATAAAAGTACCAAGCACAAAACACAAGCACGACCTTCCACGCGCCACCATATTGTTTTTACATGCTTTCGGTTCAGCTTTAGCCTGTCAACATTTTACATTATCATCACAGCGGAGATATGAAAATCACAGGCTAGAGCATTACCCTGATAGATAGATAGATAGAGAAATAGATACGCCGCCGAAATGAATAAGATTATCCATTCCATGGAAATCTTAAAAACTAGCACAGTATAGCTTTAACTAGCACAGTATAGCTTTAACTAACGTTTTTGATCAAAGACAACAAGAATTTATGTGGCATTGATGTAATATTTCGTTTAATTTTTAAGGTTACTTTCCGAATCTTCCGCCGATCATTGTAAGTTCAAATTTAAAAATGTAAAAAGTGTACTGTTTTCAAAAGAACTTCATAGGCATGTGTCGCATGAGTACACCAAAATAACAAGAAAGGTTTTAGGGGCATATGTTTACACACTTTTTATAAGAGCAATGAACGTATCATTCTCAAGCCAAAATTTCTTATAAAAGTTATTCTTTTATAAGATCATATATTACATATATATTAATTGGATTTTGCTTTTTTCTAGATACACTAAAAAGGTCTGAAAGGCCACGACAAGCCCCTTTGTCGGTACACGCCATCGAATCCGACATAATTCAGTAAGACTTTTTTTCTTCAATTTTTCATTTTCAATCGTGAGTGGATGATTTGTTGGTATCAAACCTTTCAAAAAAAAATCATAAATGAAGCTGAACTTTGGAATTTTTTCTACCCTACCAAAAGTATTTAAACTTATGCAAGAGAAAGAGCACCCTTGAGAAGGCTATCAAGTCTATCAATCGGAAAAAACCTGTTTTGTGATGTGCCAACAAGACCATCAATTGGTTATATTTTTCTTTTCAATTTTTAGGGAGAGTGATCCAAGTTGAAATTCTTTAATATATCAATACTAGTAATTTTCATCAAAACAAAATACAGTTCATTTTGGGAGAAAAGCTTTTGCATGCTCGTTATAATGTAGAGAGATTTACAGTAGTCAAAGAATCCCCGTATCGGCAGGATTTGCCCATGCATAGTCCCATGCATAGTGGGCCCACCTGAGTGAATTTTGATTTTTAGTATCAAAAACTTCTTAAATAAATAGAAACAAGAAACCTGCTGAAATTGACTGAAGTGGAACTCCATTTAACATTGAGCGAGTAAAAACATAAATATTATATCCTTCGCATCCAGAACTTTCGATAATCCGAATGAACATATCTGAAGCGTTTCTCTAATCAGTGGGTGGATGTGTAAGGTTCTCCATCGTGACTACATGTTGAAGATAAGCTTTCACTTTTTCAAGTACATTTAGCGCATCCTCCGCTTCCTTATAAATATAACTGATATAACTGCTAATCTTTTCTTGAGTTACGTCAATTCCTTGATCTTGGTATCCCCGTACTTCTGAAACATAAACAGCTGATCCGGAACTCCAGCGACTTGGCAAAAATTAAATTTTGTAATGGTTACTCCTTTATTCTGAAATTATGTCTAATTCTTTCTGCAAAAAACTTGGAAAATACAAATTCCATATGAACATGGTGGCCTAATTTGAGTGTTCCAGATTTCACCATATCCTTGAAATAATTAATTAACAAGTTCGAATAGCCTTTTCTAAAATGACTCCACCAGTTTTCATTGCGTTGATTTAAGTGTGAAGAACCATAGGCATGAGTATTAATATCATCAGAAAGTGCACATTGAACTGCCGCTAACAAAGCACTCTCACAGCCACAATCTGTGCGAACGGACATTTGGTTTTCTTTTTATACACGTATACAAAATCGTCGGACGGGAAATAATTTTCGTCACTTTTATTCATCAAAGCTTTGTCCGTTAAGATAACTTTATCCAATCGGTAAACAATAACATTCCTTACATGTATTTCAGTTTGCTTGATCACGTGATCAATTCTTTATGCAGTTTCCGTTTCTTTTAGTTCTTAATTGTAGCCTCGTTCTGAGTTTGAGGGACTCATATCGACATTTACTCGCGCGAAGAATAAAAGCAGCTCTTATTTTCAAAACACTTTTTCTGCTAAGGTCCGAGTCGAACTTGGACATTTTTCAGGACGGTTCGGCTTGGCATTTGGCTTTAAACAGTCGAACCGAGCCGTGCTGAGGCGTGCGCTAAGGTGCCAGGTCAACAGTGCGGCGTGGCTCGGTTCAGCACGGTGAATTTTGGTTTTATAAGCTGGGCAAGGCGAACTCAGAGAAAATTTAATGAGTTCGGCTCAACACAGCTTACAAAATAGACCTAAAAGACTCCAGGGTGGTGTGGCCACACTGCTTTTCAATATGACTGAATGAATTTAATTGGATTAGCCTCTTTCGACCTTTCGAGGTATTTTCAGTTCAAATATGTTCAGGTAGCTATCGGAGTAATCCAAAAAATGTATCGGGGAGGCTCCAATACAAAAGAAATCCACATTATATGTTGAGGATGGGTGTATACGCAAATTTATCTCCACTCCCAATAGCATTACTACGTAAATTAGTTTTTTTTTTGAGAATAAAAACAATTTGTACACCCTTTTGTGTAGGGGTTACCACCTTTATTTATGAAAAATACAATGAAAAATCAAATCAGGCGCTAAGGTTGCACGAAAGGCGGGAACAAAAACCATGTGAAAAATTTAAAAGTATCACAAAATAAGAAATCAAAAGACGTTCTATATACTATGGCGCCCTGGCTGTAATTTTGTAAGGCGCAAGAAGTGGTGGTATAAAACTAAGGGTTACTTCAAAAGCGCCCTGGGTTCTTATAAGAAGAAAGGAATGCATAATAGGGTGTAAATGTTAATAAGAGGAATAGTACTTTAGTTATAATGGTAAAACAAGTCCCGGAACCCGCTTTTTCAGTTTGGAAACATAGTCTGAGTGGTCTATCAGTTTTAAGTATTTGTAATTAACATTTTTCAGGAGCACACAAAAGAGAAAAGAAAACTTTTTTCATTCTCTCCTTCAATCTACGAACTAATCAGATGAAAGCATTCATTTATTCCATTCTCGTGTTTAGAAGGACAAGTGGAAACTCCTCCTTTTTTGACGTCATCAAGTTGTCGAGGTTGGAATAATAAAAAAAACTGCTCAGCCCCTTTATCGCCAAAATCTAAAAATCTTCAATGTTTTAGTTTAATTCTAATAATTATGTTTTGATGTTTGTGAAACTTTCTTTTGTGAATTGTAATTGGTGTGAATATTCTAATGTCTTGGAGGTCATTTTTCAAATTTTTTTAACGATTTCTGTGTACTTACAATTTGATGTTAAGCAGGTTTTACACTTAGTCAGAATTTGCTTTTTTGTAAACTGATCATCATTGTCGAATCTGTTCGGCGTTTTAAATAAGAGTACGTCTATCTATTAAAGCGCATGCGCATGTGAAAGAGATTTTACAAGATAATTTGAAGTTGTATTTCATTTGCATTAGTTCAGTTCACTTCATTACTTAAAATGTGAGCGGGGCTTTAAACATCACAATGAATTAATATTTGACAATATTTGACGACATTCTTCGTACATCATAATGTTAAGGTTCTGAAATATAACCCATTCTCGATGTTAAGAAAAAATCAATTGTTAAAAGAATGTAAGTATGTTATAAAGTTATTTTTGTATATTATATAAAAGGAAATCTTCGACTTCATAGCATAAACTGTTTCAACTTGTCTGTCTCTCCTTTTACGTAATCATTATGTAAAAGTAAATTAGTGTGGATAATCTTATGTTTTACCAAAAACTAGCCGGAGTTCATTCTTTATGGCAGTGATAGTGTAAGTACTGAGTAACTAGCAGCCTGGACAATCTTTGACACTACGAAGCTAAAAGGCTGGTTTCGACTTAGCTGGATCGGATCGGACCGGAGTTTTGAATCCACGCATGCGCAATTTCTTCTTTTTGCGATCCAGCTCAATCCAAATTGATCCAAAACCGGATCAAGAAATCTTTGAAAACCTTTCAAAGATTTCACGATCCAGCAGCTGGATATAGAAAGGATCCGGGTTTTTTGGCCAATGAACTGAATAGTCACTATTTTTACGACGTGATTTGTACAAATGATAGCTTGAATGTTGAACCTCATGTAAAGCTCGTGAATGTTTTCCAGCAACAACAAAATACTTTACTAGCAGAACAGTCAAACAGCATACTCACACCTTAAGGCAGGAAATGTAACTAGAAAATGCACTATACTAGCATGTAGCTTTAGCTTAAAAATGCCCCTGCGCTCAAGCATTGCAATTTGTACACACAGCAAGCTATACATTAACAACGGAAACGAAAACAATTTTTTGGCCGAAAAAAAATGTTTTTGTTGATTTGGGACCTGATACGAGGCAAAGTCATATGCTTAAATATTTTGACAAAATCAGTATTTTAGGGAGCATGATGGCATTTCAAAACCAACTTGCAATATGCAAGCCAAATAGATCTACACTTAAACAGATGAAAATATGCACAAAACTTTGTTAGTTTTTGTTATCTCTTAGGCCTAAGTCACACTGATGCTAATATACCTTTCAAAAAGTGTAAATAAGGCTTAACGAGTAATATCAGAAAGTATTTGCTACAAACAAGAGAAATGTGTGAACTGAAACCATGGATACGTAAAAAACAAGCTTTTTCAAAAAAAAAAAATTAAAGCGAAAAATCCATTAGAAATCTGTATTTCAAACTTTGATTTAAGACAAAAAATAGCCAAAGTTTACATAAAAAAACAAGAAGGTTTTTTGTTGATCATTGATATTGATCATAAAGAAGAAAAACACGAAGAACGCCGCCCATGTGCACCTGCTCTGTGTCACCCCGGAGACCCAATAAACCTCATATTTCCTGAAAAACGGCTCGTACAACTTGTGTTCAGCCAGAGGCAGATTCGAAATCAAATATCAAATATCAGTTTAAACAATGGTTCCAAAAAAAACCCAAATTTCATGATGTGTTACTTATTTATTTTTTAATACAATCGTTGATCAGTACAACAATACACTGAAAACGTAGGGAGAAAAAACTTCAACTTTTTATTAGCTTTTGTTTTAAAAAAGTTACGCGCTCTAACATGGGTGCTATCAAACAGGGCGTTTTGATGAAAACAGAAAATTCAATTTGAAGTGTCATCAAACTGATTCCATCAGATAATATAAACTCCATTCATTCTGAAAATTAAAATGGCCAAGTTAGCAGCTAGTATTTTATTACTGTCAGAAGTAGTTGATTCTGATGATGAAAAACCTCGCAGATGTAAAACAAGAAATTGGATGAAAAGAAGAAGTGAGAAGGGTTATTATAATAACATTACCAAAGTATTGCGATTAGAAGAGCGGTTTGGTTTCAAGGATATGTTTCGAATGGATGTTGTTGATTTTGAATACGTTTTGGCTCAAATTTCCGATTTGATAACTCCACATTCGAAAACATTCAAAAGTCACCCCACCTTTGCTGTTTTGCACTCAACGCGGTGATAAATTAACGTTATCTGATGAAATTTTGTCTCAAACGCGTCAAACAGCAAATTTTAGTTTGATGGAGGCAATTTTGTCTAATGAAAAGTTTGTTCCCGAACAAACTTCATCAAACACCATCAAACTGGATTTTTTTCTTCTTTTTACTTTTTTTCAAAAAAATGTTTCCTCTCAAACGTATGAAACAGTTTGTCAAACTCGCTAGTTTGATGCAGTTTGATGAACTTTTTGATACGTTTGCTTCGGCCTTCAATTGATGATGAACAAAATTGAAAACTGACATTCGCCTATCTCGTGAAACTACTATGCCTCCTCGCTCACTCGCTTGCGTTTAATTGGATGCTTTTGTATTATAGCATTGTTATAGAGACATGGAGAGTACATGCTGATTATAATAACAGAAATATTTTTTTAGAGTTAGGAAATCTCGATCTCAAAAGTTATTTCCGTATTAGATTTCTCGTCAGATTTCGGATTTTACATAAGATCCTACACTGAAATGTTAGAATGTTATTTTCATGTTTGCCTAGATTATGTTTACTAATAGTGCTTATATACCACTGAATTGCAATTTTTATTGTGTGGTTTGATTTGTAGATAATATTGTCGGATGGGTCAGAAAGGTAAATATATGTTGATGGTGGCTGAGCGAAACAGAACGCGAGTTTCATATTCCGCTGACGAAAAACCCTTCATGACAAAAATCGACAAAATCATAAACATTAAATCTTATTTGAACGAACTACACAAAGAAGATGTTCCATTCCTGCCGATTCTAAACAGTGTCCATGGCAACGTTTCATTGATTGGATTAAAAAGTACAAAAGCCCCATCCAAACCTCTGGAGCAGAATAGAACAGTTTCTTTAAAATTACCGCCAATTTGAAGTATGTTACCAAATATCTTCACTGCTTCTCACGCATCACCATGGTTACAATAGTCCAAATTATTTTTGATTATTTATTGTGATATATTTTACTAGGTCTGATTTACACGAGACACAAATCGAGTATGAAATTCAAGATTTTCGTTGATAAAACTTGGGAGATGGTATAGTCAATCCTTTCTTACATAGGCTTTGCTAGGATTTAACACAAAAACATACAATTATTACTATGTATTATAATGGCAAAACTTTGTCGTTGAATATTTTCAATGATTAAATTTTTTTCTCATTTCTTGCATTTTTTGCCATATGCTATTTTGTTGCTTTCCTCCCAACCTCGTCCCCAGGGCTTGTTTTCCTCCATTTGAATTTAGGAGTTTACTAGTATCCCGGGTAAAAACTTTTTACCGAACTTAACTTCGAAAACATTAGGTCAAATCCACCATTCCCGTGTACGTACCCCGTGACGAAAAAATAAATCATGGAATCGCAACTCAAAAGTGTAACCATGTTGTAGAGCTCGAAAAACTGATCAAAAAAGTGTATGGGATCGTTTCGCTACGACCAACCATTGCAGAGATATCCTCGATCAAAGATTTTGATGACGTCATATCCGCAGTACCAAATAAAGTTTAGGCCCAAATGATGCGTCATCCCATCACCCGTATCGCTGACCCCAAAAAACGTCAGTTATCCCTATTGGTTCTTGAGATATTTCCCCAAAAACGTCGCGTTCGATTAGGGATGCAATGCAATGATTCCCCGTGATTATAAAAAACTGACGTCAAATGATGCCACGTGCTTTTGGAATGATCGTGAAAAAAGTGTCTCTCGACTCTACGTGGTTTTACGCGCACATAAGAGGACGATGACCGTAAAAATTAAACAAATACATCACTCTCTAAAATAAAAGTGTGACACACAACGCGAATTAGTATATATAGACTAGTATCCCGGGTAAAAACTTTTTACCGAACTTAACTTCGAAAAGGATGGGTCAAAATCGCCTTTCCCGTGAACAATCCCCGTGATGAAAATTTAAATTTAGGAATTGGAAACCGAAAATGTACCCATGTTGTAGAGCTCGAAAAACTGATCAAAAAAATGTATGGGATCGTTTCGCTACGACCAACCGTTAGAGAGATATCGCTGATCAAAGATTTCGATGACGTCATATCCGCAGTACCAAATAAAATTTAGGCCCAAATGATGCGTCACCCCATCACCCGTATCGCTGACCCCAAAAAACGTCAGTTATCCCTATTGGTTCTTAAGATATTTGCCCAAAAACGTCGCGTTCGATTGGGGATGCAATGCAATGATTCCCCGTGATCATAAAAAACTGACGTCAAATGATGCCACGTGCTTTTGGAATGATCGTGAAAAAAGTGTCTCTCGCTTCTGCGTGGTTTTACGCGCTCATAAGAGGACGATGACCGTAAATTAAAACTAAATATATCACTCTCTAAAATAAAAGTGGTATGCACAACGCGGATTATTATAATAAGACTAGTATCCCGGGTAAAAACTTTTTACCGAACTTAACTTCGAAAAGGATGGGTCAAAATCGCCTTTCCCGTGAACAATCCCCGTGATGAAAATTTCAATTTAGGAATTGGAAACCGAAAATGTAACCATGTTGTAGAGCTCGAAAAATTGTTCAAAAAAATTTATGGGATCGTTTCGCTGCGACGAACCGTTAGAGAAATATCGCTGATCAAAGATTTCGATGACGTCATAGCCGCAGTACCAAATAAAATTTGGGCCCAGATGTTGCGTCACCCGGTCACCCGTATCGCGGACCCTAAAAAACGTCAGTTATCCCTATTGGTTCTCGAGATATTTCCCCAAAAACGTCGCGTTCGATTGGGGATGCAATGCAATGATTCCCCGTGATCATAAAAAAACTGACGTCAAATGATGCCACGTGCTTTTGGAATGATCGTGAAAAAGTGTCTCTCGCCTCTACGTGGTTTTACGCGCACATAAGAGGACGATGACCGTAAAAATTAAACAAATATATCACTCTCTAAAATAAAAGTGGTATGCACAACGCGGATTATTATAATAAGACTAGTATCCCGGGTAAAACTTTTTTACCGAACTTAACTTCGAAAAGGATGGGTCAAAATCGCCTTTCGCGTGAACAATCCCCGTGATGAAAATTTCAATTTAGGAATTGGAAACGGAAAATGTAACCATGTTGTAGAGCTCGAAAAACTGATCAAAAAAATGTATGGGATCGTTTCGCTACGACCAACCGTTGCAGAGATATCATCGGTCAAAGATTGTGATGACGTCATATCCGCAGTACAAAATAAAATTTAGGACCAAATGTTGCGTCACTCCATCACCCGTGTCACCGACCCTAAAAAACGTCAGTTATCCCTATTGGTTCTGGAGATATTTCCCCAAAAACGTCGCGTTCGATTGGGGATGCAATGCAATGATTCCCCGTGATCATAAAAAAACTGACGTCAAATGATGCCACGTGCTTTTGGAATGATCGTGAAAAAAGTGTCTCCCGCATCTACGTGGTTTTACGCGCTCATAAGAGGACGATGACCGTAAATTTAAACTAAATATATCACTCTCTAAAATAAAAGTGGTATGCACAATCGCGGATTATTATAATAAGATATGTATTGAGCAATCATGTAGTTTATCATTTATGTATATACTTATCTATGTATATGTTTTATGTTTATAGGTATATGTTAATAAAAGGTTTTTCCAAGAATTATATTTGTGTTAGAACTTGCACGCATACCGGGTGGGACAAAAAAAATGCACTCCAAATATTATTCAGCTATTCCTTTATAAAGAAGGTTTCAAAAATGAATGAAGTCATTAGGGAGATTCGTAAAACCGACGAGCCTGTTACACGAAAAAAGTCAATTACTTGTGAGAATTAAAATAATAAAAAGTTAAGATTTAAAGCTTTTTCTTGTATAAAAAGAAACATCATTACTTTGCACGCTTATTTCAAGTGTTGATGTGAAGTTTCTAATGACTTTGTAGGGAAAAATTCACGAACAACTCCACTAAGTTGTATACAATTCCCTACAAATCTATAGAAAAATAGTTTCGTGTAAACGAAACATGATTTTTCCGAATCCGCTAATTACAGAAGTGATAACAGTGAACAACATTTTTACTAAAGATGGTGAACCAAGCTGCTATTAGAAAACGTCGACGGTGTGAACAGTTTGAGCCAGCTGGTTGACACTTGGAGCAACCCAGTGGGCAAAATCGTCAAAAGAGCACTGCGATGGAGAGTATTTTTATTGAAATAGTGTGTATATTTCTATGAAAATGCACTTCTTAAACTCCTAAACTTAAATGGAGGAAAACAAGCCCTGGGGACGAATATGGATTGGGCTCAATGCTAAACTTTTTAGAAAGTTTGGAACGAACTACAAATGAAGTGTAACGACTTAAGGCCGACCTCCACTTGTGCGTACGTACGTACGACCGTCCGCTCGGCGCCGCGCGGTTTATTAATTTGAATCTCCAGTTAATAAAGAAACACCAGGTGTTGAGTGTTTCTTTCTTGCAATGTTTACAATTTTTTTGCAATGCTTGCATTTTTCTTGGAATTTGATTGACTCACACGCTAGATGGCCGCGCGGCCGCCTGAAAAAGTAGAATCGAATCCTACTTCAGAGCGCACAAAATCTGACCGTCGACGGCTAACAAAGTTGAGCAAGAGTTGTCACTGAGCATGCGCAAAACTGGCCGCGTACGTACGTACGGGCAAAATCGGACAACAAAGTCACAGAATGGGTCAATGAAATCTATAACTTGACTGATATCGCTAAAACCCATCCACACGCAGCTTACTCTGCTTTCACCCATGGTCTGCAACACAAGTATACTTATGTAATGAGAACGATACCAAGCATCTCAAATAACCTCCAACCTTTAGAAGATGCTATCAGAAACACCCTACTCCCGGCTATATTAAACGGGTACATATGTAACGATATATAGAGAAAATTGTTTTCTCTTCCAGCAAAGTTTCGTGGATTAGGAAATGCCATACCATCAGAAAGATCTAAGATCGAGTATTCCAACTCACGAAAAATTACTGAGGCGATGGTCAACAAAGTTTGTGAACAGGACAACACGTATGATCCAGATACTGCGCAGCGACAAAACACCATCGCAAATGAATTGAAAAGAGAGAAAGTCAAGAGACAAAAGTCGCAACTCGAAGAAGTGAAGGCACAAATCACCTACCCGATCAAACTGAAAACACTCGAAGCTACGCTAGAAAATGGAGCGTCAAGCTGGTTGACTGCACTACCAATAAAAGAAAATGGCTTCTTCTTACAAAAACAAGAATTCTGGGATGTCATTAATTTGCGATACGGCATTCCATTGAAGAATCTACCGTCACGTTGTGTATGTGATAAACCATTTACTATCGATCATGCACTTTTTTGTCCCAAAGGCGGACTTATCGTAATCCGACACAACGAACTTCGAAATTTCACTGCTGAATTATTATCTGAGTGTTATCACGACGTACACTTAGAACCAACCTTGACATCTCTAACGGGAAAAACGCTTCCCGCTAGTACGATCAAATCCGAAGAAGCTCATGTGGATGTAGCAGCAAAAGGAGTTTGGGCTAAAGGTCAGATGGCTTTCTTTGACGTAAGGGTCTTCAATCCCACTGCCAAGTCTTACCAGAAAACCACGCTATCTGCTGCATACAGAGCCAACGAGCAAGAAAAGAAAAGATCATACAATAAACGTATTACATCAGTCGATCAAGCCTCATTCACCCCATTGGTGTTCACTTGTTTCGGAGGCATGAGCAAAGAATGTGGCGTTTTATTCAAACGAATTGCCGAGCAAATTGCCGAAAAACGAAATGTAAGCTATAGCGTGATTATGAATTGGCTCAGATTACGAATTAATTTTCACCTGATTCGTGCATGTGTTTTGTGCTTGCGGGGCTCCAGATCGCCATATTTCAAGTCAAATCATAGCAGCGAAATCGACATCGAATTATCGATCAACGAATCGAAGACAAAGGATTTGACTCTTTAAGATGGAACTCAATTCAAAGTGTGATGCACCAACTTGGAATTTGTAATTATAATATACTCCGTTTTGTAATTATTTGGCACAATGATATATATATTGATAAAAAAAAAAATCGCACAAGTGGAGGTTGGCCTTTATCATAGTCATACGAAAAAAAGATAGTCTGGCGATTCGGGCCGTTTAAGGCCGTTCTTGTTGTATAGGTCGCGTTTCAAAACATGCTCAACCCCAGGCCTCAATATAAGGCACGCAAATGTAAACAAACCGAACCCGCGAAATTTTGAAATTAGATTTTAAAAAAGTGATTGTTCAAAAATTGTTATGCCTGGTGCTAATTGTTCTGTATTTGGATGTAGTAGCTCCAGGAGAAAACCTGGAATTACCATTTTCAGAGTGACTAGGGAAAAAGATGAATATAACGCGGAATGGAGGAAAAAGTTGGTGTACATAATTACCAAGGACAGGGTGATGGATCAGGCATTGAAAAAACAAGTTGAAAATCAAAATCTTCACATTTGTGAGTTACATTTTACAGATGATTTACTAAATTATCGTAAGTATTCTCTAAAATGTATTTTAAATGTATAAAATAGTACAAAGACAACTATTAAGTATGTTCATGTGATCAACCTAGATGCAGAAAGTAAAAGAGTTAGCTTGCAAAATGTGCTTCAGTTGTTGTAAAGATATATTAAACACTTCCTTTTTCACTTCCCATAAGCCACCACGGTCATGTGTTTCTACAAGATGATGTTCTTTCAAACTGGATTCATCGTCATACTTTCCAGCTAGTAGTATTGCTAAGCACTGCTGATGGTTTTTTGTTTTTTTTCTTTCTTTGAAAAACGTATCCTACGGTACATAGCACTGAACACGTAGCCAGAAAGGTAACAAATCACAGACTTTTCCTGATCAGTAAATTTTGTAGAATCATGTGGTAATTCACCATGTGGTGAATCATTGTGTACCACAGCTCCTGAAAGATGAGCTAATACATGGTTTGCCAGCTCAAATCCTAACAAAACACTGCAATTTGGACTCAGTCTTTGGAAAGGGTTGCTTGATCCTGTGATGTGCATATAAAACTTAGGATAAAACTTTTCTGCATTACCATTGTATTGTTTTATGTCATCACGAATAATTTCATATGTTTTTAGCACTTCCTCAATGTTCCCAACTTGATACTTCTGAAATTCGTTTCTCACCTCCTCAGGGTAACACATATTTTCCTTCTACACTCTTTTCAATATCTTTTCAAATGGTAAGGATGAAGAATCTCTTCAGCGGACTTAGAAGTTGGATTTTCTGATGAGGCTGACTGATCTAATTTACCACCATGCTTAACTTTCTGATGTCTTGCGAGGCCTCTTTTTGTTAGGCATACCTTAGGACAAAGATGACACTTAAAACTTAAATCAAGATCACTTGACGTTTCCGAAACAACGCTAACTTCTTCGACATCCAAAATAGGATCTTTAAAGGAGAACGGAGGTCAAAAATCATCTTGTATTAACGAACGAATCACATCAAGTTCTTCTCCACATAAATATTCTTCCTCAGATGAAGCCATCTTTACAGAATTCAGTGCACCATATTTCCGGCCACCCCTATGTAAATTGAGGTTTTTCTTCAAAAAAATACCAGCGGCCCGAATCACCACACTATCTTTTTTTCGTATGACTATGAAATAATGAACTGAAGGCATTGTAGTGCAAAGCGTAGCAGACCAGAAGTAGTTGACAGAAAAGAACGCGCTTTAGCTTTACAACTTTTAACGTCAAATTTTGTAACATTTTTAAAATAGAGGCCTTCCCTAAAATTTATATAAAAAAAATTTTTATCCACTTTAATGGATTGGTTGTTTTAGAGAA
Organism: Turritopsis dohrnii; assembly: GCA_027922465.2. NCBI lineage: Eukaryota > Metazoa > Cnidaria > Hydrozoa > Anthoathecata > Oceaniidae > Turritopsis > Turritopsis dohrnii. The sequence continues at coordinate 72,449 of BQMF02000369.1, read as the reverse complement.
TGATCCTAGGCTAGGTTGGATATATTGCTTTGTATTAAAATTGTAATCACAGCCTAATATTCTTGAGTTGTACTCACTTGAACTTATCTTCTTTTTTTTGTTTTTTGTTTTTTTTTTGCAAAGATACAAAACTTGAACTTGAACTTATGTTGCGTTTTTTTTGGCCCACCCGGTATATTCGTTTGTTTGTTTGTTTGTTTGTTTGTTTCTCGAATATTTATACAGGATACAAATCTACAGTAGTATCATATTCACATAAATATACACGGTTATCTTTGATGTCCTCTGAAATAACAGATATAAAAATAAAGGTGTATGAATATTTATGTATGTTTACAGTGAGCTAAATTTAGAAATTGGAAAAAAGTATCCCTTAACGAGAAATGGAGAACAGTAAAAGTTAAGTAAAAGTAAAAGGTCTTAGAGGCAATGTAAATGCAATGAACCGTTATTGACGGCCCAACTCTTTGCATCAAAAACTTAAAGCTTAGAGAGAAAACATGGTTTTTTTTATGAACTTTTACTCCAAATGAAAACAAGAACGACCACGGTCGCTAAATCTGCGGCAAAAAATCAGCTCAATGAAAGAAAGTACAGTGAACTCTCTATAACTCGAATACCCACGGGGAATTGGAAACCGTTCGAGTTATAGAGAGTTTCGAGTAATAGAGAGTTGGGAGTTTTTCCAAGTTTTTGTTGAAACTTTTATACAAATGGCCAATTAAGCTTGATTTTTTCCTTATATGGATTGGGGAGGAAAGAATTAAAAAATAAATACCAAATATTATATCTCGACAATTTATCCTTGGGAAAAGAAATCAGAAATTACAGTTTGCTTTTGTGCATTAAGGACATCTTTCTCGACAATTTGATTCAAGTCCTTAAGTGATTTCATCATTGCCTCCCCGAAATTTGAAAAGAGGCTGAAATCTTCAAGAACACTGATAGCTCTCCGCACTTCTGTATTCGTTGGTTTAGTTACTGTATCTTCATTCTCTTCGTCGTTATTTTCTTCGTCCGCTTCGTTTTGTTGTTGAGTTCCTGTTACTTCGGCAATTATATCAGCAGTTGTTAGTCTTCCATGCGATGTGGTTACCAAGGAGGAGGGACAGTATGGAACTACCCATCGATTATCTAAATCTACATTTTTAACCCTCACAGTTCGACCATTATTTCGTCTGCGATACAAAGGATAACCATTAACATTCATTTGTGTTGAATCACAGAATGATTTGGGAAAATCTTTGGTACAGTTGTCATCATCTCCCATACAAACAGAAGTCTCATTGTAAATCCCAACTCCAACTGTTCAATACCAAAGAATCGTGTTTACGTTTTGTTTGAATGTTTGTTCGAATGACATTCGAATCATTTAAGACCCCCACCATGTAAATTTGAAACATTCGAATTAGTTAAGACTCCATTTACATTTACGGAGTCAAAACAATCGAAAAAAATCCTACTTGTATCATAAAAACTTCTAGATACATGCTGCGACATTCGAGTTATAGAGAGGAAATACATCAAGGGACCACAGAATTTGTTCGAGTTAAAGAGAGTTTCGAGTTATAGAGATTCGAGTAATAGGGAGTTTTTTATGAGAGTTTATTAGGAAATTCCCACCGTGCCAACGAAATCGTTCGAGTTAAAGGGAGATTCGAGTTAAAGGGATTCGAGTTATAGAGAGTTCACTGTAGTTCGTTTAGAGGTAACCAAATAGGGAGCACAGTATCTTATAATACTCAATGCTGATAACGAATTGCCAACAAAACCAGTATCCGAATAATCGTGATCGCCTGTGGCTGAACCTTCCACCAGCGAAAACAAAGAATAAGCGGATATTTTCATTCAATAAATTCATGCGAGCTAAAAAAGTGTAAGAATTCATATAAAAAGGGAAAAAGGATATCTTCACGTTTATTTTGCCTTGAAAACACAATGAATAAAACTTTAGTTCCCAGAGGAAAGGTACATTTTTGCTGTTATGGGTTTATTCTATCTTTAACTTAAACAGTTACAGCTTATTCAGTTCAGGAGTTTTGGGAACGTGAGGTAGAGATAAATAAGGGAAGGAGGGAACAATAGAAAACAAACTGATTTGAGCAACAATAGCTTTTCAGTTCTGTTATGCATAAGCACAGATTCGTAACTTCTGTACACTGTTCTGACTCTCATATATATGAAATGTATTCTCCATAAAAATGTATCCATAGACTGGAAAATCGTTGCATATCATAGTTGTCTTTTCAGAGTCAACAAGTGTTTCGAGGTTTTCACAAGCATTGGTTCATATGTTCTTTTCAAATGACTTATTCTCTGAAGTTTTCTGAAAATCAATAGTTTCTGAATATTGCATCATTTTAAGACCATATATGGCTAGAAATGCCCTAAATGGTTGATACTGTATACTTCTTCTGTCTCTGACTCAAAAGTTCAATTATTTTGTTATAGCTATTGATATTTTTCTTCCTAAATCATACATTGATGTTGATAACTCTTGATTAGTGCTTTATATATACCTGAAATAGTAAAACCAAACAAATATTCAAAATAATTGATAAGATCATTATTGTGACATTCCCAAACAACATTTTTCAAAACTAACAAATGTTGAAAAATCAGTTTTCAATATACAAAACATATATCATTGTATACTTTTCAAGATATATATGATTATGCAATACGGTAGCTGTCTCACACAGGTTATCTTTTAGAAAAAGAATAAATTTACACGGATAAATTCCATCTCTCCCAGAGGTGTAGCTAGAGCTTAGTCAAAATTTGTGGATGAGAATTTAGTCATTTATGTAAAAAAGGAAAGTGTGCAAAAAACCTAATCGATACTTAAGACTGAAAAGAAATATCGTAATCCACTTTTTGCGACTGACCTTGAATAGAGTATGTTCATGTGTCAAATTTCAACCATTACATTTAAACGGTCAAAAGCCCGACCCTTACCCTCACTAACCCAGATACATTTCACAAGGTTTACACCATAAAGTCTAATGGTTGCAATTTGACACAGGAACCATATGATACGTCTATGTCTCCATTGTTGTTCTTTTAAATACCTTTGGACTCTCATATAGGAGAAAAACAACCTTTTTATGAAGAATATCAGGGGCGTATTGACAGATTTGAGTGCCATTGTGAATGTTGTGAAACAGGTAAATATAGTGAAGTAGGAGGCTCCACCAAGGTTGGGACCCTTCTAGATTATAGATAAAAAAAAGAGAGAGAAACAACTTTCACTGTCAAATTGCACTACTTTGCACACATTCTGCTCGATTAGCGGGATTCGGAAAAATCCTGTTTCGTTTACACGAAACTATTTTTCTATAGATTTGTAGGGAATTGTATACAACTTAGTAGAGTTGTTCGTGAATTTTTCCCTACAAAGTCATCAGAAACTTCACATCAACACTTGAAATAAGCGTGCAAAGTAATGATGTTTCTTTTGATACAACAAAAGGCTTTAAATCTCTGAAGTACCGTTTTAGTAGAACATTATTAAAAAAATTCTCACAAGTAATTGATTTTTTTCGTGTAACAGGCTCGTCGAGTTTACGAATCTCCCTAATTAGCCATCGTTTCTTTCTAATCAAAATCACAGAATTTACATAAACATTTTCAGAGCCAGACAGACAGAGCAACATTTTAAAGGAATTAGGCCGGTAGCTGAAAAAAATTGGACAAGTTGGGGACAAAACCAAATCACTTTCAAATCATTAAATAGACCAAATGGCCGAAAAATCAGGATCCCGATTTTTGAAAAAAAATTTAAGGTGCTGTGTCGGGAAATTTAAATGGTTTGATGACGTCACGCCATACGTCAAAACATTCTTGACGTCAATTTTGTTGTGCAAGTATATCAATCGATAGATATTTCATTTCTGAGTAAATAATGCAAAAACGTAAATATATGAAAATCAATACGTCAGTCGCTTTGGAGCGACAAAACAGCTTGATGATGTCATCATTTTAAACATGTACAAGGCCGGTATCACATTTTTGCTTAGGAATCGTTCAGATATGATGTCAGACTGGATTACTTACTATTCAAGTTCAAAGTTACCCTTGCTTATTTGATAAAAGCGTGAAAGTGTTTTTAATAAGTCCAGGAAATAAACGATGGAAGTCTCCTAATTCCTTCCTGTTCCGAATAACCTCACTTGTCTGAAATTTCTTTTTGTATTTTTTTCTTTTCCTAAGTTTCGGGTGTCCTCTTCGAAGCAGGAGCAACAACAACAATTTTTCATTAATTGCTGCCATTTCACTTTTTCTCCTTTTTTCACGTCCGGTTGGTAAAAAGAGCTACATTTATTCCTAGTGAGAACATCGACGAAAAATCGAAATACCTGTAGGACGAATTGTAAAACGAGATAAGAAATCGTGTGCACTGTGGTCAGCGCGTTGTTATCGCCTAGTGAGAATCAAGCTTTAAAGATCGAGGGTATATTAGCTCAAGGTTGTTGTTTATGTATGGTATCAAAGTGGAAGTTCTGCTATGGGTAATGGATAACTTTGCTAACAAATGTATTTTTATGTATAGAAAATAATTTATATATACGAAGAAAGGAAGAGGAAAGCTTTTTATCTTATATTATTATATTATTATTATTATTTTTTTCTTACTTACACTAACATAAGATTTAATTTCATTCCTGTTATACTGAATGTTCATTGTAGATAATGACTGCAGTGAATCCGACGATGAATTTGATGAAAAACAGTGGATTACATATTACTTTGACCATGGATACGAATATAAAGAAATTTTGGATTTTTTGAAATATTGTTACAAGTATGAAATAAGTAAAAGCACCTTATTGCGCCGTTTGAAGACATACGGTCTTTTTCGGAGAACAAGTACTGATCTACCCATACAATCATTGCAAAGAGCACGTGCGATGATTCGTGATCATGTATCAGGTCCAGGATCATCTGATGGTTATAGAACGGTCTGGCATTCATTACAAATCAACGGGCTACATGTTCCTCGTTATATTGTACAAAATCTACTTAAAGAAATTGATCCACTTGGATGTGAAACTAGACGCAAGCATCGACTTCGTCGCAGAATTTACAGCAATCCAGGCCCAAATTATGCATGGCATATGGACGGCCATGATAAATTGAAGCCATTCGGTTTTCCTATACATGCCGCTATAGATGGGTATAGTAGAAAACTTCTTTGGCTAGTCGTTTTACGCTCAAATAATTGCCCTCACAAGATCGCAAACCAATTTCTAAACGCCGTAAAAGAATTTGATGGTTGCCCAGTAAAATTTATAACTGACTTGGGAACAGAAAATAGCCTGGCTGCTTCAATACATTCATTTTTTTGGAATGATACAGATGCACATAAGTATGTATCATCGCCTAGAAATCAGCGAATTGAGAATTGGTGGTCTCATTTTATGAGATCAAGAGGCAGCTGGTGGAGAAATTTTTTTCTTGACTTGGAGTCGAATGAGATTTTTGATTTGAGTGTACAATTTGAAAAAGAATGCCTATGGTATTGTTTTTCTAATATTATACAAAAAGATTTGGATGCCATTAAAAACTTGTGGAACACTCACAAAATACGCAAATCTCGCTTTGGCACTATTTCTGGAAAGCCTGATACTCTTTTTTTCCTGCCTGATCGCAGTGGTGGTAAAGAAAACTTGAAATTAAAGGTTCCTCACCATGAACTTAATAGGGTTGGCTCGTATATTTCTGTCGATGCAGAAGAAAATATTATATTTTCTTCTGCATCTTGAAGAGTATTTCAAATATGTTCAGGATACCTTAGGGTTAGAAGACGCATCGAATTATGAAGATTCTTTATCAATGTTTAATCGTTTGAAAGAGGCATCTTGTAACGGAATATGAAACATTTCTTTTAATGTAGAAGAAAAATGCAACCAAAGGCTAATCTAGTGTTAGGTAAAAAAATATCTGAGGTTTCTTTCTACTATAGATGTTCCATGTTATTTATTTTCAACTTACTCTGTTACACGATTTCTGCATAAACGTCAAGATTAACCTCTTTCTTTTTTCGAAAGCATAAATATAGTCAAGTAAAAATATAGTCAAGTAAAAATATAAACATCTACAATGAAACCTAAGAGAGTAACCAAAAGTCCTGATGGCAGTCGCTTTTAAATGACCAATCTCAGAAAGTGTTTTTCTAACATTTTTAGACCACCAAACCTCTCAGTAAAAATCCTTATAAAAGCGTTTAAAAGAGTGCATGATCTTGGATCAATTGCTCACTAAGTCCAATTAATTTATCAGGATTTTGACCATAAAGTTTTCATGGTCTGAAAGTGTTTTCATAAACTATATATTAGGAGTTTCACTGTAATATAAAACTCAAACAATGTGTAACAGAAGTTATTAACAGAAGACTAATGAAAAGTGAAAACAAACAAACAAACAAACAAACTTTTCAAACCAATTAACTAATCAACTAACGATTGAAGAAATAAAACAAAACTAGCTCTTAACAGTTCAACTTCATGGTACACTTTCATGGCATATACTCTTTTTTCACAAAATAAACAAAAACACAAAATGTAAAAAATGTAAATAGATAGACACTGGATAAAAAACTAGTTCTTAACATTTTCCAAAGCCAGCACTCTCCAATAAAGATGTAACAAGTAACTCTGAAAGCTCTTTTTCATCTTTCACTTGTCGAGGTAGATAAATAGCCAATGAGCAAGTGGAAGCGTATGGTAGTCGTTTCATACCATCCTCAAAATCATAAAAGCAAATTTTTATTGGTTCCGGAAATCCAAGCGCTGGTACCTGATCTGCACCAGTAATAAAAGTGAGCAGGTCCTTGCAAGTGATATTGGGCAACTGTCCTTCAAAAATGTCTAGCAAAATCATTTCAAAGTAGTAGTGTACGTTATTTTCTAATAACCTTCTGTTGGTTCCATCTTCTGAATAGTTCACCTGACAAATGGATTTGAAATATGTAAATGTTAATAGGTTATTTGTTTTACCAAGAATAATTTTAAATAGCTCAGTATGTGTTTTAGTCATATCACCTAACTTTCCAATTTCATTCATCCCATCAAAAAATTGCTGAATTTCAGCATAAACCTTATAGACAATTTCTTGTTTGAGTATGACCTTCAAAACAACATCTTTATCTTGGAAGTTAGCAGTGTATATTCCAGGGTAATCACTATCAGCTATAGAGTCACCATAATTTTCCTTGAATTTTTCAAAATGTTCATTTGACTTGCAATCATAAAGTGCAGACAAAAGAACTTGAAACTGTGGTTCTGCAACTGAAATAATACTTTGAACATCAAAGGGTGCATCAGTCAATAAAGCAAACAGGTCAACACTCAATTTACCAAGGCCAGGTCCACCCTGCAAAATGCTCCAAGCAGTGATCCTGCCAGCAAGTTCATAATCACTACTTTGAAGGGCGGCTGTATTATGCGAAAACCAACAAGATGTAAATAACTGACTTTCACTGATTTCTCTCATGAGCAGCCTAAAATATTCTCTGCATGGTCCACCTTGATCTAAAGCTTCTTCACCACAGAAGTGGATGTTCAAAGGTTTAAAGTACGAAAACAAATCTCTCTTCATTGCCCGTAAACTTGATTTATACAAGGTCTGTCGGTTTATAATGACATTCAATGGCTCTTCATGCTCAAGCAGATTGTCGTTTATAAAACGCTGTAGTAAAATAGTGGGGTTTTCATTTTGCTGATGATTGAGTTCCTTTAAGCTTTTTCGATAGCTTGGTTTAAATCATCATCTGCATCAATGATCTCATTATTGTACAATGACAAATATGTGTCATATGAATTTTGTGTACCACCTATAACAAAAACATGGAGAAATTCTTCAAGCATAACAAAGAATATTTTTAAAAGAGCATTAGGAAAAACATTGTTATATACATACTTGATGTTGATGGTATTTCTGGATTACAAATACTTGAGAAAAGTTCTGTATCTGACCAGTTGGTGATATCATCATATTGAAATAAATCATTATCTTCAAGTTTTGGCAATTTAGCAATTGGTTCAGGAGAACTAGAACCAGTAAACATTTCCAATGTTTTGATATCAGACTTTCTACACAAATATAAAACTATGCGTTTATAGTCTTTTCCAATTTCCTCTCGATATTTGTGAAGTACGAAAGTTTCATTTGAACCAGGCATAGTATTAGCGCTTCAACACCACTTTCATATAAAAGACAGTATTCATCATTGTCATTGTATAAATCTGGGTGATACTGCCTCCATTTATTTTCAGCGTTTATCAGTATCGCTGCTCTTGTGTCTGTATTGAAGACTTTCAAGGCAATGCGCTTTCCTCTTCTAACTTTCAACTGACCATCCTGCTCTCTCCATTCCATCAAACCAATATTAATTGAAACATCCTCTTGCTTAACAGTGTTCTTAGCAACTTTCCCTTTTTTTCTTCACTCTTTCAGTCCACTGGTGCCCCTTTTCCTTCCTGAACGTTTCAAAAGACTTGACAGAGGAAGTAGCACGATGATGAGAACTTTCACATTTCTGCAAATCTACAAACAAAAAATAAAATACTGATGAATGCTGCTTCAACGAATAAAAAATATCAACTCTTCTATTTTAAATGTTCTTCTAACTAACCTTTTCCACATTTGAAGCAAAAGTTAGCTCCTTCAGGAGAATTACATCCACATTGCATACAAAACATGTCCAGAAATCTTCACCAGTGCACGTGTTACCGCAATTGAAGTTACCATTATGTTGCAATGATGAGGTGCCATTTTGATTAAAAAGGTCGTGATTGCGGCGCGCGGTTTTTTTAGCCGTGATGTTTTCTTAAAGCCGGTTTTCCACTAGGCGAATTTATTCGCGCGAAGCGACTTTTTTCGCGGTGAAAAAAGTCGCGGTAAAAAAAATTGATTTCCACCAGCAGTACGAAAGTGCGCCAAAAATCAAACCATTTTGTAAACATGAAAAGAACAAGACGTTCATTTCTGTTAAGAAAACTCTTTGTAATAAAGTTATTATAACTTCAAAAATGCAAGAAAAGAAAAGAAAAATATAAAAAGAGATATTGGGTACGACGCCTATATCAGGAGCGTAAAACAGGGTTTACACATTTCAGGTAATTGAAGAAACTTTGAGTTGCTTCCACAAATCGCATGATTGTGTAGGCAACTTTTTAAAAACATGCTTTTAATTGTTTAATTGTTAAACGGAAGTCTCTATTGTTTTCAACAAACTCATTTGATGAATTGAAAGGAAAAAAAAACATCTTTTTTGAAGAAACTTTGTTCATAATAAAATAGTTGTTCCATCAAAAAATTATGAAGAAATTTGAACGTTCAGCTGAAACAAAAAAAAACACTCCAAAAACACTCCTTTCTTGAAGCCACAGCTTTGCTCAACGGTTCTTTTTCCCTCTTTTCTTAAAACGTCTTGTTAATTAAATTTAACTGAAAATTTATACAGTTATACGGACTTGTAATGTTTCTTAACTAAAAATATATCAATAATCAATCAATCAATCATTAAATAAATTAAAAACTTCTTGCTAGCACGACGAGATGGAGCAATCTGATTGGCTTGCGACTTTTTTCGCCACAAAAAGTAGAAATGGATTCTACTTTTTTTTTCGCTGAAGCGAATCGCTGACTTCAGCATGACATGACGCAATATCACTACTGCGCATGCTTAGCGGCGAAAAAAGTCGCTTCGCGCGAATAAAATCGCCTAGTGGAAAACCGGCTTAAGCCGCGAAGTTTTGCTTCTTGCCGTGAAGTTTTGCTTCTTGCCGTGAAGTTTTGTTTTTTGCCGCAAGGTTTTCTTTCTTGCCGTGACACTTGTGGGCCACCGTATTAAATGTAGAAATTGTGGTAGTGAGACAGGTTTTTGTACCGCCATGTTGAAGTTAATGGAATAAAAAAATACAAATTTCATTAACTGACAATATGAAAAAATTTCATATCGATCAGATATTTTTCAGGTTTTTTTCCTACTACGCAATTTCTTCAAGTCCATGCAATGCGGCATGTTGCATTGCGTGCGGAAGAAAACGTTGCAGTCCATACCCCCTATTTACCATTTATTTATCATAACAACATTTGAAAAGATAAAAGCTTTCAAATTGCATTCACATTTTTGTGTTCAGGAATGGATAATGTTCACCCATTCATTATATCTTTATTCTTTTACATGTTTGCAATGTCTTAACAATGGAAATTACGGAAATCAAAAACATTCGGCACGCAAGAAACTAAAGGAGAAAAGAAGAGAGAAAATTGCGCAATTACGTGCGAAAATATCTCGAAAACATTCAAAATTATTGCTTTGTTTGGGCTTGATAACAAAATATGACCTCAGTTGATCAAAACGCAGCGCAGTTTGCCATGCAATACGCAGACGGTCAAATCTATCTTGAGATATAACTCGAATCTTTATAACAGTCGTAAAAATAGCGCTAATAAAGTACCTGAGAACCTCGTAATAAAGTACCTGAGAACAGCGTATATCGAAAAGGCAAGAGACCCTGGGTTTGAGGTTGGATTTTGATCGTACGTTACATTTCAACACATATTGTACAAAAGTATTCAAGCAAAATATTTCATCAGTTTGACGCAAAAGAATACGTAATGTCACGTAACGTAACGTTGTACGGATTAAATAAGCTGAACAGCCTTGTTTTGAATATCATTTCATCCGTGTGAAAGAGACAGCGCAAATCAATAAATTAGCATGTAGCTTTAGCTAAAAATGCCCCCGCGCTCAAGCATTCCAATTTTTACACACAGCAAGCTATACATTGCAAGCCTACACAACGGAAACAAAAACAAACAAAGTCTTGTCACTTTTTGTTATCTCTTAGTCCTATGTCACACTGATGCTAATATACCTTTCAAAAAGTGTAAATAAGGCTTAACAAGTAATATCAAAAAGTATTTGCTACAAACAAAAGAAATGTGTGAACTAAAACCATGGATACGTATTTTTATACTCAAAATAAGATTAAGATTTTTTAAAGAAATTCTGTAAGAGCCAAAAGAAAAAAAAACTTTTTCAAAAAAAAAAAATAAAGCGAAAAATCCTTAGAAATCTGCGTTTCAAACTTTGATTCGAAACAAAAAATAGCCAAAGTTTATAAAAACAAAACAAGAAAAAAATATAAAAATGTTTTATTGATCAAGATCTTTGGAGGACAGAAAGAAGAAAAACACGAACGACAATTTGTAGCTAGGCTTTCTTGCATACACAGAAATCCAATTAAAATCTTCAGTCACCCCACTCAAAAAATTGGTCACTTTTCTTTCTTTCTCCAATTAAAATCTTTTTAAGGCAAGATCCGCCAAAAATCAGTGCATTGAATAAAATTTATTGAATGAAAGATTTAGAGCTAAAACATATACAAAAATGGTGGACAAAATTCCAGATTTGAAGCTGTGCTTTAAAATCCTTGTCGTTCACTTCACAAAAACAACACAAAAGTAATATGAAAAATGTCTAAGCAATTTTAGCATACGAACTTCCTAAATAACATAGTATAATGCAATAATAAATTAGGAAAATAAACATTCTGTCTCCCACCTACGGTGTCATGCTTTGACATGGAAAAAAAAGCAAAGTCAGCTAATAATTGTATACCACCGTGTAACGTCAACATGAAAGTTGGAGGATGATGATGAAGATGATGAACAAAATCGAAAACTGACTTTCGCCTATCTCGTGAAACTACTATGCCTCCTCGCTCGCTTACGCTCGCTGCGGGGGCAAAAAGGTAAGTGAAACTCTTTCCGAAAAATGAGGTTAAGATTCCGCATCATTGTCATTTATAGTAGAAGGAAAAACAGCTGGATCTTAATGAGCCAAAACGTAAGAGTGAACTTGTCATTAATCATGGAATAAATTAAGAACAAAATGCTTTTCAGGGTTTCCATACCTCCGCAAAGTTTATCGAGTAAGTATGAAGAATATGGATGGAAGTCGAATTTTATAGTTTGCTTAACCTTTTTTTTCGAGAAGGAAGACACAAACTGAAACATTTTAAAGATATCCAGGAAATTCTTCTTCCATATGAAATTTAATTCATTTAAGTAATTTAAAAGAATTTTGTATAAAAAAAAATAGGTGTTAGGTTCTTTGTTCTTTGATTTCCCTTGGGTTCATGACCTCAAATTGAATTTTGGTGCTAATCACGTGACTCTTGTTGCAGTTGAGCTGGGATCGAGGCTGCAAAAGCTTCTCCCTTTTCAAGAATACCAAAATGACATCATAACAGGTTTCAAAGAACAGGGAAGGTTTTCATCACGACAAAATATGCCCACGTTTACAAACTTCCGTTGTTTTTATAACATATTCTTTTCTTTCATATAGATTATATAAAGATGAAGTTTATGTTGCCGGTCATGGGGTAGTGGGGGAAATAGTTGACGTCATTTGTGAACAATCCCAAAGGTTTTCAAGACGGGACATTTATATATTTTCTATTAATGCTTAGCAACAAATTAAGCAGTACTACTAAAAAATGGTCATTTTTTAAGCAACATTACTACTAAGGTCAAAGCTTGGTTGCTTATAAAAAAAACATGTACGAAGTATTGAGCATAAGTATTGAGAAAAACTTATGCTTTTTAATAATGATAACATCAGATACCGTATTCTCTCTAATAATCGCCCGGGCGAGGGGCGCTAATTGGGGCGCTTATAAAAAAATTTTGAAATGGTCATGCTAGCTTTGAACGGGGCATTGATTTTTATCATAAAAGAATAAAAACAGCTGTATTTTTCATGGCAACGAAATAAGATTTTGTTTACATTTTATTGAGGATATGAATTTCATTTCTATTAATTTTCTATTAATTTCTGAGTTAATTTAGACATCACAAAAATATCTGTTTCTATAACAAAACTTTCGCTTTTTGTTCAAAGTTCTAATTACCGCACGGGCGTTTATTAATTTCGTTTATGTTAAGTCACTCTAATAAGAGCCTGGGCGCTTATAGAATACGGTATATATCTTCACTTTGAAACATCAAAAAATCAAATCCATCAGGTTAATATCTCCAAATCCACATTTAGTTTCAGGTTGTGTTCAGCTTCACAATAGTGGAAACACAGGATGTCTTTGGCGTATTTCTACTGCAAGTGCGTTAAGGAGTACAGGGATAGGTGCTTACATCGGAGGATCTCATACTTGCGACAATTTAAGAAAAACATCGCAGCGATTTTTCAACAAATTTGCAACAGGGAGCTTTTAGAGCTTGGAATCGGGCAGTTTTCCCACCTTGCGAAAAGATAAGTCTAACAATGCTTTACTTAAGTAATCAGTCGGTCTTTCATAATGGGGTGACACACCGTCCGAGCGTGCAAAATGGTTGAAAATTCACTGCGAAGGAGTTTAATAGAAATCTATGACGAAACAGTGAAAATGTTTTTCGCAACAGTGATTTTTTGACAATACGCGATACTGAAAACAATATTCCTGCTTGATGAGCTTTCATGCATCTTACAAAATATTTAGGACCAAGCATCTATTTCTATGCTGGACATCATAGTGAACGCATGGGAATGGATAGGCAAGCTTTATTTGCCTGCTGCAACATTCACAGAGAAAGTGGTGGTTGGAGACGAGATGATTATACCAGAATTTGCTGTTCAGGTTATGCAGAAGGACAAGGGATCCTGAACGCAGATCCTGATCACTTTGGTAACTTCGTCAGACTATTAAATGCAGGAGCACCGTATGCACAAGCTGCAGCACAAGTTTCCGGTAAAAAAGGGGGAAGAAAATGAATGGTTTAATATTTAGCATTATTTCGAGTTTTCTCTAATGTAATGAACCTTTGTATAATCATTTAACTTTTGTTGTTGTTGTTGTTATTTTAACTAACAATTCATGTTGTTGATTTATGCACTATATATTTGTATAAAAGACCCCTCCCAGTGGGCAAAATCGTCAAAAAGTCTCTGCGACAGAGAGCATTTTTATTGAAATTTTATGTCTATTTCTATAGAAATGCACTCCTTCGCAGAGATTTTTTAACAAATGTGCCGGCTGGGCTTTTTAAATGAAGATCGACTGTCTGCTTTGCTAAGACTAATAATGTTTGTTGTCGTAACTACCTGGTGAGATCACATGGTTCTAGATACTGATTTTGATTGGTCAGCGAGGTAGTTGCTGCTAAACATCATCTTGTTTAGGGTGTGGAAAGGCATGGTACATGACATGGAAAACAAAACATATCATCAAAGGCTGTCAACACCTGTATTTAAAAAAACACCAAGATTATTATAACGTTTTTACAGATAACAATGTTGTTTTGGTTTTAGCAAAGATTGCAAGATTTTTTACAGTTTTTGGTCATGTAAGCTTTATGTCTTCGATTTTTGCAATAACCATACCGTGCCCAACCTCTACAATTATTGTTCTTATCGGCACATGGTCGTGGTTTCACAGGACAGGTCTTGCAAGTCAATTTGCAATTTGATTTCACCCAGTTGTTCGAGCAATAACTTGTCAGGACACGACAGAATGGATAATTGTTGTCACATTCTAAATATAATCAAATTAATACAACTATCTCCCCTTCATCAATCCTTGTACATGTTTTGCAAAGACTTTTGAATATTTTGGTTTGAAAATTTCTCAAGGTTTGAAAGAACATAAATTTGCCTCGCTTATCCGAACCAAAATAAACACGAGAAAAGATGAATCAGCTGAATTATGCGTTCATCAGAACAGCTAGCTCCCCGACGCTTGAAATTTCAAAATACTTTGTTTAAAAAAGCTTTGTAAGTTCGGTAGAAATCCCATATAATTTCCTGTAATCTGATTGGTTAAAGCAGTCACGAGAATATTATTAGGCCAAAGCGTCAAAATTTACAGAAAGGAAGCATTTGTAAAAGCAGTGGACGTTCATCTTCTATCAAGAAATATTTTTCGATAGTGTTTTTACTTACTTCCAGTTGGCTTGGTTGTAGTGATCGGTTTGCCACATTTGTAATACTTGTTCAACTGGTTTATATCAATAGCACTTAAACCCGATCTTTGACCGAGACGTTCATTCGGATTAGATTTTGAAACGATTGTTTTTTGACCATTTATGCTGAACGCATAGCTAAGAATATAAAAGTAATTTAAACGAGTTATTCTGGGTAGCTTTTTAATGATGTGCAACACATAGGAGTTACGTTCCGATTGGTGATTAGCCCCGTATGATTTAGTCAATAGGAACGTCATGTCAACATAAAGCTCGTATAAATAGTGATAGTTAAAATAACTTTTATTCAGGTAAGGCTAACCACAAAACGAGTATGAAATTTAATATGTAAACAAGACATACTTTCCATAATGCATCACTGAACGTTTATCATAACGTTCCCCTAGCGTACTCGCTTGACCTGGTCTGTACTTTTCAAAGTTATAATACATAGCTGAAACAGAGAAAACAAAAAACAGTAAGCAACAATGTTGTGTTGTTTAAACATCAAACATTGAAAATTGTTTTACCTCGATTGATGTTACGCCAGTTTATGGTGATGTAGTTGTCTCGATCTAGTCTACTTTGCTCGTGAAACCAACCCAATGCATGCATCATTTCGTGAATAGTTACACCGATCTGTCCGCATCCTCGACCAAGTGATATCTGTTGCCTTCCTCCTTGACGACCAATCATCGAAAAACATCTTGAATTCGAAAAGCAAGGATTTTTTAAAAATCAATAAATAAATACATATACGTTGGAATTGAACATTTTGCTCACCCTCCTCCATGAAAAAATTCGACATAGTTCCTTTCATTGGTCCGTGGTACGAATTTTATGCAGGTTCTCTTTTTATACTCTGCGATGGCGGATCTCACAACACTTCCATACTCTATAAATGATCAATAAAGACAAAAAGACTTTAGTGCTTTATAATCATATTCTTTACAATAGGAATCTATTTGTATCGAATTTCAAATCTACATTATATTTTATGTGCCTTAAAGAAAGCACCTCTGTGAAAACACAGTTCGTGTTCCGGAACTTTGAGAAGTTAGAAGTATCAGGTTCAATGTGTGGCCACGCTTAAAGGTTACTTACGGAATCCTCTTGCGAATGTGTAAGGGACGACACCATTTGGCCATTGACCATTTTTGATTGCGTCATAAGCCGTCATTCCGGCTGCTTCTCTGGCCCTCATTTCCCCGAGTTGTGACTTCAATTTATCCGTCCAAACAATGTCTCCTTCAAATAATTTCACTTCTAAAAAAAAAAAAAAAATAGATAAAACTTATTATGGTACGTTGCGTACTAATAAATATCTCGTCAAAAGAAAATATGTTACATACTGATGTTAGAAGAATATGAATCGTCACTCCCTACAAAATAAAGACAGAACACGGTCATAATTTGATAAATTCCTAGAGACAGTGCGAGTAATGCTGATAAATCTTTGCCTTACTCATTCCGTTGTTCTTCATAATGCAGTCTAAAGCATTATCAGAATCGGTACATTCTTTGCACACCCCTTAAAACAAAGTAACAAGACAGTCATTATTAATTTTTTCAGCGAACGAAACAATTTTTATCGTGTATATGGAGCAAATGCACTTGAATTACTGTTTACACTAAAGCAGTTTATCCAGAAATCGCAATTTGAATTTCAGTTAGCTGTATCACCTACCAAAAGTGAGTAACGCCATAAAAACAAAAACATGCACAGCCATATCTGCCTTCAATATCTCACCAGCTACAACAACTGCTTATGGAAGGCCAACAATTCTTTATATAGATTTTTAAAAGCGCTGAATCAACAAGAACATGAAGCTATAGCGTAAATTCCGGGGGATATCGTAGCCTATACATAAACGCTTTATTATTGACTAGGTTGCAAAAGTATCTCCAAAATATTCGGACTATCTTTCAAAGTTGTTATTCACCAATTTCATTCAACAAAACAGTGTTTTGTTTCACAATTAATAGACTAGGTCAAATTATTAAACGTGATATAATATATGACACGGTGTGAATCCACCATATTTACATTGATGACATTTGACGACAGTAAAAATATTTGGCCTGGTTTTTATTTGGAAATAAATTTTCCACAAAATTTATCTGACAATTTAATACAGTGGACTCTCTATAATTCGAACGATTTTGATTTCCCCTTCGAGGTTCGTGTTAGAGAGAGTACTCCAAAACATCAAAATATCAAAATTCAAACATTTGACTTGAAAAAACTTGTTGTAATGTCTCGCTTCTTCAAACAAAAAAAAAGGGACTTTTATATGTTTTTTAGTATACGTATGTTTGGACTGTTTACGTTTAGAGTTGCGTTTTGCAGAACTTTTGAAAGAGAAGAATACAAGGAGAGATTGACATGAGAGATTCATATAGTATACACGAAAAAATTATGTTTTCTTTCTAAGTTTTTAAAGCGGCCACAATAGTGGGTGTAAATCCGAGACGAGATTAAAAGCGGGATACCAGGATCACTGTTGGAAAAAAATATTTATTTATAATAAACAAAGTTAAAACCTCATGCCCTCCACTTTTTACCCAATTTTTCGATTTTTATCATTTTTATGACAATAAGGAACGACAACATCTATCAAATAAGTTTCTTTAAAGAGAGTAACGAAATAAGAGAAGCATTCTGGAAAGTTAATTTCATAATGAAATCTAGCTAATAACTTTTTTTAAGGAATCAGAACAACCTTTGATATTTTACCATTTTTGATATTTTATCAGAGCTTACAACCCTCAGTGAAAACCAGGTCGTGCAAAAAAAATATTTATTTTACCACCTGTGACGTCAAAATGTAAGAACATTTCGTTGACGGTCATTTACTGGGAAACACCGTGGACACCTCTCCTTTTAATGACGTCATAAATTTGCTTGACTAAGCAAAATTGGGTATGACATTAGTACTTGGAACCAACAAATATAAAAGCAAATAAAGTGACGTCAAAAATTATTTATCAGATCCATTCATACATTCATTCATTGGTTCTTCACAATCTCACACCCAGGTCTTTTCACAATCTCACATCCAGGTCTCCTTTACTTCCTGGGACAAGGCTGATAATATTTTGAATACACGTTTTTCTTTGAATATTAACTTTTGGAGATAAAATTGTCTCTCTTGCATGGCATATAAATAAAAAAAACAGTAACGAATAAATAAGTAAATAAACAAAATTGTGAAATGTTCCTGAGAAAAACGAAGCCTCTTCCAAACTGTTGATGATTTCGATACGTCTACACGCTTGTCTTGCTGTGAAGTAAGGACCAAGTCATTAGTAGTTTCTGATTGCCTTTAATAGATACTTGGTTCTATGACTACCCCTAAAATATTTTTAATACCACTGTAGTATTGAAAATAGGTTTAATCTGTTTTCTTTTGTAAATCTGTATACAGATTTGATTGTTGATTATGTTGTAAAGATAGTTTCACCTAAATTACAAAAAGTGCGACCCACTATAATCAATCATCGACATCGACGTTATTCCTCTTGTTAAGCTATAGTCGTTTGTTACTTATGGGTCGATACATTGATTTCAAAAAACAATAGAGATAAATAGATAGATCTAAGATGCAGCAGGGCTGGACTCTGCATTAGAATCAGTAAACGCAATAAATATCATATTACTTCCTGTTTAGAAATTCAGTACTCATTAAAATGTGCGTTTAGATAAGATGAGAGAAGTATGCTTTTGAATATGATACTTCATATTAGATTTCTTGAAAAACATTCGGCACCGTGTATAGATGTTGTTAACTTGTTAATCTTTAACACTTCGAGAAATAAGAACAAACAAAACTGCGTAGTTTGAAACAATTATAAAGTAAAAATACAGCCACATAATTTAGTACAGGACAACCCAATTAAGTCGGACCTTTCGTTAAGTCGGACTGTTTTCTTCCGTCCCTTTAGCTAAAAAACACCGAGTCTCGAACGTCAAAAGTTCGAAAATTCGAAAGATCCGAAAGGAAAATTTTGTGTTCAAATTGAAACTTCGATTTCTTAAAACAATGGCGTCAAAGCAGAAGCTGCAATGTAGAACCATAAAAAAATTTGTTTTATTTCCTTTGTCACTGTTTTGATTATTCCCGATAAGTCAGACTAAATAAGCAGAGTCTGACTTAAGATCAAGTTCCGATAAGTAAGACTCCCCGTTTAATCACACCGATTTTTTCGGACCCTTGAGAGTCTGTTAACGGGGTTGTTGTACCGTATGTTTCGTCCGGAAAATATTATTTTCTCAATGCAGCATAATCTTTCAATTACTTTATTTGTGATTATTTTGAGCACTATTCTGAATAGCTGTCTCCACAGGTATCAGTTTTGTACGTGAAACCATGGACGTATGTGAAACGCTTTTGTTATTGTTTTGGAGAGATTGATCGCACCTTAGCAAAGGAAATTGATTGGTTTAGGTATTCTTTTTTTGTGATAGTTGTAGCTATAGAGAAGATAGTGAGATTATTGAATTATATGGCCGAACATAATTAAGTGTGGCTTAAAACATAATTAAATGTGGTCAGATGACTTAAAGGAAAACGATTTATACTGTTATACTGTTATGTTTCAACATCGCCTTGTGTTTGTTTATTATTTCACGATAGTGCGACTTTATATATATAATATATGCTTATACATTATATATCTACATTATACACTTTAACAGCACTGAAGATGGATAAACAAAACCCGATAAGCTTTTGCTTAACAAAACATTTTGTTGTTGTTTGTTCAACGTTATATAATCAAAACATTTGTTTATCACATTTTAAAAATGGCAGCGGTGCAGACAGCCAAGCGAAGGCTTGCTAAAGAAAGTCTTGTAGATAAATACAAGGCATTGAAAGAAATCGTAAGGGGTCAAACCTGTATAGCTACAGCAAAGAAGTATGGTGTTGCGAAAAATACATACAATTTCCCTCTGGTTAAAAAACAAAACAAGAAACAAAAAAAAAGAAAAGATTATTTTTCTTGTGAAGTCCCATGGGGGTTCCACTTATCGAGCGCAGACTATATTTGAATAAGCTTTTCTAAGTGGTCATTAGTTTGTCTGGATTAGCGCCCTCCTTTCATCTCTCGTAACTATTTGAACAAAATAGCCTACTAAAAATAGCCTACTAACAGCTTTTCTTAAGATGCTTTCAAAGTTTGGAAAAATCTTTAACTGAACTCTGCTAAAGCAATCTAAATCAAAGACATGATTGACACCCTTCAGAGCCTTCATCAAATCTGAACTTTGAAAATTAGTCTTCAAGCGTGTTGATAGCATCCATATGATACATACTTGAAAGCCACTTCTGCAAAGCAATGTTTGCCCTTCGTCACCAGGTCCTTCTTCAGCAAAAAACAGCCAAGTAATTCTAGACAGAGAATCTTAATAAATTCAAGAATTTTTAAAAAAAATTCATACGAAATTTTAAAATCAGCTTCTTTCTGAAATTGAAGAAATTTGATAAGCGAGTATATCATGTAAACAATCTACGAAGTTTTTTATAACTACCTGTAGTACCTTATCCGCCTTTTTTACGCCAGCTCTAATTCTGCACCCTCGAAATTTGGCAATTTTTAATGATTTTTTCTGTTTTCACTAAGTACAGCTACTTTTTGCGTTAACATTTCTGCTGATTTTTTTTACCAGTACAGCCGATTTATGGAGGTATTAATTATAAATGTCATCTAAAACTTAACTTCCCAGTCTTTTCACATCACCAACAGTCAAAATCACGCGGTCTACTATCATATTTACGACGATCCCCCCACCGCAGTTACGGCAGTTACGGCCGGAACCAATACCGGGACTTAAGACTGAATTACACGGTCCTTTTAAAAGGAACATTTTAAAGGACGAGATTTTTAAAAGGGCGAATGTCATGTGTTTACACATCTCAGATTATCAGGATAAAAAACCTTAAAATTTTGTTCTTTTGATTATGGACAAAATTTTAACTTTAATTTTAACATAAAGAGTGCTGCTGCTGTAGTAGTTAATGCGATTATAATCAAAAAAGCTAAAACCAAAAAAAAACAAAAAAAAAAAAACAAAAAAAAAAACAACAACAACAAAAAAAATGAGCAATTTGGGCAAAACTCTGGCTTCTTGAAAGGCAGTCATGGTATATCTTTCGTTGCTGTCGCGATATAAAACTGAATTCATTTTCCACAGGCTTAAAATGACTCCCCTCTAAATCTTGCTTATAAACTTTTAAAATTCATATGGCCATTCCTTGTTCCTCGAGACTTTAAAAAATTTAAATTTTGCCTACTCATTCCTTCACCGAATACCTTATTCTCAATTTCAGGTGAGCTAGAATCTGAGGATGTCTGTGTGTCTGTCAGTCTGTGTGTCTATCCTAAAAACTTTTGGACAACCTGAGAAATGGTCGAATTTGGATGAAATTTTGCACACTTGTTCCTTGGGTGAATATCTGGGGGTGTTTTTTCATTTTTTAAAAATTTTGATTTTTTGTGATTGGGACGGGGTTTTGCGCCAAAACGAGACTAAAACTTTGGGGCAGCCTGGAGACTTCAATATGGTCGGAGTTGGCTGAACTTTCGTATATTTGAACAACTACGATTGGGCCTTCGAAAAGTTAAACGACCATTAAACGACCGTCATGCGACGATGGAATACGACGTCGAAACAACGTTGAAACAACGTCTTTGTGCTTACTGGGCTAACAAAGAAATAAAAAAAGAACAGCGGGAAAATAGCTGAAAATTGGATTGTTAATTTCCTTCGCAGCTTTGCGTATAATTTTTTTGATTATAATGAATGTAAATGACGTTGTATGGACGTCGAAGAAACGGTTGTTACGACGTCTCCCCAACGTTTTTAAAAATCACTTATTTAGTTTGGGTTTAGTTTTAAGGAATTAAATTCTGTTTTGCCTGGGACAGCGCTTTTATTCCATTATCGCTTCTCTTGCTTTTCACGCATTTTATGTTTTTTTGTGATCAAACTCCTAAGAAAAGAGCGACGTCATATCGACCGTTGTTTGAACGTGAACATGACGTCATCGATTCATTTTCCGTTATTGGAGTAGGAAACATATTTTTGTGCAATTATAAGAGAACGAAATGTAGATATAGCAACAAAAGTTGCTTTTCGTTCATTATTATGATTTTTACATCTTCGTCATAATGATCGTCAGATATGGTCATGACTAACTATGACCATAACACGACGTCGAATAAACGTTAGCTTTGGTCAGTTTTGGTTGCGACGTTAATGTGACCAAATCCTGACCGTCATTTAAACGTCGGATGCTTACTGGGATAGGTCCATGGAGACAGCAGAGCTCTCATATTTCCATTGAGGTATTAATAAACAACCAACTAGAAAATGACTTGATCAAAAAACTTTTGTGATAAAACTTACAGAAGTTATCAAGCAAAGAATGTTATTGTTTGTAAACATTACTTTGCTTTGCAAGTCGTCTGTATATATAGAACTATGGGGGATCCAACTTAGTCGCCGTTGCATTAGAGGGCACCGATGTATGGAGGTTTTATATGAATATACTTTTTTTTATCAAAATGGCTGGACTGTGTGAGGTGTGAGGGGCATAAAGAACGATTCATGATCAAAATAAACACAAGTAAATACATGTATCTTATCAGTACAATCTACAATCGTGTGAAATAATCTGTTACTTTTTTCTGAAACATTATTGAGCCTAAGTGCTTCAAGTCGTAGTCTGACAAGGTTCAAAGCACTTACTAAATCAGCATCACCAAATGTTTCACAAAAGTTGTTCAAATCATCTACAATAGATAAGGCTGCTTGACTTGACTTTACCTATTGTAAGTAAAATAATAAATTTTCCTTTCATTCGCTTGCATAAAGATTTTTTTGACCGTTAATTGAGGTAAAATTTGAGATTGCGACATTAGAAAATGGCCGTTGATTGGAGGTGACCGATGTATGGAGGTTTTTATGTAAGAGTCTGACCATGAATTCGGCAGGGACTTTCTTTTCTGGCCACTTATCAGGAGGTGACCGATGTATGGAGGTGACGGTTAATAGAGGTTCCACTGTATTGCTAGCGAGTAAACTATCATAGATCAATTTGTTGTTACTGTAACAGAAAAAAGGATTTATCACTTTTTGTTAATGTTCCTCTCTACTGCTGCTAAATAATAACCCTTTATATTTCATATTATTGCAATAAATAATCTGCATGGTCCAAAAATGTACTGACTACTTCAGAGACGGAAGTTGTTGCCAGTTTGCAGATATGCAGTTCTAATTCATAGATGGCATGCATCTGTATAAATTTTATTGCTTTCGGGTAGGGCGGTCAGTGAAAGTTAGGAACAAAGATATATTTATGAATGAATTTTTGCAGATTTATTTTGATAAATATATCGTGTAGCCTTTATCAAAACATCGTTCAATACATAATAACATTTCCTGCTATTAGGCAGAAGCGGATCTAGAAGGTAGTCGTAGTTTCTGTAGGAGAGTGTTAGCAATTTAACGATAAAAGAAAAACGATCAGATAATCCCATTGGTAATTTATTGTTGTTATTATTGTTGTTAATATTATTATTACTCTTATAATCTTTAATAACTAATATGTCCCCCTTTTGCCTTCAACACCAAATCGACTCATTGATGAGATGAAATTTTTCCAAACTCTTTTAGTTTCTTTGTCATGGATGACAGACTGAATCAACTTCACTTTTGTCGTACAGCCCAATTTTCTTAGGTGAGTTTTTACTATTGAACCCAGTTTTTCTGTTGGATTCAAATCAGGCGAATTTCCTGGCCAGTCCAAAACCTTTATTTTCATCTTTTTTCTGATCTGATTTCGTCCAAAATGAGAGAAGCTGCAGGAACAGCACTTTGTCCAAACAGGAGATGCTTTTCTATTAATGAATCAGGAGCACTTATACCAATCGAGGAATGATGAACAGCAAGGTATACCTAATTGTCGAAAGACTGGTCTGTAAAGAACGGACTGAGTTCCATCCAGATGCCATTTTCCAGGGATTTAACGCCATGTCACAAGGCGAAAATCATAACCAATTGTTTCAAATAACCTGTGGTCGATAGCAAAAAATCGTCTAAGAAAATTGGACTACATTTTTCAAAGCATATTTTCCAGGTGTTCACATTAATTTGCACAAGGTTCTAACTGTTGAAGAACTCAACATACCAATCCTGATATTCCTCGGCAATGAAGCATTAAGCACGGTTATTCACGTATTTTTAATTGCTTCGAACGTGTATCACAATTATTACGGTAGCAGCGAAAGCGAATACCGTATTAAAACACCCGTGGACTCCTACTCCTACTAATACTAGTGTTCCTACTACTCCGGCCGAAATGGCAGTTAGTCTACGATTTAGAGTCTGTGTGACTCCACAAGAAACTCAATACAAATTCTAATGAAAGAACGCAGCCTTTTGAATTTTCGAAAGTTTTACATCTCAGACATTCGTGAAGGAATGGATATTAATCAATATTAATCAGGTCTACATAAAATTGGGACTTTTAGTTACTTATGGTACTGAATGATGTACTTTGATACTTGAAAATAGATAGATTTTTTCCATGTTAGTAAAGCTCAGTTTAGACCTCTTATTAACTTACACGTTTGCTAGGTATCTGCATTGGCTTTGTATATTCAGGCTTTCAAAGATCGAAAAAACGACAATCCTTTGCAAATCCATATATTGACTAGCTTTCGGAGGAGCTTTCGTTTTTTTATGTACTAAACTTCCTGACTGGTGTCTGTTGTCATTCAAAGATCGAGTTCAAGAAAGCGGTTATTTGTCCGAATTCAGCTTTAGTTTCATAAAACGATTTCAAACTGAATGTTATTTACGTCTACGCCATTTACAAAGAGAAATGACGTAAATCTCTATTGAAAATGTTTTCACAAAAAACATTTTTCACGAAATTCTTTTATAAAAGTTAAGTATGTAATAATCCATAAACTTAGAAACGAGGTGATGCTCGTAATGACGTAATTGTATTTACTGCTTTCGATTTCTGTTGTTTCACTTGTTGTAAGGTTTTGGATAAAGCATCAGCAAATGACGTTGGTTGTTGATCTTGAATCTTTTCTATCGTTTCAGGTGCTTAGTATTGTTGTTGCGCACCTCTTTATAGATCAAAGCGGGCCGGTTTTTGAGGCCGGATTTGCAGTTGTAGCTTACCCAAAGTACGCCGGTCAAATGGAGCGCCAACATATAATGCGCTGAACTATGAAAAAAACATCTTCACAGATTTTCGAGGAGAAAGCATAGGCGAAGGAGAGTTAAGTTATCAAGCCCTTCAAACACTGTAAAACTGTAAAACAAGTTTTTCTTTGTATTGTTGTGATCGAGAGAAGTAAGATTGATCGATCCAGTAAGACGAGTAGCGGTGGATGTGAAATGTTCGTTCAGCTTATTCGGCTTGGACTCGGTTTTAGGATTCTATTGATGACGTTCCAGATATCCTTGGGCTTTTTAGATGACAAAGCAGCGGTGTAAAACTTTCGTTCTTCAGCTCGAATGACAGATTTCAACTTTCTTCGTGTTTCGCAATATATTTTTCTGTCAGTTTCATTATTTGAATCCGCAAGTTTCTGTCTCAAAGTAATAACTTCATTTTGATAAAATCCGATTGACTCTGATTTCATCCATGGTGCTGGAGGTCTAGTAAAGCGGATTTTCTTTATTGGTGCATAAGCATCAACACAGCTGGTGACGAGCTCATCCAAAACAGCGATTTGATCTTCTGGATCTTTATATATGCGTACACTAGAGAAAGCGGAAGTAAGCTAAAGTCCTGCAGAAATTTGTTCATGCCGAGATTCTTATCTATGCGAACGAACTTGTATTTTGGCTCGAAACCTGACTTTTTAATTTTCAGGACAACGTAATATGATATATGATCTATTTCATATATAACAATGATAGAGGTCAAAACTTTTTAAGAATGTCAAGATATTTAAGCACAGTACGTTCTTGGGAGTCGAGCAGGTTGATCTAATAGTCCCCAGTCAAAACAATGATACCATCCCACATTTGTGAGACTCTCCAGTCAAAACAATGATACCGTCCCACATTTGTGAGACCTTCGTCAGCATTATATCAAACTTAACCAGCCACTCACACTTTTCAATGTCGTTTGAGCTGGGCTGGTAAAAAACTCCTAACAGGGAAGGAGCTGTTCCTGTTTTTCCCTTTTACTTGCAACCACTGATGTTCAATCGACTCGTCTAATTTTCTCAAGTCCTCCCTGACGGAGTACTCAATGCCATCTTAAACATAAAACCCGACACCTCCTCCTTTAGACTCTATCTTCATTAATTTGTAACCAAGAACCTGGACATAATCAATAAAATCTGTATTACCGAAAGAGGCCCCACCATGGCGGATGCGCAAAGAAAATTTTTAAAAAATAGTACCTCTAGATTGCCTATAAAAGCACTCAAAATCTATAATTTCAACATGATTTTCAATTTTTACAAAAGGCAAAAGCCTAAATGATTTAAAGTGAGAAAAGGTTTAGAAAATTAACGTTTTTTAACCCCAAAACCTGGTCCTTTTAACGCCGACCGTTTTAAAACATTGGCCCTAACTAACGAATGAGTGTGTCAATCTCGAACCCAGGGAACATAAATCTCTATTGAACATCTCTATTAAAAGAGAATTAAATGATGGATTATGATAAGAAATTAATATAGATCGAGGATGAGGAAGCGGTTGTGGTTCAATCAATCCATATTCATGCTTAGGATTTTTTTTTAAGAAAATGTTGTAGAAAAACTAAAGCCTTGTAGATCAGAAGGTAACTGAGATAAGGTCATTTATTTTCAGTAGAATAACACCAGACCAGGTATATGTCAGTATGTTTTACTTCTACAAAGTTACTGATGCAATACCTTTGTACGAAAACAATTTGTTTTGTCAGTTAAGGTCCGATTACCGTTTTTCTCCACTTTCTAGCAAAAGTGGTTTAACTCCATATCTTTGTAAGTCTTCTTGCATACTTGCATGGTTTTCAAACTTGGGCAAGGTGAAAACGAAAACAAATTTATTTGTGCAATTGAATTTTCCTTCTATTCAGAGACATGCAAATTGGATAAATGTCATCATTTTAAAAAACTGTACAACTTCAATAAATGTCCAATTTTCCTGTTACGAGATAAAATCTTTTAAGAACCAACTAATTGGTTCAATTAAACGGATCGTGTAAGACTTACTCTCATTAATATCACCGTTTGTTTCGCTTGAACATGATAAGGACGGCAAAAAGAGAAGATTATTCTAAACTGATGTTTTTTATAAGAACCAGTTGAACCAGGCCGTTTCTTACTTTTGTAGCCTTTCTTCCGACTGAATTGTGTTCTACAGGTTAAGAACACATTTTCAAATTTCAACCTCATTTTGTTCTTATTTTTGGAACTTGTATTAAAAAATAAATCTGTTTATCCCGTTCTTGCGCCAACTCTTTTCTTCTCGAATTATTTTATGACACGCAGCGCGGCATGCTGTTGTTTGTAGTCAATTGGATTTGTAAGAGGATTCGCATTCTGAATCGTTTATTAACAAGAAAATTCGAAAACTTACGAAAAACGTAAACCTATACACACGTCATCACTTAAGACTCTGTTATTATCTCGATATTAAAATCGAAGAAGACTTCCAAAGAAGTGATATTAGCATTGCTTTATAATATTTGCGTAGCATACTGTCGAGAGCACTGAGTAAGGTGAGCAGAAAATAAGTCTTCAGTAGTGACTTGGTCTGAGAATGGTGAAATACGTTATTAAAGTGTATTTTATTACTTACAAAGGGTCTGTTTCGGAAATTCATAAAAAATTGATATTGTGTCGTAAAAAAGGCGTATTTAAAACCCAAAAACCATTTTTAGATTTTCATGTAGTTGATTGAAAAAAATTACATAAATTGAATATATAAACCACAAGTAATTAAATGAGACAAATTTAAACTAAATGAAACCATTTCATGAAATCATCTTTTCCACACTACGCTGCTAGGCAACACTTCCATTGGTGAATTGCTGTGAGCATCCGAATTTGATCCAGTAGAACTTTGTCTCAAGTCAATCGGCCTTTCCGGATGACGTTCCGGCAAGGGTATTTCATTCAACACCTGAGTGTCTCCATTGTTTTTTATATCGTTCTCTCTGGCATTGTGATCGTTGATCTGATGTGTTTTATGTTTACAAAAGCGACGACATTCTTTTTCCAGCCCTGCGCACTCGTCATGATCGGCCTTTGGTCTGTTCAAACAGTCTTTGTAGATGTAGTGACACGTGCGACGGCATGCGAAATCTTTGCCGTCTCTCTTCTGTACTGACGTGAAAAATGTGTCGTATTCTTTTGGAATTTTAATTCTGTCCAACACTATTTCAGCTTCTGCTTTGATTTCTTGCGATTGTAGTTTTTTATAAAGTTTACAAAACCGATGACATTCTTTTTTCAATCCCCTGCACTCATACTGATCGGAATTCGAATTGTTTCGACACTGATTGTAGATGTGCTTGCATGGAGACTGACATGTGAAATCTCTCCCATCTTTTTCCTGCATTGAAGCAAAGTAATCAACATACGGTCTTGGCACAGTGGCTGGGAAAGTTTGAATGCCACCGCATAACAGAACAGCCAAAATAACCAAAGCGATTGAACTCATTCTAGAAGTCATTCCAGTGAAACGTCCATGTGATTCGATCGTCAAACACAACTGTTTGTTAGCTCTTCATTAACAAGTAATGGCAGTGTGAGCTGGGTATTTTCTTCTCGTTCTTTTAGGTAATCTTCCAAGATCTTTTCTATCACCCGTATAATAGGCTAACCGTTTGTTTTATAAATCAAATACAACAATACAACTTTAATCGGCTTTCAGTATTAGCTACACTGTGTTATGGCATTTACAGAGGACATTCGACGCCCAGGTGACCATAAATTGTTTTTTTAATGCGCTTTTGGAGTTTACATGCTCGTTGATGATTGGCTTATTTTTTAAGCTTAGAAACAAAAATTGATTGTAATCGAGTTACCACGAACTTGATGGAAATGGATAATTTTTTAGATTGACTTGGACCCAGGTTTTTTTGCCATGATCTTGATATGTGAAAGTCACCATCACTTTATTTTAAAATGAAAAGGAGAACTGGATTCGAAGTTGCTTGATACAAATCAAATGAGTTCTATCACGTTAATCCAATCAACCTCTCTGATATATCACGTGATATAATCCAATTGACCTGTCCCGTATAATAATAGTCATTACTAAATGACGTTTTCTCTTATACTAATCCTCTGATTAAAAATATCCTGAGTAACAAGATATTAATTTCGATAGTGACGTTTGTGTGGACACATTTGGTTCACACAAAACTTGTATTTCCGGTATTTCAACACATTCACTTGGTTTCCAAGCTTTCTTCATTATCACTAATTAGGGCAAGGACAGAATTACTATGCCTACGCTTCGTAATTAACTTTTAATAGGTTGTCTTTAAGTTGTGTTTAATCTTTGTTTTAACCCAGTGTTATGGTCAGTTGGCAAGCATGGACAACCATCGTTTTAAATCAAGCCTTTGTTACATTCGTGAGATCATCTTTCCTATTACCTCAAAAGTCGGTCAACTATAATACTTTGCAAACTAAAAACATTTACTGTCTTTCAAAACCTAGTTGTTACCGGCTACCGGCACTTTTTAATATACAAGGCTTGCAGGAGAGTTTGTTTTCAAATATTTGCTTTTTTGGTTTTTTTTTTATCCAAAACAAACCCTGTACTGTGCTTCAATATTACTTTCCTTCATTTTCTTATATAAACACCCCCTTACAATATTTTATATCCGCAGGTTTCCACTTCTTCACATATATATTCAAATCCTTGGAAAGACACATAAAAAATGAACTGATCTCATATATTCAACCGAGATCCGAGCAAAGCGGACAGGCTTTTAATAAATAAGCGATATCACGTGGTCAGTGTGAGGGAAAAATACATAATGACACATTCTCATCGGTCCACTTCGTTTTTTAACTACCCAAAATACATGTCCAAAATACATGTCCAAAATACATGTCCAAAATACATGTCCAAAATACACTACAAGAGGTTTTATTTGCTTTCTGCGAAATGCAATACACGCTACAACAACATAAAAATGCAGTTGACTCTCTTGAACAAAATCCATCAGCATTTACAGCCTATTTGTATCGATCTAATGATTCTCTTTCATTCTGCTCAATTAACTTATTATTCTTTGGGTTTACCAAAACCACTTTTTACTTATCTGAAGCGCTTCTCGACACAACTCTTTGATCAGGCTTAAGAAGAAAGAGAGACTTCGCCTGGGCGCTGCAGTTACTAGTCAACAAGGCTTCATGATTACCGTGGTCTTTGAGACGAACTAGTTTTCAATCATTTTCATTTTAATTTTCTCACCATCACCATGGTTACACGTTTGTCAATCACAGAAACAACTACTTTTTCATGAAAAATTCAAAAATAAACTTATTGTTACTGTCTTAAAAATGAAAACCAGACCGCGCCCTCTTTAAGCATCAGCTTATAAAAACATTGTCTTATCAATGTGTGTTTATTGATTTATTTATTGATCTGTTTAAACATAGAAAACAGTACTGATTATTACCTTGGCACAGATTTAAAACAATATCAAATAAATGTGAGATCAATAAGGAGTGTCTAGTGCTCTGGTAACTAGGTTTAACACTTTGCAACATGTAAAGATTCGTCAACAACGCATTAATTACTGGGAAATAGTTTGACATGCGTTTATTCAAATAAACCAAAAGTACAACAATGATATTAACGTTGTTTTTTTTTTTTAGAACTTTTTAAACAGCTCTTGTTGAATACTTCGCCACAGAACAATAAACAATATTTCTCTGTGGCCATCTTTGCAAGCAAACAATGGTTTCTGTTATCGAGGAAAAAAAGGTTTAAACTTGTTCATGAAAAAACAAGTGTTTGTGAGTTGGATGGGAGGAGGAAAAAAGAGTGATATTTTTCCTGCTTATTTTGTTAAGGCCGATTTCCATTCAGGAAAATATCCGCGCGGACGTAGGTAATCCACACTGAGAAGAACGCATACGTATTGGCTAATTCATAAGCGTAGTTATGTCCGCTCAACGAGCAAAAATAAAGTTAAAAAATTTTAACTTTTTTTAAGTCCGCCGACGTCCGCTGATAATTTCATGCAATCGTGTCTTTTGATTTACATTTGCAACTGTTTGACCGCGATGGCACAAGCGTTGAATGGAAATCGGCCTTTAAACCGAACACGCTTCGAAACTGTTGCAGAGAAATTGCCAGTTTCATAACAGTACAAAAATTCACAGAAAGTTGGCAAAGAACGACCGTTGTTGTTCGTTTTGGTTATGGAATGTAATTCCCACGCAAAGATAAACAAACCAAATAGGGGATTAAGTCAACAAGCATCTCAATGATGTTGTTTTTTTTAATTAGCTAAATGCGTTTCGAATTCTGTTTATATTTTGAAAGTGAAGTTGGTACAATCCAGAAAAGCAGTCTTTGTTTAAAGTAAACCTATCCTGGTTCGTTAGTTCATGTTATATAAAAGATTTGTACCTTATGACGCCGTTGGGGAAATTTTGATACGTCGGACGAACAATGTTAATAGAAAGAGGTTATTGGCTGTGGTAGGGGCGGCGGGGTGTTAGTGAGGCGCATTATTTTTATTCTTTCAAACATCATATGTATATTCTAAATATTTTTTTCAATTTCACAAAATGAAATGTAATACAACTCATCCGTCAGTAAATGACAAAACACCCATCTGCGCTTGCGCAAATGTATTAATAACACCCTTATAATTTATATACAATACACCACTACGCGTGACTAAATACCTTTTTGAAACCACTTTTAAAATTTCGAATCATCTTTTTGTTTAAGTTATTCGAAAAAAAAGTGCATCCATTTAAAGTAAATGTTCCAATAAAATAAAATGCAAATCCTGGCACCCAGTGTCTTTTTTTCAATATTTGAAAATTAAAGAAAACACCATGGGTACGAGGTTGATAATTTTGTCACGTCGTGGATCTACCACGACCCGTAAAAATTAAAAACAAAAAAAAATGATGAAAAATAGTTTTTAAAATACTATTATGCAGTCCATTTCGTACTAATGAACCGGTTACCGAAGTATCCAGTACTTACTTCTGGGATCGAAATCTACTATGTTCGATTCTTGCTAAAACAACGGTAAGGTAATGAACGCCCTTGAGGGCCGTCAAGAATTGGTGAATACAATTTAGTTTCCAGTTCCTTTTTTTCAATTGGACTCGTTTGGTTCTTTTCAAAGTAGACAAAAACGATTTACTGAAAAAATTAAAGAATCTTATGTTAGGACTTTCCGTTGGTCATGTGCTGTTCGCGTTACATGGTTTCATATACTCGATAAAACTGCGTCACGTTCGGTAGATAACCGCGTCAAACACTTTTCCGTCATTTGTGCTCTCATTTCGTCTTCTAATTTCACCCGTCGCCATTTTGCACGTCGGTTTTGAAACCACGTTTTTACTTGTCGTTCAGATAAATCTAATGATTTTGCCAATTGCTTTCTCTCTTGGGGAGAGATGTATTTTTGTATGTTAAAAACCCTTTCCAGCTCACCCGATTGAGAGTGTGTGAAACGGACCTGACCACCTTTACGACTGCTATCGTCGCTGTCGTCATCAACAGTCGGGAAGTATGGAGAATGTCGGTGTCGTCTTAATACACCAGAAAACGCTAAAGAAAGAAAAAATCAATAAATAAGAGAGCTGAAAGCCAACACTTCATTCATCAGGCGTTTTAAAGGGCTGATTGAAGTGGTGGGTGATTCAGAAAAACTGCGCCCAAGTTGAAATGTTTGTTTATTAATAGTTATCAAACATGAAAAAAATGAAGAAAGGCAGATTGGAATCTATAGACAACGTTTGATAAATATTAGTGCTGATAATAAAGGTACTGAAAGACCGCATTTGAGTAACAACAGGAAATTATAGATCTGTATTATTTGTGATGTTAAGAGAGTTTTCAAATTAACATGTAAGATAACGTTTGTCAGCCGTATCCGCTATTGACATGTCGTTCAAGACGTCTTTATGTGGATTTGCGTCACAGAATGACTTTCGAAGTGTTAGTAAGTACAAAACAAACAAGCGTATTGAAGATAACTGTTAAGAAGAAGTGTAAGAAATGCAAAAAATTTGTCTAAAACGGAAGTTTATTTACGTTGGACATAAAGAGGCAATCGATTATTAGTAAACAAGAAATTAATAGGTTACTATTGAAATGGATCACCCTTTATGATAATGAATCACTGTTAAGATGTCAAGTTTTAAACTGTGGTGACAGGTATTTCAAGATCGCGAAAGAGAACAAAGACCTTCTGTTTGGTGTGCACAGTGATTTACTGACCCCTGTTCTTTTTACACACGTGTGCATCCAGCATTGTTGTGCTCTAACTTGAATGACCTCTTATGCGAATTTTATTTTATCATGGTTACGTCATATAAGCTGTGTTGAAACTTTTTTTTGCCTGACTGTTTTTGAGGTCTCGTCTCATCTAGAATCGGTTAGTGAGAAGATATTCTTCACAAAACCTGTTTTGATTCTCTTCAAAAAATTGTTGCATTTATTTTCAACATCGTGCTAAATATTTTTCCAGAAAACTTTAAAGTCACTAAACCGATATTTTTGTGTCTCACTGACTGAAAAAAGTCTTAGTTTCCCAAACTAGTTTATCGAAAAGACAACAAACAAAGAACAAAGCCTTTCGATTTAATGATAGCTATATTGATGATTTCACGTTTTCCTTCAAAAATTAGGAGTGACTTACCTTCGCGATCACTTGACGATGAAGATGACGAGTTCCAGCTGCTATATGGGGACGGCATGCTGCCACTGGGACTTCGACGGCGATCTCGAACATATTTTGATGGACTGTTGACTTTGTTCAAAAACCATGACTCCATTGTATGACGGCCAAATACACTTGTCGGTGACCATGTTGAAGACGTCGGTGACGGTGACGGAACTAAATCGATGTCATGCGGGGGTGGTGGCGGCAGACAAGAAAAAGATGTCGGAAGCGTTAAAGATTTCGGTCTTTGAATACGGCTGTTTCGAATCCAGTATTCAGTGTCTTGAAGTTTTGTTGGTGGAAAATCTTTTCGTAAATAAAAATCATCAATACGCTGTTGTCTTTTAATAAAATCATCTCGCCTCCAGCTCTCAGCAAAATCGCCGACATATGAAATATGTTCAGTTGACGGGCTTCGTCGCTGCTTCTCTTTTCTATCGTCACGTAGTATATTGTCGATACTAAAACCTGACGAATACTGATTGTATTTTTGTGTCGTTGGGAAACATTCCATCTTGAATTCCTTTTTATGGAGAGTTTGAACGATCCACATTCAAACCACAACCATCCACAAAATTCTTTCTGTCGTTTTGAGAGTTTTCGAGAAGAAAACCTCGTCTTAACAAGTCCTTAATACTATTTGCGTTATCTCACAGAAGAAATGCCAGAGATATTTGTCCATCCCTTCAAACTTATTGAAAAAGTCGAGAATTATTTGTCTTGTTTGTTTACGAATATTTTGCAAAATACCACAGTCATTGTTGATTCATAAGTGTCAACAATTAATAATAATTGAATAAAAAATCAGTAAAAAGCCTGCAAAAACTCGACAAGCTCATTAAACAATATCAAACGCAAATATTGGCGGTGTTGGAATTTCCTTTCCACCTTTTTCTGTAAGGCCCCTTTTACACATGTTATGGCAATCCATTCATTCATTTTGGGAGAAATGTTTTGTAGCTACAGTGATACAATGAAATAATAAATACTCATATAACAAGTCGCTATCTTTTAGTTTTAGGAATGATAAAACACAAGGGGAAAGTTATTCGTGTAAGACGACACGATAGGAATGTTTCATCGTACTTAACATATGTTCATTACTTCAAAAACTCACTCACACATTTTTGAAAATTTCAAGCGATCGGAAAAAGATCATGAGAGAAAAGTATTAGCCAGAAATAACGCTTCAAACAGACTTTCCTACTTTCCCACGATTTCTACCGGATTGAAACACGAACCGACTTCAACATGAGAAATTTCTACGGATCTATCGTCAAATAAAACAACATCTGATATGGTTATATATGGTATAGTGTAAAACAGGAAATATTCAAACAATAAAAACCGTTATGTAGATAATTCTAAATTTAAATTTCTTTACATAAGTCGGTTGTTTATAAAGATCTCTTCTGGCATTTCATAATCTTATTAGACCCGAATTAAAATTGTAAAGAGCAGTCGTTATAAGTTGGTCCGCTGTGTCAATACTCTCTGTCAAGTTTTCTTTGCCGAAAACACGTTTATTTTTGTATGACAAAAATCCCAAGTGAATAGCTTAGTTCGAATGTTAGTTTACTTTCCAAAATAACAATAAGCTGTTTGTTTAAATATTGGAACTATTATTATTGTTGCAAAGCTTTCTGGGACGGTCCTAAGTTACAAAGGTTTTCTTAAACAAACCAAAGCAATTGCCATGGTAACAATGAAAAAAGCGATGATATGATATTGTCAAGTGATTACCAAATCACTTTGATTTACTAACCCCCAAAAACTATATTTATCAACAAGAATAAGTCCGATACAAACATTATTTGTATATTATATATTATACATTTTATATATCATACATTTTATATAATATACATTTTATATATTATCACATAATCATTTGATGTATAGTTGGCTGGGGCATCCCGGTGTCGCCGGCCCTGCAACGAGCTAGTGTGGACTATTTATATATGGCGCAGCTAAGTTGAGCAAAAACATCTAATATTTATCAGAGAAGGTCAAACTCTTCAGCAGTCACGTGATTATTACGATACATGCTCTCATACGCATTTCCCGAATTTATTTTCCGTTACGTGAAAACGAGGCGGGGTTTGATACTCATTGATTACAATATGGCTAACGAAGAGGAGCTAAAAGGTCTGTAGATCATAGGCGGATCTAGAGCTTAGGCAAAATTTGAGGAGGAGCGTTGTGTCATCTAGGAGAAGAATAGAAAAACGTGCCTTTTAACTAATTACAGTTAAACACTGAAAAGAAATTAATAGCATTGTACTCCTCCACTTTTTTTGCCTAACCCTGGATCCGCCTATGTAGATATATTATCTCTTATGCTTGCAAAAATAAACGAACGATATAAACGGAAATATTGAAATTTCAGAAATAAGAAGGGCGCTTATTGAAGAGAGGCGCTAAAAAGAAGGGCGCTTATTGAAGGGACGTGTTAAAAAGAGACTGGACGCTTATACGACAACAAAAGTTTTTAGATGAACTATAAGTTCGATAACTACAATTGTGACGATTGAAAACGAGGTTACCGTAGACCATAGTAAACCTGAGGATAAGTATGACGTAAGTATGACGTATTTGTTTTTCTTGCTATTTTTAGGGCGGGAATCTTCCGAGCCTGTAATACCACCCCTTAGACTGTCGAGTTTCAAATATCAAGTGGAATCAAGTTCTACAGGATTAACAACAAAAGCAGAAAGAAGTCGATCACGAAATTTTTCTATCTGTTAAAAATTGCATCGGATTAACGCTTGATCTTGTTTTCGACTGAATATTTTACCAACATTAGTTCATTCGCAGCTTTTTGTATGCAAAACATAGGATACATGCAGTGGTATTTACCAAATCATAATTGTAGTTCGTTCCGGAACATGTCAATGCAAACAAAAAGTTTTGATTTGCGGAAGGAATGAGAATTAGCTAGTAAAATATGTATAACGTTCCTGAGTTTGGTTAAAACCCGATTATATATTGTCCCGTGTATACACAACCAAGAAAGAAAAGAAATCAGACACAATGAGAAGGTCAGGAAACATGCATCAATTACGTCATCGATTACCTGTGCAAAATGTGTACGCCGAAAACCTATCCCTGATCATTTCGATAAACTTCAATAAACGGAAACATCGAAATATGAACAATTTGACTTTTATACTGTACTAAACCCAAACTCACAATTTTTGGAACTATTTATGCAAAAGTCAGAAAACATTCTCGATAACCCGAACATTCGTAAATTGGAAGTACGTTAATCTGCCGCTCGGATGTTGGAGCTATCAAGTAACTTTTCCACACTCCAAACTTGGCATGGGATGTTACAATGGCAGTATATTTTCATACCTGTGTAAACACGCACCAACAGAAACAACAAAACTAGTTTGCTTAGTTTTGCAAATACTAACGCCAACCTTAGTCGCAATTCAATATATTCGTGAAAAAAAGATGGTTTTTCTGTTTTGTTTACGCTAAATATTTTTCAACAAACAAGTAATTAGGTGAAGGCATGGTATTACGTTTGTTTCAAACGCAAATAAAAAACATTTGTAATCGTCACAGATCTCGAGTGTTCATCAACTTATTGACAGAAAATATATTTTTTCATTAAAAAAATGATTTGAAATGGCAGTATATATCGTTTTTCAGTTGTTCAAACATTAACACTTTCGATTCAATTAACTGCTGCTGTATTGCCAAATCCTGTGACCTGGAAAGGCTAGAGAAATTTCTATTAGAACCTTCTTACTTTCTTTTAGGTACTTTTTAAGTAAATGAGGAATATATTTTTTTTTTAAATCAATTTTTCTTGTATTTTTTTTAGTTGTGAAAACTTTACTCTTCTGAATACGCAGACCATAGTTACCATAGTTACCTCAAATACTCAAGCGAAAAGAAAATGCATCTATAGTGCATGTTTTTTTTACATGAAGAAGAGGAGAGTAAACATTGTCAAAGATCAGTTCATTATCCACCATTCGAAAGAGAATTTTGGAATCGCGAATTCCAATTCATCGTGTTTCAATGAAATAAAAAGAAAATATATGTAGATGGAATAAAAGTATTTCATATAAATTATTAAAAAACAACGCCCTTCACTGGGTTCTTTACAAGTGAATACATATTTATATAGGTACCATAACGCCCTCCTGTCTTTTTCACAAAATATACAGAAAACTGCGCCATAAAACAACGCCCTGGTGGCGTTACCTGACCAGAGAGTGTAAAGCAATGATAATGTTCAGAGCTAATAGAAGACTACCAATAAATAAAATGGCTGATTCGAGTAACGAACGAAAAGTCGGTTTTCTGGGAAATAGTAATTCTAACACAGCTGTTAAAGTTTTGTGTCCATCCAAAAATACACAAGGCACCATATTTAAAACGACCAAAGCTGAAGAGATAGAGAGTAGATACATCGATAAGACGCGCAAGTGCTCTGGTAAATTCAGCGGCCAAAAAAAACTTTTCGGCACGTAGTTGGAGAGAGAAATAGCAGTCATTAATTCCACAGGATCGCCGACAAACAAGACGTCTTGTCCCTTTAAATGACTAATCTTAATAACTTTTGTTGTGTTTGAAGTGAGCGGTTTTAAGCATAGCATGTCAGATAAGTATCCTTCGGAACAATCTCGATTAGTCAAACAAACCTGTTTATAAGCTATTGATGTCCTTGCAGGTAAGCAAGCATGTTCTTTGTATTTCGAGAAATCTATATTGTTCATGATTGGGTCAGCGGTCGGGACACGATCGAATCTTAAAGGTCGGTAGTGAAAACAAAACCGGTACGCACTAGAATCGTTACAACAATCTGGTTGGTGGAAATTTATTATCAGCTGTTTTAAAGATGTGTTCTGTGAGCGAACGTATTTCTCTGAATTACAATAACCTTTCACTGGATTCGTTTGCGAGCCATGTAAACATTCATACCAATCTTGAACACTTCGAACGGAACAATCGTTTATAGAGGTAATGACGTCACCAGCAGGAAGATTTGCATAGATGGACGATTCCTAGGTAATAGAAACAAAGCTTGAAGGTAAATACGCCCTTTAGTGCAGTGGGCGTTGATTGATGCAACTTCTTACTTGGGAAATCCACGTGACCGCAGCACCCTGGTTGGTCGTGTAAAACGGAAGTAAAACATAAGGTAGCACACATAGAAAGAAGTATGCAGCGATCGCTAAAACGAAATTATGCCACACCCCTGCCGCGTAGATTCGTAACTTGCGGATGGGCGTTATGATTTCTAACTGATCAGTATGCAGCTCGACGAACGCCCCAGGATAAACAAATAAAACAAATACGCCAAAACTTTCCACTCGAACGTTTTCTCTA
Source organism: Turritopsis dohrnii (assembly GCA_027922465.2). Taxonomy (NCBI): domain Eukaryota; kingdom Metazoa; phylum Cnidaria; class Hydrozoa; order Anthoathecata; family Oceaniidae; genus Turritopsis; species Turritopsis dohrnii. Next base: position 33,225 of record BQMF02000369.1, on the reverse strand, counting down.
AAAGCAATCACAACGAACATTATTCCTCACAACCACTCTTTCTTTCTTGAAGTCGTGTACGACGACACCAACCTATTGGCTGCAATAGCATGACCGACTTCGTGAAATATTCCCGCAACGACTAACGTGAAGACGTAGTAGAAAATCTGGTTCCACGGCAAGTTCATGCCGGGCATCTGAAAAATAAAGGTACATATACACGACGTACATAGTTCAGATCAGTTTAAAGGTACATATACACGTAGATAGTTCAGTGCAGTTTCAGACCATGTTGACCATGTTTACACGTTGCAAATAAATTCCATTCGGGAATGATTGCATCTGGTATTTTCACACGTACCCCAAATCAACAGGGTTCATAGCAATATTTACCCTGACTTTCCCTGACTTTAAGGAGTAAAAAAGGTATCATTTTCCCTGACTTTTCTTTAAAAACATCCTGTTTTCCCTGACTTTATTGCCTACTAAAACTGCCACAAAGTCAAGATTACACATTCAGAAGTATCAATTTACAGGCTAGAGAAGGGATAAAACATTTCATAAAACATGTTAGTTAACTCCGAAACGAAGAAAAAAAATATTGATAGATGATTGGGTAAGCAAAATTATCATTGAACAAAGTCAGTAATAGACACTGTTATAAACAGTCTTATGAAATTGTTCCCTGACTTTCCCTGACCTAAATGGTAAAAAAACATAGTTTTCCCCTGATTTTCCAGACACTGTGAACCCTGATCAGTACCGCTCTCCATAATTTCATAAACTCTCCACCGTTGCACATCATTTTTAATATTAAAAATGCAGCCGATTACGGCAGCAAGTCAGCGACATTTTGTTAATCTTATGACTTGCATGTTCTTCCCTGCACTTGAAAAGTACTGACAAGAAACTATCTTAAAATCATAGACGACGAAACCCTACTCCAATAGTCAGCAGGCTAAAGCCGCTGGAGGTATCGTCACTTTGCTAATGGTCATTACTACGTCATTATTACTCAAAATGAAAACGGTGAGCATAAATTTATGGGTAGGAGCATACCTATGTAAGTTCTTTGATCTATCAAATATGCGAAATTGATTCTGGAAAACTAACCAAAATTTAAAAATGGGCCTACACTCTCTTCTTTCTTGGATTTAACGAAATCGAAAAAGAAAAAACATATGTACCACTGGCTGCAAAATCTGTTCTGGTTCCTTCTCTTTCAACGACTTATACAACATCCCAGACAATAAAACCACAGATGTTACCATGGAGATACAGGCAAGAGCTGCACCAAGATTAAACCAATAAAAAAGCAGCTTTGGATTTAGGCGACTGATCTTCATGAAAAACTTGTTGAATACAGGTGTTTGCCAACGTAGGTGACAAATAGAGATTGTAAAGCCATTTTCTTTCAATGTTTCAACATATCGAAATGCATACTTTTTCGATCTCTAGTAGAAATAAGAAACACTTTCATAGATAGTTGAAATCAAACTGCAAATAAGTAAAACATGCTCAAAAGGTTTTATCAATCTGTCTGAAGTTATTTTGCTCCATAACTTTGATGATAAAGAAGTATTCACTGCTAAAGCAGGTTCGTTATTATCAAAGTCAATGGCATTATTTAGCAGTGGTGTTGAAGACAATTCTTCACCACTACCAGGCTGCACTGGTGGTACAGGAACCAGATCTCCCTCGTCTTAGACTGTGTGACGTCTGAAGCTACTGAGTTTTTCCTTGGGAAGTGCTTACGTTTTCTTAACCTACTTTTCTCATAACATTTGTGGGAAGCCATACTTTTCTCATAACATTTGTGGGAAGCCATACTTTTCTCATAACGTTTGTGGGAAGCCATAGTCAATCTTGATTATTTTGTGTTGACTTCCTTACAAGTTTTCAGCTTAACTAGATATTATTAATCAACTTGTTGAGACTTGTACCAATCATGTACCAAAATATCACTTTTCATCACAGGATCTCAGTCCTTCTGACTGCAACTAGGTAGCAGGCTTACTAACGAGAGATGAAATGTGAGTGAGGCCTTACCAAAACCATAACCCTAGCAACCAAAACCATAACCCTAGCAACCAAAACCATAACCCTAGCAAACACAACGTACTTTAAACAACATCATACTTGTGAAAAAATAATGTCTGACTTACTTTCAAACTCCAATCGATAGCAAAGAGGAGAGTCCAGAATACAATAAGAACAGACAAACCAGCAGGTGGCAGTATCATCGTCATACAGGAAAAATATGATGAATGAATATGAATGAAGAGAATCAGGAACAACTATATGCAAGTCATCTTTTTGCAGATTATCAATAGCAACAAATTAATTCATAAGTAACTGGTGGCACCTTTTAGCTATCTTTAGCTAGCCATCATTTATATTGGACGTTTGCCATGGAAACAAACTTCAATATTGGGTGCTTTCATCTGCAGATAAAATATATCTTTATCATCTAAAAACAATTGATGAAGATAACAAACACCAACTTGTAACAATCACTCAAAATTAAATCAACATCATTATAGGAGTTGTTTATATTTTAAAATTCAAGAAAATAAGAATCACTATTGACTTCGAAGTTTTTTTCAAAATAGTTCATCATCTTACAGATTGGCATTTCAACTGCCTGAGGTGAAATGTTTGTATCATCTTGGGATAACAAAGTCATTCACAGGAGATCTTGATGAAAACTCCTGTTCACTTAATCATAAAATGTTTTAAAAGTTATCAGTTTTTACAATGAAGCAATTGTATATAGTTATGGCTAACAAAACCTTTAACAAAGAAAAATAACAAAACAAAATTTCTGCAAAAATTTATATACTTTAAAAGTGAACAAGGCTTTTCAACAATACAAGATGAAGCCAATTGCGATCTTCCTTGAAACAAGCATTGGAGTGACTCCAAGGAGATGATGGAAAACTATTGACATAATAAACTTTCCAATACATAAGTTACTTTGAAAAATCTTAAAAAAATAGTTCAAAATGCTCAAATAAAGAAGAAATTGGAACTTTAATGATAAATTTTGAAAATATTCTTTATGTAATAGCCATTGGTGAAATAATTATAATCCTTCAATATAGTGTCTATGTATGTATGAGATATTTCTATACCGTAAAGAAATATTATAGATTTCTGGCATAAAAGATTGTGAAGTTATAAATGCAAACTTCAAGAAAGTTTGATATCACTTTAAGAAGTTCAACTAGTGGGTTACAGATCATGGGCTAATAAAGATAGCATGGATATTGAAACCATAGAAACAAAATTCAAAGTGATTTGATTCACAACGCATTCATTCTGCCATTCTTCACCTCAACAAACTTTTATATTCCCTATGGATATTTTTTGTGATAAAAAACAATATCTCACTACTTCTTGCTTGAAGTTTAGATGACCTCCACTTGAATTTCTATAGTTTATAAACTATATACAGTCTTATTTCTATCTCAATGACAATAACAGGACGCAGTCAAACCACATAGTAAACACATAATAATCACTCTTAGAGACAAATAGCTGTTGTATACAGATGGTTGTCATTGATTAAAATAGTTATGCTAAGGAAGCTATAAAGCGGCCATTTTGAGTGGTCTCTAAAAAAGTTTTACTGTAACACAGCCATTTGCTTCTCCTTCTCATAATATAAACATATAAATCCTCTTAATATACATTCCTTTACATAACTGTTGTTTACAACAAAACATATTTGGAATATCTACATCTTCAAATTACACATAATACAAAAAAATGAACAATAAAAATCAAAACCACCATTCTTAATGAACATCAAAATAACAGAAAGTATTTCTCTTAATGCTTTATAAAAAATTGATTATTCCAAGTTGAGAAACAAGTCTTCAAACAAAGCAAAACATGTAGTAACCTAAACAAATCTTTTTATTGATAAATAAAATTCCAAGAACAGTAATTTGAAACTGACAGTTACATTAGAACCCATGAATATAGGATCAATCGATTGTTTCTTCTGGTGATTTCGTTTCTGCTGTGTGTTCAACCTCATTTGTAACATTATCACATTCCACGATTCCATCAATCGTAGGGCTTTTAGTATTATCATAAATTGTATCTGAACTGGACGACACTTCCATATGATCTACTTTTGCATCAGACGAATGTGTTTCGATTGAAGAGTCTTGTATGGTAACATCAGGGTTTTTATCAACCATAGAATGTCCAACACCTGAAAATACCACAAGATTTGGATCCCCACGAGTTGGTTTATTTATCATAGTAAATGAATGGCTTGTGTCCATGGTAACAGCAGGTTTCTGCACAGGATCGTTGGATCTTTCTCCACTATTTTGTCTATTAGCCGTAATTTCTTCTTCTTCTGTTAGCTTTCTAACATGGATATGGGTTTGTCCCAAGCATAGAAAAATTTCGTCTTCTTTTTGATTATATGAAAACAGCTTTTTTGGGAAATATGGCAAGGAAAAGTGCTGATTGTCATGTAAATTACCCAAGTCTTTAAAAGTTTGTTGGTAGAACAAACCATGCTTCTGAAACAATTTTCGATCAGAACATGCCCATCCCCAAAAATCCATGTTTTGGAATAAATTTGACAGTTCAGAAGCAAAAGTATGAAGGTTGTCAACAGCAGGCTCGGTAGCAATTTCACTAGCGATAACATTTGGCACTATCTCCATTGGAGTATTTTGTTCAGGCAACTTATTGATATGTACAACCAAACGTTCACCATGCCTCAACTTCAAGGGTTCAAATATATTGTCGAATTCAATTGGTTTTGGTGGAAACCCATACTTTATGATTTGATGGTCAATAGCAATATCAAATGTCTTCTGAATAAATAACTGAAGATCATTGAAACATGTCGTATCTTGAAGGTTAAATACTTCACTTCGCCGTGAATTTGATAGTGAAATGCGTATCCGCTTGACACCGACTGGTTGGGATACTTGAGGACGGAATGTGTTGCTGACAACAGCAACCTTTTTGGACCCCTCAGTGTGTTGAAGAGATTCCTTTATAGGAGATGAACTTAATCGTTTTTGCTTCACACTCGCTCCATGTTCAATTTTCTTACGAATAACTTGCTCTGTTTTGCTAGCTGACAGCTCTTCCTTGTGTATAGTCTTGGACTTAGCACCTGTTAAAATGATCTTTGACGGTGTGGTGGGAGCTTCAATAGGTCTACTTTTCGTAACTTGTTCCTCCTTTAATGTGAAATGAAAAATCTGTTCCACAACCTTTTGAACAATCCGTTCACTACCAAACTCACCTGGAAAATGTTTATGAACAATTTTCTGTGCAGATTCAAATGCATTAGAATTTAATGAGTTGTCATCTTCATCTTGAAACCAAAACACATAGTCAGTTTCGGTACGCCCACCCCATTCCAAGAGAACAGGGATTTTATGGGGCAAATTGTCATATTCCTTTCCATCCCAATAGTGTTTGAAACCACATCCACACTTGCTTCCCCCACTAGCAAGTGTGCGTACTTGATCGCCATTTAAGTACACAATGGTTCCATCAGATTTCTGGAGACGCAAAGAACCTTGGCAATGTTTACATTTGAGCATGCTTACATCTTGAACAAATAAAAGTTTATTCTTTTCTGCATTATAAGAACAAAGAATGTCATTATGAAGAGGAAATTTGTAATGAAAGCCATTCTTCAAGTCACCATGTATCTCTTTGGCCAGTTTGTAAAGCTTCCCATCTAAAAACACATCATGTTGAAAAGAGTTTGAAATGAGATATGTCATCATTAACTGCTTAGATTAGTTTTCATCTATTTTGTGAAAAAAATGGATGAAATAAAAGAAATAGACATGTTTCTCATATTTTTCAAAGGAGAAGAAGGACATGTCAAATAGTAAAAGGATAAGAAATTTAAAAGGATGAATGAAACAATTGAAAATAATTAAAAAATTCAGCACATCACTTTAATCAAATTAGGAATAAGGACCCTTTCTTACAAATTTTGCTTGGATTAATTTCAAACTTGCAAGGTAGTTTACAGTTAAAGCAACATCCCCTCTTTAGAAAGTAATATAGAAAATATAATACCTGGTTCAAGCCATGACCTTGGACATGGATCTTCTACCTCAGAGACAGCTTCACAGACCAAGCAAGTGTAAAGACGCTCCCCTTTCACTATTTCTCGTGCTGTTTCAATAACCATCTCTGTTGTTGTATCCACACTGTCATTTGGTTTGATAATATGTTGGTATACAGTCTTGTACAATGTGCGGTGTTATACCATTTAAAACAGTAAAATGCTTTTCCATTGCATTCACAAGTTTCAACAGATATTGGTCACTCAACATTTTGACACCTCCAATCACACAATGCCCATCTTCAAATTCAATGTACTCAGTCAACAGGTGCTGTGGTAATCCCCATAACTTTGGCAACAAGTATTTTGGAAATTTCGGCAAGGACTTTTCCTTAACTCCAACAAGAGGTACAAAATGGTTTCGTCCCTTACTACTCCAAGAAATTATTATAGGCTTATGCAATCTGTTTTCCTTATTTCGACATTTTTCTGTGGCAACTAACGCTGGCACAAACACTGCTGAGTAGTCCCCTTTCGATTCCATCCCTTCAAGACTATCAATCAAAATGATGGCACGATGTAAAACATTCGCTAAGCCAAAAATATGAATATTGCAAAGACCAAAACTTTCTCCATTTGAAGGTATGAAGTTCGGATCAGCTTCTTTAATAATGTTATCCCAATCTGATTCTTCGAAGAAATCACAAAATAGGTTTTTATAATCACTTCTACGTTCAACCAGATGAGATTTCAAATTGGTCATCAATGGGTGCCAAAATAATTCATGCCCAACTAAAGCCCGAGAAACAGCATGTAAAAGACAATGGCCATCGCCATCAGCATGAATGGGAACCAAACATTCTTCATTATTGTTCACTTTGGAAATTTCTTTCAGTGTATCAGCAAGGTATCCCATTGATACGTCTCGACCATATCCAGGTACCTCTAATTTCTTCTCTTCAATACGAAATGCACGATCAGCAAGATGGCTACAATCAAACATCTCTCCCTGACCCATTACTTTGAGTAACTTTACTGACTGTGTCACTTTATCCAGGCCGTATTTTGTAAGTAATGGTGAGATTAACTTGCACACATAGTTGGATAAACCTTTTACTTTTACAGAATCACTATTCTTTCGATATTGCTGGGGCATAGTTTTAGCAAGGATGCCTCGTAATAGGTTTTGTATTGTTGCAGTAGGGTTCGAGACAGGTTCTGTTTTAACGACGTCCTTAGTGTTATGCTTTTGTCCACATTTTATACATTCAACATGGGCAGATTGTGGCAGGAAATACACCTTCCCTCCACAAGCAGAATCTGGACATATCCCAGTAAAAATTGACATGATTCACATATGATTTTTTTATCTGAAAGTAATGAAAAGTTTGTATTTGAATAGAATAAGAGCTTACATCACATTTTATAAGTCAAACAGATGGTCACATTGTCAAAGCATTTCAAGAAAAAGCCTAAAGAATATAGTTGCAGTTAGTTTTAACAACAGTAACACAAATATAAAAACATTGTACAATATTATGCTTGTAATACTAAGGTGACAACTGATGGTGAATCAAATGCTGGAACTCAATGTATAATGACGAAACACTATGAAAGCAAGGTAGATTATGAAGGTTGATTGAAGATAATGATGATAACAGGTGACTAATATCAGCAGCTAATACAGACCGATTTTGACATCGACAACTGCTTTTGGACGTAAATAAATCAGCGCATAAGAAAAAATGTTCACTTGCAAATAATCAAGTCATCACAAAAAATAACATCACAACAAAACTGTAGTAACTTATCAATATTGTTATTTCTCAAAATCCACAACCTACCAAATAATAGAAATAATGCAAAGATCATCATTTTTAGCCTATTTAGACAGCTCAAAACTTTCCTCCCTGTTGAGTTTTGCTGCAGATGCCCAAAAGCTTATTCTGTCAAATATCATATGAAGTATATGTAAGTTAATGTTTGCGATAACCCACATCAACAACCTCAGAAAAGCAAATGGAGTAAAGAAATAAATAAAAATATTCAGAGTATGTTTCTTAAGTAAGAATAACGTTCTATAAAATCAACCATCTTAAATTTATGCAGTTGAAACTGTTACATGAGAACACACCATTATGGACAAACAGTTAGAGTTGCATTGCTCTAACAATACTACGTATAAACTACAAGTATCGACTTTGTTAAAATAATGTGACAATTTTCAATGTCAAAATGGAATTTAGAAACAAGACTTCCTCAAAGTAATTATTCTTTTAACATAACAACTCATGTTCGGGAATGTAAACAAATGTAAACACATTTGAACTGTTATAATACACAGGCAGAAAATGCTATCAAAACATTCAAACTATAGTCATACACAGGTCATGTGCACACCACTCTTTTCTATGCTTGATTGTCACGTGGTTGCAATAATCAGAAAAGCTTGCATCATATTTACATCAACTGAAATCTTAGGTTTCAATAACCAGTAGATGTCTGGTTGGATGGAGAGTTCGTTGATTGCATTGATGTGTTTGGATATTGACCACTCTCGGCCATGTTTCTCGTCATCTGCTGTTGCATGAGCATATTTTGAATCATTTCTGGTGGTGCACCTCCTCCTATCATATTACCCATCATACCTTGAGAAATCATACTTTGCATTGCAATATTAGGAGGCATAACATTTGGTCGTGTCATTCCAACCATGCCCATACCATAAGGACCCATCAATGCAGCGCGAGCTTGATTCATAGCAGTCATATTAGGGAGCGTTAGTTCTCAACATCCCACTCTGCATGTTACCAACATTAACATTAGAATTTGCATTTTCTATTGTTTCACTAACAGGAATATTGGAAGTTGATGTAAGAGTATTCGAATCGCTGGTAGTATTAGGTACAGATGAAACGATTGCATGATTACTGGTATTAAGACCATTGCCGGTTGGTGGCGTTCCTCTTTGTTCTGAAGATGGTAGAAACTGTTGTTGAGACTGCTGCAATCGCTGTTGTACTTGAGAAGGTTGTGGTGGTGTCTGATAAGATGTTGGCTGTTGCTCTTCCTGTTGAGTTGCCTTTTGAGATCCTACTGCCTGTTGATTATTTTCTTTAAGGTGTGCATTTTGCCTCTGCATCTGCAGATGGTGTTGTGCTTGCAATTGCTGTTGTAACTGCTGTGAATGTTGTTGTTGCTGTTGTTGCTGGGATTGTTGCTGTTGTTGTAAATGCTGTTGTTGTTGATGCTGTTGAAATTGCTGTTGAGGGATTTGTTGTTGTTGTTGTTGTTGTTGTTGTTGCTGTTGTATTTGTGTACGATCAGGATGTTGTCCCTGAGGAGTTTGACCTTGCTGTCCTTGATTTAAAGTGGAGTCTGCTAATGTTGCAAGGAAAATTAAATTTCTGTGTAATAGTTGCTGGTATTGAGCACATTCACGTGCATTTCCTTGACCTTGATATTCAAGTATAGCTTGTATCAACTGTGTATTTTCATCAAGCATTTTCTGAACAGATGCTTGAGTGATGGCTTCCCTTTTACCTCCTGCAATAGCATTAGCAGCAAAAGCAGAAGACATTTTGTTAAGTGATCTATCTAAAAAAATCCAATATAGACGTATCAGAAAATTTTGTGAAAACGTGCAATGAAAAAGTCTGGTTAGATACTGAAAATTTGTTAAAGAAGATAACTTCAGGGAGTAATACAGGTTAAAAACCATAACGCAATGTGCTATTGGGCATCGAAACTCGGCGTCCAAATTTAAATCTCATTTCTTCATGTTTGAACTTTTGTTTATTCAATGAATCATGGATGTAAAAGTTTCTCTTATTATATGCATGGATGAAACGATCATTTCTTTCTTAACACACTTGATAAGAACGCGGAGACTGGATGTGCAACAAGAAGTATTTTGAGACAAGCTCTATTTAAGAATACACAATAAGAGCTAAAAATACACAACAGACGGTCTGCGCACATTGCATCATTATTAGAATACTGAATTCTGATGATATAAACATAATGATTCTAGGCCAATATAGGGCCCCAAATCTAAAATTTACAGCGCCCACCACCCAGACCCTCAAGATACCTGCCATAGTACGTCTTGCAAGCGACACTCACATATCACTAACGCCGCCCAAATCCAAATCCTATATTACCCCCTGAACTTGTAACACTTCACAGAAGAACTTTGAGAGAGAGATTTCCTTTTTGTTCCAATGAGCACAATTTCACAAAAAATAAGATTTTGTACTTGTGACTTAGACATCACAAAAATATAGTCTTCTGTTCCTATTACAGAATTTTTGCTTTTTGTTCAAAGTTCTAATTACCACCCCGGTGCTTATTAATTTCTGAGTAATGTTTAGTCACTCTAATACTCTAATAAGTGCCCAGGCACTTATTGGAGAGGGGCGCTAGTTAGAGAGAATTCAGTAAATGGTTAATCAATTTCATTCTTTCAAGTGAGTGACCATACATGATCATAACCTTGTACATACGTGACGTCACAGTTTAAAGGGAAATTAAGCCTTTATCAAAAACTTTTTATATTAGCTGCAGAAAGGTCTCATTGATCTTCTGTGACCATTAAAAATTATTTTAAATGATAACTATACTCAGTTTTTCGTTATTTAGTATCTAACAACGGACGCCATTGCAGTGCTCTGCGATGGAAATTTTGACGTCACAGCGCGATCGCTCTTTTTGTTAGGATTACATAAACTACAATATTTTGTTTTTGTTGATGAAAGTTCTTGTGTGCTTTGTGATATAAAACCTTTATTAAAAAGTATTTTTGAACAAATGTGTATATTTTAGATGTATAAAAAATGAAATCTTCAGTATGACTGTTTTTGTTTTTCCTGAATCGTTAACGATAAACTTATTTTACATTTTGCTGTTTCTTGATGTTTAAGATTGTTATGTTATGTTCGTGTTTTCTTTGTTGTTTTTCTACCGTTTCTCGTATCTTTAGAACGTAGGCGTAAAAAACATGTCATCATGTGCTGCCTACGTCTGATGTTTCTGCAAATGAAATTCGCTCTGTGACGTCATGATATTTATAACGAAAGCTGTAATGGCGATTTAACTAAGTTGTTTTTTCAGCAGTTTTTTTCATTTGGAATACCTATTATACATAAAAAGGTGTTCCTCTAGGATAAATGAAGTATTTCATGCTCAAATTCAGAAAAGAAATTTTAAGGCTTAATTTCCCTTTAAAGAAGATAGCAAAATTTATTTGTTCATAATTCGGCAAAACATGATGCTATGGAGCTGAAATTTGGAACACAAGTTTTTCTTCTTTAGCAACACTATTAAACTATCGAAAAAACAACATGACATTAATTCTACTTTAACGGTCAGGGTAAACGCCTGAAAATCCTTTCTTCCCCAGACTCATATCAATAATCAATAAATATTTTCGTTTTCATGTTTTTGCAGGTTAACATATCAATTATGAGGTCAAATAGCTCATAAAATATAAGGATTTCAGTCAGTCCAGCAAAAACAAATGAAATCTTAAGTCAAAATAACGTCTCAGATATCCTGAAATGTCTCACAGACAGGGACTTTCTTAAGTTTTATTTTATGTAGAGAAGACACACTTATGAAAGTTGTATATGAGTGATAAATGTCAATGCCTTGGTAGTCATTTAAATTTTATCCAATTTTCTTTGTTGTGGGAAAATTTATGTTTAAAAAGATTCTTTGGTAAATTGGGATACCATATTTCCTCTATTAAACACCGTCTTCTAATAAACATTGCCCTCTATTAAACACCACATTTATAGCTGAACATTTGTAATAAACGCCAGTCTCTGATAAACACTGCCTTCTAATAAACGCTGCATCTTGAAAGGTGGCGTTTATCAAAAAGCAGGCTAAAAAAAGAATTAGTTTAAGTTTAATGGTTTTACTTGTTTGTTCAATAAAATTTTCCACGTTTGCATGAATACTTTTCTTGTAATTGATTGCTTTGAAAGTTTTCATCATGATATCACTCTTCTTTGAAATTTTTGTGAAATATCTTCTGTGTAAAACATTTTCACACAACCTTTTTAGGATAAGAAAACAGTGTTGTTTAAGTTTTGCTTTCATCCAATTTTTCATTTTGTAATAAACACTACCCTCTAATGAATGCCACCCTTTATTAAATGCTGCATCAGAAAGCAAGTAACAAATGCCACAGCGTTTATTAGAGGAAATATGGTAGACATTTAACATGCTTTCAAAAATCTGAAATTGAAATCAGTAGTTTAATTGGAATAAAGTTTGAAGTTTCCACAGCATACTATCATGGTTTGAGCATTGAACCACTTTAAGTAGACCATTTCGGAAAATATGTGCAATGTAACGTAACAACACAGCAGATCTTGCCTTGCTTTCAAACTATATAATAATGACATTTGTGTCGTTTTTGAAGGAAAATAATACCCAAGGGGGGAATCTTACACTTTTTATCATTCTTAATTATGTAGGTCAGACTTCTCTATGAGGTGAGCACATTTGTGCTGGCGCACGCTGGAAAATAATGGTTTCTCCTATTTTATAAACTCCTATTTCAGCGCATTTTTTCTACCGAAAGTTTCTACTAGCTAGCAAGTCATTTTGTACTTCAACATACAATTGTTTTATCGCTAAACTCCACCTTAGTTGTTATACAGATATTTTTTTCTTTTGTTAAAACTACAATAATATTTGACAGTGTGATGGAGTGCTTGAACTATTTTTCCTTCTTCAAGCATCTTTGTTGTTTACACAACATGCACCTGTGTGTTTATGTTAGTTCATTTTTCATTTCTTTAATATCACGTAAACTGTGAATTGGGAATTCCAATATAACCACGCGAGCTCGTTACAGGATGAAATATTTTCCTCGGCTCATACTTAGCTTGAAAATGGCATCACACCCAAATTTTAGTTGGAAACGAGGCTAATTAAAGAATGAGACCAAATTGTTTACGTTCATTTTCGGAAAACACACATGAATTTTCCTTATCTTCGATAACACGTTTTCTTCGTTGGTAGATCTTCTGCTACTACAAAATTGTAAAAACCAATGTTCTAAAAATTAGAAGATGTGTAATTGGGATCAGAAAACTTTTAATTAACATTTTAAGCGCTGTTCCACAAACCAACAGGATTTTGAGTTAAACAAAAAAGTAATTGTGCTGGCAAATTAGTCCGAGGAGGTTTCGCCAGAGCATTTGCACGCTGGTACAAATTTCTTCATGTTGAAGACTGGTAAGTAATTTAAAACATTGGAAACGAGAAACCGTCTGCTATAATACTATTTTAAGTTGTTCGACAGGATTGCTTTTGCAATCCCTTGAGGATAACGTTTATCGTTATTTTCAAATCACTTATTTTCTACATGCTTATAGCACTTCACGCTTATTATCAGCTCTATCTAATATTTTAGTATTTGTGACTTGGTTTGATTGGTTATGTACATTTTGTTTACCAGACAGGTCTGTTTATTTAGCATGTCCGAAGTTTGGAAGGATGTCCAAAGTTAGGACGATAGACGGTATATAAGTAAAAAATAAAATAAATAAAATAAATAAAATAAGTAAAATGTAAGTATGTATATAAATAGATGTTTTTAGTTTTAAAAATTTTACCTGAAGATGTAACGTTTGTTATGAAAAGCTTTGTATTTTAATTTATTAATGTTTTTTGTTATTTTATTTTGTTTGGCTGTTGAAATGAATTTTTTGCATAAATTTTTAACTTTTTTTTTCTGATTTATCGATACCCCTAAAAATGTGTTTGATGTTCCTATGTTCTAAACATTATGTTCTATTATAACTTTTTTATTTAAGAAGGAAAGATCTTTCCAGACTTTGGCTAAATTTGGGAATTTCTTATAAAATTCAAAATGAATATGTGATAGCGAGAACACACATTCTTTCGTGTTCTGTTCTCTTTTAAAAACAGAGTTTTTCACATTTTTTAAGATTTTCATTTAAATTCTTATTGTAAAATATCATCAGAATCGTCTTCAAGCGAAATAATCAATTTCTTCCGAAAAACATCAAAATTTTCACCGCTCATATTGGTCATCGCTCTACGTCGTATTCAAGAGTTTAGCCTGGACATTTTTGGTACATATGTGAAGTATAGAGGCTGAATGTAAAGAAAATTATAATATGTCTGAAAGAAATTCTGTTCTTCACCGCTATATTCTGTTTTTCTTTTCCTTATTCCTTTATCGATAATATCGTGTTTATAAGAACACGAAAAAACCGAATGTTTTATATCGTTATAACTTACATGTTCGCAAGAACTTCGTGAAAAGTCGTCGTATCTCATGGGAGATTTAATGAATTACCGAAGAAATTTTAATAAGCGTGCTCTTTCCCCATGATGATAGATCTCAAAAATTTTGTTTAAGATACAATAAAATTTCAATGTTAATTTCGTTTCGTATCAACGAGGGTCACACATGTTTGAACGTCGTAAAAATCTTTTGTTTTACTAACACCCGCTGATCTTTTACGGTTGAGCATTTACCATGGATGACAAATGGTGGTCCGTTAATATTGTAATAATGGTACCTTAAAAACATTGTCAAATATAATTATAAGTAATTTGGCGCTTCTCACTAGCTGATCGAAGTCACCCCCATAATCGATATTGCCGTTTTCCTGGAAAGATCAGGTTATTTCTCTGGAATTACAAATTTAGTTAATGTGAAATTTTCCACTGAAATAGAAGAAACATGTAATGTAATGATTCCAAAGTTTCAGAAGTATATAATGGTTTGGTATTTCGAAAGTTACTTTTAAAATACAAGCTTTTTTTTTATAAGAACTAGTAAAATCTGACCTGAGGCTGGCTGTTCTTATTTTTTGAGCCTTTTTCAGCCTGAATTGTTCTTATTTTGTTCTTAGCTTTTAGAACAAAAGTTTCAGATTTCAGCCTCATTTTGTTCTTATTTATGGAACTTCCAGCAAAATTAAAATAAATCTTTTTAAAACAACTGGTTAAAGGCATGGTTCCTGTTCGGTAATGACCCGATATGAGTATGGAAGGTGAAAAAAACAACAACTTCTAAACCATTTGACAAGAGAATTCCACCTATGTTATGAGCGCTTGCGTGAATATAGGAATCGGCGTGAATATAGGCTCTGCGTGAATATAGGCATCGATGTCAGAACTTTAAACAATAGGGATTAAAGATTTTTCAATAGCAGATTAAACATAATTTGAACATAAATTATTCTGAATATGAGGCAGAACACAAAGGAGTGTGACGTAGGAAATTGTTATATACTGCAGACGGGGGTCAGTTGAGATTGAAGAAAGAACTCATGAAAAATGAAAATTATGCAAATTTCAACTCTCTTTCTTGAACACGTGTTTCGAGCAAGTTGTGTGACGCGAAAAATCTTCAACTCCTATATTCACGTCAATAGAAAAATCCTTGATTCCTATATTCACGTTAAAAGAAGAGAAAAATCTTCGTTCAACAATGTTTTCCTCATTAATAATTCATGAGATAGTGAAGCCTATATTCATGCCGATTCCTATATTCACGCCAATTGAAAATCCTCGGTTCCTATACTCACTTCATTATGATAATTGAGGTTGATTCCTATATTCACGCCGTCAGAGACAAGGTCGCCTGGGATCGAGGTTGTAGTTGTGATTGTTAAGTATTCCAAATGTTTTACCCCCGTCTTAACAACAATGTATTCCCTCATTAATAATTAATGAGACGAAGCCTATATTCACGCAGAGCCTATATTCACGCCGATTCCTATATTCACGCGAGCGCTCATACCCCATCTCGAGAATTCACGTCATGAGTTGGTTCCTATCATGAATTGTTCTTATTTTACAACAAAATTCAGGCTTAGGCTGTTCTTAATTTTTGAAACATTAATTTGTGCGTCAGGTTGTTCTTATTTTGTTCTTATTTTTTGGACAAATCTGAGGCTCGTGTTCTTATATAAAATTGTTCTTATAAAAAAAAAGCGTGTAGTGGCAAAATTGATCGAAGTCACCCCGCTTTACGGTAGTAATATAATCCCACACTTTCTACCGCAACACATATCATAGAAAGTAAATTTAACTTAGTGTTTAAAAGAATGATCAACAAAGGGCATTCGAATGGGCTAGCATTGTATAATACCTTCTTGGTCAGAACAGAACTTTGTGGTCGGTCACCAAACAGAAAGTTGGTCCATGTAAAAGCTACATCGAATTGAATATCCACTACCATACAGTTTAACTGCCAATTTGAGACCATCAAAACTTGACAGTGTAAACCTTGTTAAATTTGTTTGGGATAGTGAGCATTTAGTCACGTGATGACTCGTTCTTCCAAACACTTTTATAAGAATTTTCACCAATAAGTTTGATGTGTTCCGTACGATGATATTTCATGTACGAAGATGGGCCCTTTTTTTTCAAATATAAATATGGCTGCTGTCGTACATGTTTGGTCACGGTTGCACAAGGTTGATATCGTTCCAAAAGTGATCGTTGTTGTTATGGAAATTTAAGGGTTTCTGTTTCACAATGATGTAAATGTAATCTGTTTACCTGGTTTTACATGCTGGTACTGTTTCCGTGAAGATTATTTGTTTAAATAGGCTAAATGTGTGTAAGTTTTGTTGTGTTGTTGTTTATATATAATTGTGCTGTCAGCTATTATGCTTACAGTTTAATTGAGTATTCTGCTCATGTTCAAGTTCTGTATATATAATATAAATTTTATTAAATTCCCTTTTATAAAGGTATGGAACATGTATATACATATATGTGCTTTTTTTTATAAGAACCAGAGTAAAATCTGACCTGTGAGGTAGGTGAGGCTGGCTGTTCTTATTTTTGGAGCCTTTTTCAGCCTGATTTGTACTTATGTTCTTATGGAACTTCCTATAAAATTAAAATAGATTATGAGTATGTATACAAGAAGGTAAAAAACAAATCAAGCATTATTTGACAGTGACAAAATTCGCATCATGAATTGTTACTATATACTTTTGTGATACTTGTAAAGACTTTACACATCCAACCTGGTAGGTCCAATCAATGTAATATGTGATATGAATTATGTTTGATTCTACTTTCCATGTCATGGTGTACCCAGGAATCAGTGGTTCTTCGGGAATTCTAAGCAGGCACTTATCGAGCTCCTTCTTGAATTTATTATCTCTCTTATATTCTGTGAGATTTCTTAACTGGGTTGGTAAGAGCATTAAAACGTTTTGGCCCTTGCATCTTGAATACAATTCGCAGCATGAGTTGTTCTTCATGAATTGTTCTTATTTTATAAGAAAGTTAAGGCTTAGCCTGTTCTTGATTTTTGAATATATATATAATTGATTTGAACCTCAGGTTGTTCTTATTTGTTCTCATTTTTTTGGGCAAATCTGAAGCTTGTGTTCTTATAAAATTGTTCTTATATAAAAAAGAGGCAGAATGAATGAAAATACATTTCAAAGTGTTTTGTTTTTTACAAAAAAAGAATCAAATTTAGGCTAATCTACCTTAGTGATAGTCCCAGTAATTTAAAAGGTAACCCAATTAGCAACTGACACTTGTTTAAAATTTTTGCAATGGAATATTATTTATTCTAGCAATTATATGTTTTGTAGCTGAAAAGGATTCTATTGTAAGATTAATGAGTGTCAAATATTACTCATATTGGTTGTGTTGAATAATAAACAGTATGAAAAGCCAGTTGCACTTATTATCATTGTTTTGATATGCTTATCTTTTGGGTAAAATGAACTTTAGGCTGTTACAGGCATATATTGCCAAGCATTTTTCTACTAACATAAACGGTAGTATAGAAACTCAATCCTATAAATTTTAAACTTCTGTGTTCCACAAAAACATGAGAAAAGTCCATTTCATCCATCAACTTTGGATTGTTCATACAGCATTTGGCCTAACAAGATTCTAACCCACTCTAGAACACTTTTAAGGGTGACGAAAAAACTTGAGAAGAAAAAGAAAATTACATAATATAAATGAATGAAACATAAACATGCACATAACTTAAACACACATCTGGTTTTAGTTGAATTTGTTACCCTTTGTAAGAATTTGTTTATATTGTTCAGATTGAAGATCCTTCTCACAGGAGTTTTTTTTTCTTCTAAATCACTCACCCCACTCAAGGCCGAAGCCACTACAAAGAGTGGGGCTACATATTCCCGATGTTCATCAAAGCGTTAATCTCCCCGACTAGCCTTCATTTTCCCCGAAATACATCAAGGAATCGAGCTAGTTGCAGTACCTCCAGGAGTTGTGACTTTTTCAACATCCGACCTCAGCAGGGTTTGAACCCTCAATATTGGGTTCCTAAGCTCAACCCTTTAACCACTAAGCCACTGCAAAATAAAAGCAAAGTAATTACCCAACTATATACGTTGATATTGTGAAAAAAGAAACAGAGTTAGAGTGACTGTAAAGCTGTTTGAAATCATGGAAAACAGTAGCAGAGCTTACGGAGACCTCGTCCCCTCCCCTGGACCCCCACAAACTGCTTTTAAACTCAATCTTCCAAAAGATCCACAGCCAGAAGGAAACAATATCAATTTATCTCTTGGAGAAATCAATAAGAACTTTCTATTTTATTTGACCAGACTTATCATGTCAATTATGTCACAGACCTGATGATTTATGATAGACTCCATTTTGATCATTTTTTATTTTTACTTTCACTTACTGTTAGCCCATGTTAAATTGTGAATGTTCCATACAGCATTGTTCTTAGAGTGGTACAATACATTATTCACAGGTGTAAAACCTGTACTACTAGTTCTGCTGATAACCATAAGTTTTTCTGCACATTTGTTTCTGATAAGGTTTCTGATAACATCTGATAATGTGTATGAGTAGAGATGACAGTTAACTTGCATTTTGTGCTGTTCTTTGTTATTCCCTGGTATTGTTTCTGTCTTTTAGACAACTACATAAACTCATACATTTACATTACCCATAAAGAGACATGTGACAAACTGCTCTAAACGTATTTTAAGGTAAGTTACAATATCTTTTGTAAATAGGTTTAATGCACTGAAGTCTTGTTAGTCTTTTGCATGCCTTATTTGATCTTGAACCTATCATGCTTTTTTGCTTTTTAAATTCCATGCTATTATCCATATCTTGTTATTTTACACTTATGAATTAAAGATTTGATGCCTTTCGATGTGCCTGATGTAAGAGATTCTACTGACTGGTCCACACAATTTAAACGATTATGAAAAGATTTCTACTAAAGACCAGGTTGATGCTGTTGAGGATTATGACGACCCTTTGAAAGATTTGGAAGTGTATCTGCTGCTTTACGGGAAATCAATCCAGGCTTGGTTGCTGAAGAATTGAAAACGTTGTGGAAGTGCTTGATGAACCAGTTCTAAAGCCTGAAGACGCGTTTGAGGACGAGTTTGGAAACCTTACACAATTTACACCTATTTAACAAAGATTGACTGTGTCCAATCCAACGTTGTCAAAGACAAAATAGTTTCTAAAAACAATGTAGTATTTTGACTATGGACACTATGAAGTGATTCATAAATTTCAGTACGAATAATTTCAAATTTCGTGCATGAATATCCACCACATTGCACGGTTGTAATCTACTGCGCGGTTGTTCGTTACGCATAATGCTTGGCAGTGGCATTTCCCAATCAGGCTGTTAACCTCTTTTCTACAAAACGTCCTAATTGGTGGGCAGTAGTTAAAAGGCAGTACGATATAAGATTAACAAGCAACTCTGACTGTTCTGGAAAATGAAATTCCTTGCTCTTGGTTCTGGTGAAAACTGCTCCTTTCTCACCTAAGCGTTTGTGCAGTACATTAGCAGCGAAAACTTTCGTCAGAAAAGACTTTAAATATCTCCGCAAAGACAGTTTTTTAGGAAACCCAGAACTGCTCAGTACTCACTCAAAAGCGTTCCAGAGTGTCTCGCATTACGATCAAAGTTACGAGACGAGTTAGGTTTTCAAAGCCTTAAAGTGTATATGATTTAGGATACAGAAGCAGCCGGTCGAGGGTTTTGGGGAAATTCGCAAACTCCATTTCAGATTGTTTTTTATACAGTGGAACCTCCTTAAAGCGGATACCTCCTTAAGACGGCCGAAAAATTTTGTCCCGGATGAATCCTTAATAAGCAAAATAAGCAAACCCTCTCCAAGGTGGACAAAATCTCAGGTCCCCGTAAGTGTCCGCTTTAAGGAGGTTCCACTGTAATTTTACCGAACGTAGAACGGCATTTTTGTGTAATACAATGGAGAAAGTATATGAAATTGAAAAGTTGTTTTGACGTGCAAATCTTTGAAACAAAAGTCATTGTCTCAGAAAGTACTACAGTAGAAAACGTTTGGTCCGTGCTTATGACGTCGTCATTTCGGAAACTCTCTTGGCTCGAAAATGTTCGAATAAGTGCATAAAAGTAACACTTCGAAGTAGGTAGTACCAAATACCGCCACAGAGAAGTCCGGCCAGGAGTTTTGAAACTAGTCTTGAAACACATAGATCTTCATTCAAGTTAAGTCGTCCGGCCGAACGTAATGTCTAAATCTGCAACAATGACCAAACGTTATTGCTATGTAATGCTAAACATCTTTGTGACAGCACAACTTTGCGCCCATCAGAAAGAAGGAAACCGTAACTAATTCGAATCATGGCAACCCTACTAAATTTTATCGTCAGGACAGTGTAACAGCACTTGAAATTATTTCTGCATGATTTTATAAAATGCTTTAAAATTTTGGACATAATATCCAGATAATTCCATCAGCTTAAAGCTGGATTTCCACTTAGGTGGATCAGACCGGATTGGAACAGAATGGATCAGAATTCTAATCCACGCATGCGTAATAGTTTCACATTTCGTGATCCAGGTCGGTCGTAAGCGGTCCAACACGGATCGAAAAAAAGTTGAGAAACATTCAACTTTTCTCTGGATCATCCTGGATCGATTTGTTTGGATCTGTTTTAAGCCAATGAAAACGAGTGTTGATCATGTGACTTTAAATTAAAAAGGGCAGACACTACCTGTACAAGAAACTGGTCTAGATGTTGTACGAAGGTGGGCCCAGGCGGTTTCCTGGTTAGCTAGATGCTAACAAAGTCATGTAATGGACAAATAAACATATTTATCCGTCAAAACAAACATAAGGGAGCTTCTTATGACTTCTATCCAATACACATAGGTAAGTAGGTCACTTCCCTACAACTTTTCTAGTTGTTGTACGAAGGTGGGCCCAGGCGGTTTCCTGGTTAGCTAGATGCTAACAAAGACATGTAATGGACAAATAAACATATTTATCCGTCAAAACAAACATAAGGGAGCTTCTTATGACTTCTATCCAATACACATAGGTAAGTAGGTCACTTCCCTACAACTTTTCTAGTTGTTGTACGAAGGTGGGCCCAGGCGGTTTCCTGGTTAGCTAGATGCTAACAAAGACATGTAATGGACAAATAAACATATTTATCCGTCAAAACAAACATAAGGGAGCTTCTTATGACTTCTAACCAATACACATAGGTAAGTAGGCCACCTCCGTACAACTTTTCTAGTTGTTGTACGAAGGTGGGCCCAGGCGGTTTCCTGGTGTGCTAGATGCTAACAAAGTCATGTAATGGACAAATAAACATATTTGTCCGTCAAAACAAACATAAGGGAGCTTCTTATGACTTCTATCCAATACACATAGGTAAGTAGGTCACTTCCCTACAACTTTTCTAGTTGTTGTACGAAGGTGGGCCCAGGCGGTTTCCTGGTTAGCTAGATGCTAACAAAGACATGTAATGGACAAATAAACATATTTATCCGTCAAAACAAACGTAAGGGAGCTTCTTATGACTTCTAACCAATACACATAGGTAAGTAGGCCACCTCCGTACAACTTTTCTAGTTGTTGTACGAAGGTGGGCCCAGGCGGTTTCCTGGTGTACTAGATGCTAACAAAGTCATGTAATGGACAAATAAACATATTTATCCGTCAAAACAAACATAAGGGAGCTTCTTATGACTTCTATCCAATACACATAGGTAAGTAGGTCACTTCCCTACAACTTTTCTAGTTGTTGTACGAAGGTGGGCCCAGGCGGTTTCCTGGTTAGCTAGATGCTAACAAAGACATGTAATGGACAAATAAACATATTTATCCGTCAAAACAAACATAAGGGAGCTTCTTATGACTTCTATCCAATACACATAGGTAAGTAGGTCACTTCCCTACAACTTTTCTAGTTGTTGTACGAAGGTGGGCCCAGGCGGTTTCCTGGTTAGCTAGATGCTAACAAAGACATGTAATGGACAAATAAACATATTTATCCGTCAAAACAAACATAAGGGAGCTTCTTATGACTTCTAACCAATACACATAGGTAAGTAGGCCACCTCCGTACAACTTTTCTAGTTGTTGTACGAAGGTGGGCCCAGGCGGTTTCCTGGTGTGCTAGATGCTAACAAAGTCATGTAATGGACAAATAAACATATTTGTCCGTCAAAACAAACATAAGGGAGCTTCTTATGACTTCTATCCAATACACATAGGTAAGTAGGTCACTTCCCTACAACTTTTCTAGTTGTTGTACGAAGGTGGGCCCAGGCGGTTTCCTGGTTAGCTAGATGCTAACAAAGACATGTAATGGACAAATAAACATATTTATCCGTCAAAACAAACATAAGGGAGCTTCTTATGACTTCTAACCAATACACATAGGTAAGTAGGCCACCTCCGTACAACTTTTCTAGTTGTTGTACGAAGGTGGGCCCAGGCGGTTTCCTGGTGTGCTAGATGCTAACAAAGTCATGTAATGGACAAATAAACATATTTGTCCGTCAAAACAAACATAAGGGAGCTTCTTATGACTTCTATCCAATACACATAGGTAAGTAGGTCACTTCCCTACAACTTTTCTAGTTGTTGTACGAAGGTGGGCCCAGGCGGTTTCCTGGTTAGCTAGATGCTAACAAAGACATGTAATGGACAAATAAACATATTTATCCGTCAAAACAAACATAAGGGAGCTTCTTATGACTTCTAACCAATACACATAGGTAAGTAGGCCACCTCCGTACAACTTTTCTAGTTGTTGTACGAAGGTGGGCCCAGGCGGTTTCCTGATGTGCTAGATGCTAACAAAGTCATGTAATGGACAAATAAACATATTTGTCCGTCAAAACAAACATAAGGGAGCTTCTTATGACTTCTAACCAATACACATAGGTAAGTAGGCCACCTCCGTACAACTTTTCTAGTTGTTGTACGAAGGTGGGCCCAGGCGGTTTCCTGGTTAGCTAGATGCTAACAAAGACATGTAATGGACAAATAAACATATTTGTCCGTCAAAACAAACATAAGGGAGCTTCTTATGACTTCTAACCAATACACATAGGTAAGTAGGCCACCTCCGTACAACTTTTCTAGTTGTTGTACGAAGGTGGGCCCAGGCGGTTTCCTGGTGTGCGATGCTAACAAAGTCATGTAATGGACAAATAAACATATTTGTCCGTCAAAACAAACATAAGGGAGCTTCTTATGACACTTCTAACCAATACACATAGGTAAGTAGGCCACCTCCGTACAACTTTTCTAGTTGTTGTACGAAGGTGGGCCCAGGCGGTTTCCTGGTGTGCTAGATGCTAACAAAGTCATGTAATGGACAAATAAACATATTTGTCCGTCAAAACAAACATAAGGGAGCTTCTTATGACTTCTATCCAATACACATAGGTAAGTAGGTCACTTCCCTACAACTTTTCTAGTTGTTGTACGAAGGTGGGCCCAGGCGGTTTCCTGGTTAGCTAGATGCTAACAAAGTCATGTAATGGACAAATAAACATATTTGTCCGTCAAAACAAACATAAGGGAGCTTCTTATGACTTCTAACCAATACACATAGGTAAGTAGGCCACCTCCGTACAACTTTTCTAGTTGTTGTACGAAGGTGGGCCCAGGCGGTTTCCTGGTTAGCTAGATGCTAACAAAGTCATGTAATGGACAAATAAACATATTTGTCCGTCAAAACAAACATAAGGGAGCTTCTTATGACTTCTAACCAATACACATAGGTAAGTAGGCCACCTCCGTACAACTTTTCTAGTTGTTGTACGAAGGTGGGCCCAGGCGGTTTCCTGGTGTGCTAGATGCTAACAAAGTCATGTAATGGACAAAAAAACATATTTGTCCGTCAAAACAAACGTAAGGGAGCTTCTTATGACTTCTAACCAATACAGATAGGTAACTAGACCACCTCCGTACAACTTTTCTAGTTATTGTACGAAGGTGGGCCCAGGCGGTTTCCTGGTGTGCTAGATGCTAACAAAGACATGTAATGGACAAATAAACATATTTGTCTGCTAAAACAAACGTAAGGGAGCTTCTTATGACTTCTATCCAATACACATAGGTAAGTAGGTCACTTCCCTACAACTTTTCTAGTTGTTGTACACGAAGGTGGGCCCAGGCGGTTTCCTGGTGCGCTAAGGTGCTATTTAGGCATGAAATGGAAATAAAAGTTTTCTTGAATGTTAAGAATTTAAATTTTTTGGATTATTATTGATTCTCTCTTAACTTTACTTACATGAAAGTTGTTTTTGTCTACTGAGTAATGCGCGATGTGTACCATGGTCAACATAGTACAAATCGGGCCGCCATCGTAGTTGTTTCCGTATGTGGCCACCTTCGTACAAGTGTCAATTTTCGTACGGAACAGATGGTCTCAAATTGGCAGATAAACATACTCCTACCATGTTAAAGTCGCACGAAAGACAGATTGTCATCAAAATGGACACATGCACTCGATTCTGGTTTTCCATCAATATTAAAATATTAAAATATTAGTAGTGCCTGCCGTATTTCCATTCTTAACATGAACGAAAAGCTACAAGTGTTACTATCTATTGGAATTTACTCTCGAATTTATTTCTTTGAGTTTGATAGTTTTTCCTTCATTTAAAAAAGATTGCAAATCAAACAAACAAAACTTCTTGTTAAGTTATTTTTTTCTTCGTAAAATAAATGCTTCAAAATTCAGTGTCATAAATAATATGGAACAAATCGTTTCCTTGATATATTCCTCTGCCGTCTTGAATGATGCTGCCAGCATCTCAAATTGATTTGTAAACAACACACACAAGGGCATGGCATAATTTTTAAAAGCCTTTGGTTATCTTATATACCGTAAAGCGGGGTGACTTCGATCAATTTTGCCACTATTTTAAAAGTAACTTCCGAAATACTAGACCATTTCTTCTGAAACTTTGGAATCATTACATTACATATTTCTTCTATTTTAGTGCAAAATTTCACATTAACTAAACTTGTAATTCCAGAGAAATAACCTGATCTTTTTCCAAGAAAACGACAATATCGATTATGGGGTGACTTCGATCAGCTTATGAGAAGTGCCAAATTACTTATAATTATATTTAACAATGTTTTTAAAGCGCCATTATTATAATATTAACAGACCACCATTTGCCATCTGCGGTAAATGTTTGACCGTAAAAAATCAGGAAATGTTAAGATATTTACGACGTTCACACATGTGTGACCCTCATTAATACGAAACGAAATTAACATTGAAATTTCATTGTATCTCAAACAAAATTTTTGAGATCTATCTTCATGGGGAAAGAGCACGCTAATTAAAATTTCTTCGGTAAGTCATTAAATCTCCCATGAGATACGACGACTTTTCACGAAGTTCTTGCGAACATGTAAGTTATAACGATATAAAACATTCGTTTTTTTCGTGTTCTTATAAACACGATATTATCGATAAAGGAATAAGGAAAAGAAAAACAGAATATAGCGGTGAAGAACAGAATTTCTTTCAGACATATTATAATTTTCTTTACATTCAGCCTCTATACTTCACATATGTACCAAAAATGTCCAGGCTAAACTCTTGAATACGACGTAGAGCGATGACCAATGTGAGCGGTGAAAATTTTGATGTTTTTCGTCGTTAATTTCGGAAGAAATTGATTGTTTCGCTTGAAGACGATTCTGATGATATTTTACAATAAGTATCTAAATGAAAATCTTAAAAAATGTGAAAAATGCACTTTAATTTCAGAGTTTAAACAGTTTATTTTTACTGATCGAAGTCACCCCGCTGATCGAAGTCACCCCGCTTTACGGTTAATCCTCAGCAGAAGCAAAGGAGAAAAAGCACTTGAATTGAGAGAAAATGGTTTAAACTGTTATGAACACTAAATTTCAAAAAATTTTGTTATTTGCATCACTTTTGATTAACATGAAATTAGTTAGTGGAAAGAAGAAAGAAGAACATATCACCCCCGACGTCATCGGTGGTTCGTCGTCGGCGACGATGTTTACAATTACAGTATTTGTTATCAATCTCATTCACCTTGTTCGTTCTTGTTGATTTGAAGTGGTGCTAAATCCATTTAGCCAGCCCACAAAATTCAAAGAAATAACTATTTGGTAAATCTCTCTCTCTCTGCTTCATGAACAAAAAGTAAAAATGTCAGCAAAATAACACTGGTTGTGCTTCATGACGTTTAAAGGGAATTTCTCGGTATATAATCATTTAAATTCCTTAAGAATGAAACTACAAAGAAATATAGAAATGCTGTCAATGTTATCTCCAGAGGTCAGCATATCAAAGAAAAAACAAAATGCCGTAAGAAACGCTAGTCTGGGTCAGCACGAGGCTGCCGAAGCCATGGTTGCCTTGGTCGGTTTTTAGGTCGGCTTTGCCGAATGCCGACCTGAATTTCGTGGGCTGTTTAGCAGTGTTTTCACGTTTGCATTTACGAATTTTGCAGCATTACAATTAAATTTAGCAGTAAGGGGAAGAGCAGGCACTCTATATGAATTTATATTATTTGAATTTTTACAAATTATTCACTTTCCTTTATTTTGCTTATGCTTTAGGGAGAATAAAAACTTGTATAAATAGAACCTGAAGTATGTTTTAAATCCCATAATTCAATCCACAATCTCCTGCAATCATAAAGAAAGGAAATCTGTTTGATATGTATGAATATTTTTTTAAAAACATTATGGATTACAAAGAATTGCCAGAGATCAAGCTTGAAAATGAGGCAAATTGTAATTAGGTGTAACAATCCAGTAATGTGATAGCTATGATTTTTGTGAATTTTCATAAAACTTGCACAGGTATGGATAGCAAGAAGATGAAAAAAGAATGCATTATAGGAAATATTATATGCAGTTCATGTTTAGTAATTTTAGTTAAAATTGAGTATGCTCATGTGTAACAAACTTATCTGATTAATCTTGTATGTCATATAATATATTATATTCTGTTCTTCATTTTTATATGTAGCTTGAAACTTATATTAACATTTTATGGATTACAAAGAAGAGCAAGCAGGAGAGCTCGAGGCACTAAAAGCCATTTATTCAGATGAGTTGACAAGTAAGCATTTTTGTTCAGAAACCTCATAACAATTTACAAAAATAATTTAAAACGAAAAGATGCAAAATAAATCTATACTAGATGCCTTGCCAAGGCACTCACCACCTATGTTCACCCTGCATTGTGTCACTCCAATGAGCTCATGAAAAATAAAATTAAGGAAATGGCAACCAAAAGTGTACCCATTGTTGAAAAACTGATCATAAAAGTGTATGGTACCATTTTGCTATGACCAATCGTTACAGAGATATTGTTGATGACGTCACTGACCTGTCCCCAAAAAAAATTAGGCCCAAAGTTTTTTTTCACCCCATCACCTGTAATGCGGACCCCAAAAATCTTCATGTTATCTCTTTTGGCTAGGGAGATATTCCCCCAAAACAGTGTTTGATTTGGGTCTCAATGGAATGGCTTCACACTGTTGTTGCGTACAAGAAAAGAAATGGTTTCTCTCACATCTCACATCTACCATTTTGTGTGACAGACAAACAAATAAACAGACAGAGAATCAGGTATTAATAATATAGACATCAAAAACAGTGTCATATTAAACCTGACAAACAAGTGTACCAACAATATACTTTATTTCTATTTATTAGTAATATATTTTTAAACATTGTTTTTCATCATCAGATTATATCTGAAACAAAATATAAAAGCAGTTAAAAAAACATACAACTTCTTTCATATCACCCTATCTACAACCTATCTACAACATGTAAAAAATTTTAAAAAGTAGAGAGTGAACTATTATTCACAACTTACAAGATGACATGGAAATAACTATACTTTAAAGAGTGTGAATCTTCATCATGTTTTGTGTTTAGTGTTGTTTAATGTAGGGCGTAATTCATCAATAAGTTTAGTTTGCAAAATTAGTTGTTGGCAATGCAATTTGTGTTATGTTGGGGAAACTAGCTGATATGTTATGTTGGGGAAACTAGCTGATATCTGCTGATAAAGAGTATGAGAAAAGCAGCATCAGTCGGTAGACATGATGTCATGTAATTCCCATTTAAGCTTATAGACAATATTATCATTCATGCACAGCCAACAAAATTAATGAAGCTTTAATGACTCTAGGGGCTCTTTTAGGTTGCAGATATTGTGATATGAAGACGTGGTGCAGTTCTTAAATTTGTCAAATTAATGTTTGCAAACTTAAAGTTTCCCATTTTTAATTTTCAACCATTTATTCCGTATTTTATCCTGCTTTTGATTTTTACACAACCTTTTATTCTACATTTTCTTTTCATTTAAATTTACTACCTTCCCACCTCTACACCCTTCTGGTGTTCTGCTTTTTAGTACAATATATATTTTTAGTGCAATATATTTGGCTAGTTGTTTTTGCTTTTGTTGTTTACTGCATAGTTATCGCAGTGTTAAGAAACTGTCCTTATTGACAGTGTTCATCAGACTAAGCTGTTGGTCCCTTACTGCACCTGTCCTTGTCAGCAGACCATATCAAAATAAGAATCTGTCCTAGTTGATGATATGGTGTAAGTACTCAACTGCCAATTAATTCTTTATTGCAACTGCTGCTCCTGGTTGGTTAACAAATTTACAACAGTTGAACTACTAATGAAGTTCCTAATATCCTTGACAATACTCTGGTCTTTTAATTTTTTGTCAAAACATAGTTTTTTTCCTTTTGATTGGAACATCTGGGAAAACCTAAATATTTGTGATTCCAAATTTTAAATTTCAAATTTTTACATTCTTTCATTTTGCAATTTCATATAAATAATGAATAATTCCGTTATTTATGGCATTTTCTAAATTTGATTCTCTAAATTTATTTTGCGATCTTTTGTTCCACAAACAAACAGTCCCTTCAAAACCATCGATCACTATCTCTTGCTGCAATATTGTATGAGCAAAAGTTCTCAACACTTGAAAAGTTAATTTCTTAATATTTTTAGTTATATCAGAAGATCCCTGTTCATTTGATATTGTTATTCAGGCATCAAATGAAGACACAAGAGATGAACAAAAAATTTATGGTAAGTGGTTGTTATAACTGCTTGACATTTTCAGTAACACCGACATTTGAAAATTAAATTTACTTTAAGATGTTCTAATAAACTTTTTATTAGTGTCCGCCAAACTGCAGTTTGCATATGTTGACGAATATCCTGACAACCCTCCACTGATAGAAATAACAGAACCATCCGAGCATGTGACAGAAATACGAGCAGAACGATTATTATCAGATCTGAATGAAGAGGTATCATGCTATATAATTGTATTTGTCCAATACATACTCTGTCACTGGAGAAAAACTTCAAGACAATATTATATTTTTTTGATAACTCATTGGTTAGTTTAATTAAGTACCTATTAATGGTAAGCATCAGGGGAACTAATATCAAGGTTGCTTATTCAAATTTAAACCAAGTTGGAAAAATCTTTTTGAAGCTGTTTCTAGTCAATTCCACAAATGGTTATAAAATAAGTTTATTGGAATGTGGCTAAAAAGATTTATAGGAGAAAGGTATGAAAATGTTCATTGACTACTATTCACCATTCCATAATAATGACTCATAAACTATAACTGAGTAAATTTACGCTAAGCCTTCACAACGATAGTTATTTGTTTTTTGTTGGTAGGCACAAAATAATACTGGTATGGTAATGGTTTTCACTTTGGTTTCTACAGCATTAGAAAAACTCTCTGATATAATTCAAGAAGTGAAAAAAGAAATTGAAGAAGAAGAAAACAGAGCAAAACTAGAACAACAACGGCTTGATGAAATCAAGGTGAGAAATGATGACAATGAGTGGTTTTGACATCTGTACTATCTCTACTGTCATCTATTTTGTGTGTGTGTGTGTGTGTGTGTGTTGTGGGCTTGTTAAAGTTGCTCTCTATTGAATGTCAGTGTCAAGTACACAAGACATTAAAACTGTTATGTTATGTTTGTTTCTGTTATGTTTCTGTCTGTAGTATAAAGGTACTCCTGTGACGTTGGAGAATTTTCTTGCTTGGAAGATTGGTTTTGACCAGGAGATGGTGGCTTCTGGAAAACGCATAGTAAAAGATGCGAGTAAACAAAGGAAATTGACTGGTAAACAATTATTCGAAAGAGACAGTACTTTGAACGAGTCAGATATACAATTTATGACAGAGACGGGGGTTGTTGTTGATGAATCATTATTTCAAGATCTGGATGATTTGGAATTAGATGAAGATTTTGACGATTAATTAGCCACCCTTACTGAATGAATAGATTTTTTATTTATAAATTATTTTATTGTCACCAATCTCAAAATACTATGGTTAGAATACAAACGCTCGATCGTGTCTTGCGAATACTCCGCTTCATGAATTAATATGGTCCTTATTTTTACAAAAATGCTTATCTTAATTTTTGGTCGATCGATTTTGATTTTTGGACAATTCGAAAGGTTTGGTCGCGTCCCTTTATACATTTGTATGCAGATATTTGTAAGACTCGGTCGGGTGTTCTGCGAAGTGCGTATCCGTGTGTGGTTTGTCCTTCAATAAGCTCCTGTGTGTATTATTCATTGTAGCGTAACATCGGAGGCCTTAGATACGATGAAGTTCCTACAGCGCGTGACTTGGGGATGTGAAGTGTCGGTTCATTTTGCATGTCGTCCTAAACCGAGTTAGGCTCGGCACAGCTTATAAAATCAATATTAGGGACCTTACGAAACTACGACGGCAACGTGGACGACGACGTGAGGCAAACAAAAGATTATCTTTACTCCATAGATTTGCTTTAGAATGGAAGTCATTTCACGCTATACTATTGGGAAATATTTTTAATTTTACAAATATCATTATTAGATTTGCACGTTCTACGCACAACGTGAAAAGTAATGTTTTGAAGTCGTACTGAAAACGAAGACGTGAGAATAGCAGTACTTCCTATATATTTTCCTTGGTTCCTTCATGATTCTGTCTCTCAAAGTTCAAAAAACAAACTTCAAAGGCATTATAAATAAACTTCTTAACCTAAGTGTATAGTTCTTTTGTGATTCTTTTGTGATTCATTGAAGATGAATATCTTGTACGTCGTCGTTCACGTTGCCGTCGTACTTTCGTAAGTTCCCTATTGAGCCGTGCTGAGGTTGTGCAGCCATGGCTCGACTGTTTATAACGAAATGCCGAGCCTTGTTGAAAAATGTCTAAGTTCGGCTCGGCTCGGCACAGCTTATAAAATGGACCTTAAAAGATTTGTTAAAAGACTAATTTAAATCGCTATTAAAAGAGTAAAGCTGAAAATAGAGTCAAAACGGATTCGGCATGTCCTGCGTGACCTTTCTGCTTAATCGGTAGGGCGTACCATGAAGTAGGGTGGATTATTTACATGCCGTATTTTGTCAGTACGTGAAGTCTGAGACAGGATCACATTGAAAAATGTTAATCATGATGTATCAAGTGAAGCCTTGTAACCCTCATGTAAATTTCAAATCAAGACTGCATTAAAAACAAAAAGTTTCGGCGGACAACGGGGACAACGTTGCATTTCAAATCTCTTAAGTCCGTATCATAATGATGAGCTAAATTATCCAAGAAGTGCCCCTTTCCCGAATACCCTGGATATAAAAAAATATAGGCTGAGGTAACACAAGAAAAGTATTATGATATTATTTCAGTCTATTTTGTGTGTTTGGCGACTTAAGTTTTTATGATATCAAGCAAAATAGAAAATAGATCGTGTAACTTGAGCAATTCTCCCTAAAATTTCTAGCTACTCTTGGAAGGCGATGGTTGTGAAAGGAGGAGGGCCATTTAATCGACAACAAGTCGAGTGATGACGTCATTAACATAGTTTTATGTTTTCGATTATACTTTAAGGGCAGAAACTCAACCTCGTCCCCAGGGCTTCTTGCCTTTTCAATATATGGGGACGAGGTTGGCAGGAACTTTCGCGCGTGTCAAAAAACCGCGAAGTTTGTGGAATAAACTTTCGCGTTTCGCAGATTTTAGAACAAATTTTGCGGAAAAAACCTTTCGCGAATGAGCAAATAAAACCCGATTTTTTTTAAATAATTTTTCTTTCTTTGTTTAAAGCAGGGGATATGCTAAAGCTTTAACATATCCCTATTTAAAGTAAAAACACTCTAACTATTTCTTCAAATTCCCAATCAGTTTCTCCACCTTCAACACAATGTACCGCTGAAGTTTTCTACCACATCATAGCAAACACAGCATTTTTTTCGCATGAAAAAACTTTCGCGTTTTTGAAATTATCTATGAGTTCGCGTGAAAAGACTTTTGCGTTTTGCTGCTTTGAAATTTCCAAAGGCATAAACTTTCGCGAAAAAGGGCCAAAAAACGCGAACATTTCCGCGAAAGTAATACTTTCTGATTACGTTTGTTTTAAAGAAATCTTACGAAAACAACGTTACAAACGACAATTTGTTTTCAAAGTAAAGAATTCACTGCATGGTCACTGCAACTTTTTATTTTCATAACCTTCCACCCTGTCGAAGGTATGACACAAACCTGTTCTGCGTTTGATTGGTAAAGTAGTAAAAACATTCGCCAGCGGAATTCACACTTCGCAATGCTTTCACAGAGCGTTTTCTCCTCAGCAGTCTTTTTGTAGAAAACCTTCGACCAACTGCTTCTGTGCTCTGAAACATACACATTGTAATGTGAGGCACTCTAGAACGCTTTTCAACGAGTGCTGAGCAGGCTACCTTTTTGTCGGGAAGGAATACTTGTCAAGCCGAGATCAACCGAAAACATATTTTTACGAAAATTTGCCCGAACATTTTTCTGTCGAAAGTTTTCGTTG